>SJOL01009440.1:16935-66968 GCA_004794785.1 Opisthorchis felineus | reverse complement strand
AAATTTGTTTGCAAATGAGTGTATTTCGCTAATTTCGTGCTATTTGGGTTCAAGTAGAACATAAGGTTGACGGAAACTCGGGGACAGAGCGTACCTGATAAGCCCCAAGAAGGGCGAAACCGGTCGTGGGCTGTCGAAGAGTTTTCAGCAACCTTGTGAGTAGTATATTGCCAGTTCCATCTTTATGGAGGATATCATAATCTAAGAAAGACCCCTAAGGAAGGTTAAAATGGGATAGATTACTTATCAAACAAAAACATTCCGACATTGTGGCTCTTCATTGGTATCCAAGTGCCAGAATAGAAGGGGGGCGCAAACAACATTTTATCCTAGCGGGATTAACACACAGATTAACACAAAGACATCGAACGGGGGGTTAAGACTTTTACGGGACCTCATTTCCGTAGCTAGACAGAGTAAGACGAGTCGATTCATCCAAAAAAAGTAAAGGCTGACTGATGAATGTTCATTTAGTTGACTTTACATTTCACTTTTCCCTGGAATTAGAGTATTCTGTAGAACAAACGGAATACAATCCGGAAGTCCACTTAAAAAAATAACGAGCATGTACAAGTGCGTCCGGCAATTAGCATTTTGCAGACGAATTAAAAAAGACACGGGCCAACGAATTTGCAAAGTCCACTTTTCTTCTTCTACCGTCTTCCATTCGCTCGTTTCCTGTGAGGAGGATTTCTACTTTAGACACAAGCGTTTATTTTTCTCTAGTATTGCCTCGGGTTCCTCATAAACAATAAACACTGTGTCATGAAAAATGTGATTGAAGCCTAGGTGTCTAGATAAGGAGGACTCACGAAACACAAAGTATTTTCCCGGAACTAGCAGGGCGGATTTTTTGAAGGGAAAACGCAAACAAAACCTTGTGTTACTCGATTTTTCGGAATGGTGATAAGTAAAGCCAATCGATTGGTCAACCAGTCAACCAATCACACAGAACGAACAGACAACAAATTCGTCCATGGTGATTCAAAAGCCTAGTTTGATCTGCCATCGATTCAGGTAGACTACACGAAAGCTTTAGGTAAGAACCGGCAGGAGTGTTTCCATCTTGTGATTCTCATAAACGAGAATTCTGGCATGTATTGCGTCTCTGTCCTCATGAACTGTCACGTAATCCGTAAGAGATAGGAATAAGCCCACTACCAAGTTGTACAACATTTAAAAATATAATCTCTGATGTTTAGTTTATTGGGCTTCAAAGTAAAATGTCCCACGGTTGGCCACATCAACCACCATTTCGCCACGGGCATTTTCCGGTTTTGTTGCATGCTGCCTGCGAATCGTTGCAAACATCAAATTAGCACTGTTGGGTTGGATCACTTATTTGTAAAGGTCTAACATTCGCGGACGAGAATAACACCAGTTGTGATTGCTTGTCAGAGCGGCCATCTAGCTATATTGCCGAATGTATTCAAGTTTCTTGGTTAAAACTATTCCTGTGTTTATCCCTAAGATAGTTTACCGCACCGTTTCTCGTTTCATTGAAGGTTCATACTGCGGGCGCTTTCTCAACTTGAGATATCAATATGCTTTATGATCGTTCAAGCAGTTGCTGTAACGTTGTGGGTCCGTTGTGCCTAAACCGGCTGAAGATACAACTGCAACTGGACCGATCCGAGATGCAGCTTAGCGTCTAGTCAGTACGTAGGTGAGGTGCATGCCTCATTGAACCGCTGCGTCTACTGCACAGCTCAACTCAAATCATGAATCAACGCAAACAGATCTAAGTGGTACAGGCGGACAAGCCTGGCCGGGCGGCCTGGGCGTCAGTGCGTATGTGCGCGCGTGGGGGCAGCGTGATTGGTGAGTGTCTGCGTGCGTATTTGTGTGCGTATCTGTATGCATGGCACGTCCAGGTTAGCAGTTTGAGGACGTGAGAACGAAGGATCAATGTGTGCTCGATAAAGTGGCCCAGGGAATGTGTGAACAATGTTCTGGCGGTTCCTACGGTATCCGATATATCTTCAAACTTGCGAAGGCTATTGTGTTTTGGTGTGATTGAGAACCAGACTACTCATTATCAACCTGTTCGTCTCGACGACGGAATACCCAGTAGCCAGTTAAATAGGGAGAAAAACACCGTGCGTAAACCTGACTGAGTGACCCGTTAATTGTGCTTTTGTGGCCACAGAAATGCAGTGTTACGTGTGGGGGAAATCATCTGTTCGTAATGAACAGTGAGTGAGACCGACTGGTTGCTAGGGTCACTTCTTCATCGAAATTTCCGGTCAATACTACGGCAGTCTTCAAATGTCCTCGGTTTCCAGTTGTTGTCCTCACTGATCCTCTTCCGTTTTCCCATTCAAACAACCGTTTTACGAGGAGTTAGAGAAGTTTCCAGGCGTGACTGGGGTTTCTCCAGGTCCTGGGTTAATGCAGTGACTTGGGATAATCTGTCATGGAATGCATAATTCAGGATTTTTCTACCTTGGAATCATCCACCAGCACAAGTTGTTTGTTGTGTGGCTTCACTTAAAAACCGCAGACTAAGTGAGATAGGGCGAGCAAAACTTGCCTCGAATTATTTCAGCATGTTAATGTGTTATGTATACTTGAAAACTGTTTTTCACTTCGTATTACGAAGGGTTTTAGACTCAGAAAGGCGGTACATCCAGGCCAGAAGGCGATTATTTCAGAATGTTACGACGGCATAGAAATCAGCATCCCCGGTACCGTCCGTTTCTATCGCATATGAAGCAAACTATTCGCTTTTTTGACTAGTTTCATGTCACTGACTGCCAAAAAAATATGTCGAGTCAAGTGAAAGTACCCACCGTCTCACAGGCTCCATCCCACAGCGTTTGCTGTGTTCCTTGTTGGTGCGAGGTAGCCGGATGATCCATGGTGAACTGACTGCTTCTCTCATTTTAGTGGCGACGGGGCATGGAGCGTGGGCCTACGTGGGGGTGACCAATGAAGCCACAAGAGAGAAAGATCTTGGCGAACCCTCCTAGTACAGTGGTCAAGTTAGAACCAAACATGATAAGACTTAACGGGGAACTTCTGAGGTTGGGGTAACTAATGAAAGGCCGGAAACCGCATGATGCGTTCCAAAATTATAGGAGCTGCTCTCCGCACCGAGCTACTGCTCCTCTTTACGCTGCGCGTGGGAAAACGCAGGCCAGTCACCCAGCCCCCTGAGGACACCGAGAAACGTGGTTGGTCACAATATCGGCCAATCAGAATCACGGACCGCAGCTTGACGCTAACCATCCTGCCACCGAAAGGCTTGCGTGATCCGGTTAAGTTGAGTGATCTGTTATGTATAAACGCATGCATCATTTCTGGGAATACCGTGAGTGTACGCATTGATAAGTCCGTTCGAGTATAGGAACCTCGAAACCACAGCCGGCTGTCTAAAGTACAGTTTAGTCCCAGACACCTTTTTGCACACAGAACGAATGTAGCAGAGGAAATTCGAAAAAATACGAGGATGTTTCATCAGAGGGCGGCTTCTACTCCTATCGCTGTGAAAGTAACCGAATGCGTGATAGAGATGGGCCTATTATCTATCGTAGTCGGTAGTTATGAGCTCAGGAGGCGAACAGTAATCAGATTATTGTCCGTTAAGAGGTATTTGTAATTGGTACCATAAAAACAAGCAATACTAATGAGTGAACTAGAGGTGTACCGAACCAAAAGGATTATATTTTCGGCGGCCTCAAACAATCCAAGGTAGTTTTGATTTGATATGACCAGGCAGTGAAATCTCGTGTTGTCAGCTAATCCGGACAGCATAACCTGAATCTAAATTTGTCACGGCTTGAAGACGATGAAATAATGAAGAAGTGGTCGGTAACTTTGTGGTGCATATAAGAGTCAAGCGGACCACGCCCGAACTGTTTTGATCGTCGACCAGATAAGTGTTTGAACACAGCAGAAAACTTGGTCGGCGGATAGCGCCAAAAATAGGCCTCATTCCGGGGTTAATGTACGAACGAAAGAGTGTTTAGACTGGCCCAAGTTGAGTGGAGTCCAATGCGGTAATTGTTATTCAAGCATAAATTCAAATCCTAGCACAGCTTCAGGATGGAAGGGTGCGACCGCACTTTGTACCAGTCGACGCCGAAAATAACAGACTCACATCAAAACCGACTGACTATCGGGGATAAGTTTCCATTGGAAGAAAACTATATGAGTTTGGTCAGATTTAGGATCACCGTAAATCAGATCGATACTGATGAGTGGCTGACTAATTCCCACCGCAGCTTCTGTGGAGGCATCAGTGTTGCCACCACACAGACCTGAAAGAAACAAACCTGTTTTTCCCTCATCCTAGACAGGAGAGTCAAAAAGGTTCCTACTGTGAGTATAAATCAGACAGGAAGAGAGAGACTAAAGTCGATTCCGCCTCAACGAACGACACAAACAAGACAAGGAAACAAGAAGGTGGAGCAAATATATATACAGACTGGGTCAGAAACATCCGGTTGAGTAACTGGAATCCGAGTATTGATAAAATAAAGATTGTGAGATTTCGTTAAAAAAATAGATAGCGTCTAGGATCGCCACCTACAGCAGTGACCAAGAATGAAGAGACAGGTCCCAGTAGAGATGTTCCGTCATGTGGAAAAGCAAAGGCACTAAAAAATATCGGTAGTAGGAGAATAGTCGTGGATGGAGTTGGTCCTCAATGGTCTGTCTGAGGAGCATTCACTAGTGCTCATAATCCTGCAATACCAGGCTACAGGATTCTCGCTAACCACCTGACCCCTCAGTTGATCCGCCCATCTAAAGTAACCTTATACTAGTCGTTGTACACTACTCATAAGGTTGCTGAAAACTCTTCGACAGCCCACGATCGGTTTCGCCCTTCCACTTTGGGCTCATCAGGTAGGTGCAGTCCCCGAGTTTTCGTCAACCTTATGTTCTACTTGAACCCAAATTGGGCAGATTTCGACAAATATTGTCATTAGCATATCAGTTTGGTTTTGACTGGAGACTCACCTGAAACCCAGCTGAATCTCTCGTTTATCATGTTCTTAAGCCCACTTTCATCAAGGTTCACAGCCTCATCTTCAAATGTCCTCCCTTCTTTGCTGGATTCTCTCGACTACCTAAGAAGTCCCAGTGCCTCATTGCACGGTTCCTGAATCATCTTTCCAAGTTCAGGGGAAAGTTAACAAACAAACTTGACAACTTTGTGCTAACTTCTCCGTAACTATCCAAGGCACTGTGACTAGACGCGTTGTTCCTGCTAAAGAGCGACCACCCCTGGCGAACATCAGAATCGGTCACTACCCTCCCCTCAGTCACCGGAGAAATTCTGCTTCGAGAATGCAAACAGATCATGGGGAATTTTACGCCGTCTTTCGCGGCAATATTTCCACTAGGTGTCTAATGGCCTAGAAATTAATTTTCATGCGTCACACTTCTTCAGTTTCCCGTCTATACAACCACATTTTTGACTGACCTGATGATGTCATTTTTGAGTAACAACTGTCGTTTGTATGTGTTTTTATTTACATTGCCCTATACAGGTGGCCTAGATGTAGACTTAACAACAACTCAGGTATTCGAACAGAGCGTCACTGTTGTTCCATTAGCCGGTCTTCAGTATCCAGCACTACTTCGTGATCGATTCCACGGCTCCATCATTCGTATAGCTGTGCGTTGTGGCAAGTTCTACTCAGCGTTTATGAGATCAGCTGATCCACATAGCAAAGTGAATCAAACGAGCGAGTGGTAACGATACTAGCATCCAAAAAGAACGTTGGGGATTAAGAATTCGATCGATGTGAATAACTGTCGGATGCCTAAACACCACACGACTTCAAAATTTAACAACGATCGTCTTCTCTAGGTGAATAAAGGGTTATATATATCATATATATAGATCTATACAGGTCTATATAAAGATCATATAGATCTAGTCCCAGACGATAAAAAGTGTTCTAAATGCTTCTGCGGTGCCGCGTTATAGTCCAGTTCGGTCCGCAACCTTGACGAGTTTTTACACGAGCACGCACATGCCATCGGGTAAACACACGCACATTGAAGTGTTTTGCTTTGACAGTCGGCGCACATCCCCAAAACGGGGGCTGGATGGCCTGGAAGTGCAAAATCCTGTTTGATATATATATGTGTGGGCTGAGCGAGGTTGCCCATCCTCCTGTCATTCGTACATGGTGTCTTTTTACACATAAAAAATCGTTCAGCTGTAGCACCCTTTCAGTGCCTAACTGCCATGCCACCAGAAGAAAGCACGAGGGCTGGGATACCGCCAGGCTGCCCAAGCCCAGACAGGAGAAGTCGAGAGGCAGCAGTGGTGCTCGAACCACGGACCTTCCGGATAGTAAATTCGCGCTCTAACCACTGAGCCATATCGCCCCCTTTTACACATAAGTTATTTATGTAAGTGTTAGATGTAACAGACGAAAAACAAACCATCGTGCTGACCAGATCATATATTAGAGATGGTTCTGGAGAAAAGGTGTAGAAAAGTGTAGAAAATTGGTCTTTATAAAGGGAAAGGAATTTCAAAGTTCCATGTGGCAAGGATAGGTGTCCTTACTATGAAAGTGGTCGGCATGAGGACAAGCGCTGCGCCGCAAAAAGCACAGACAAAGTGAGGTTGGCATATGATGTCCTTCACACCAGTGGGAAGAAAAATTATTGCAGATTTACGGTTTTCGTGCCTGTCGGGAAATGCCACAATTCTAGCATTCAGTAAGACGAAGCCGAACTGGAGCCTCCGACAAGGTGTGAAGCGCTCAGGTTTGTGGCCACCACACGGGGGCCTATCAAGACCAAATAAGACGAAATATGGTGTGCCAGGGGCGGTCGATCGATTTCCAATCTTCCTCAATGAGCTGGCTTCCTAGATTTACCTGAAAATCTCCAATGCCTGTTGAGGATGTACAGGAGAATGATAAATCATTCAGCTGCAGCACCCTTTCAGTGCCCAGCTGCCACACCATTGGAAGGAGGCTGGGATACTGCCAGCCGGATGCAAACGCGGTTTTGCGTGTTTCACCAGAAGGCGACCACGAAACTCTTGCGCAGAAAAACCTATGCTGTTCGACCTAGTGCAACGGAGGACCACGGTCTTCGAGTCGTTAATCGATCACCCAGGAAACTGGGTTTTTAGTCTCAACCTTTTGTCCTCACCACAACGGTCACGCCGTCTGAGTTTGGCAATTCTGGCTGAAGATTTTTCGAGAAATGTCCGGCCTGCTCCAAGGACTAACAATGAAGTTGGCGAGAGGAAGTAGAAGTATAGATTACCGAGACGGGCTGAACAATATTGGTAGCTACGGGCATACCTCATGCAATCAAATTGCCCAGCTCAGCGAACAAGCCAACGACCATACCTCATTCTTGTCTACCAAAGCCCAAGTAAGCAAATTAATCTTTTCAATTGAGGTTTCATCGCGTCAATGAGACAATTATGCTTTAAAGCAACACAGTTACTGTATCCTTATTGCGAATAATCAACAGTGCGCATCTCACGAAAATTCAGGTGGTTCCAATCCGGCTTCGCGGTTCGGCCACGAGCGTCTGAAGAGCTTTCATTTCGGCTGAATATAGCGTCACTCATCCTTCCGTCACAGGAACCACATCACGTGGTCACATACTGATTGGCTCCTCGAATGACGAAGAGTGAAGGATGAGCGGTGTCATATCCTGTCCAAGCGAAAGCTAATCACACTGCTGTTCAGCCGCTCGAGGTCGAAAGGTTCAGCGTTCAAACAATGGCCGGAAGGTCGCCTTTTCGAAACTCTGAGCACCACTGATGTTTCCCAATAAGGATGAGACAGCTGTACAGTGCTTCCCGGCTTTTCAGCGTAGATCGGTTTCACTCACATGAAGAAATATTTATTGGAAATTCCAAAATGCCCTCACGCTACCATCAAACGAATCCTTGTCATAGCGTTCTGGATCTTCCGCTCAAAAAAATTGATATCGGATGTCACCAACTACTGACCAAAACAGCAGTTGTTAGTACATTTTATCGCGACCAAAGGGTCAACTTTGGAATGCCCTTTCTGCATTTGTGGGTTTACCTTCTTCACCCACTCTCTCTGGGAAACCAGTTGACCCTCACTGTGAACACTTACATCACCGTATAGTATGAGGCATGAGTAGTATCAGTATTCGAGCGATAATTTTATCCGCTTTCTATGCACTACAGCACGACTATCCTGCTGGAAAGCGAAGCTAGGCACATGCTTTTAGACCCGTTTTCAACCATGGGAAACTAAAACTGAAGAATGTGAAGAGGTCCGCTTGCCCCTATGCTTCTGCTCGTGACTCAAACAGATGATACTCGCCTGATTCTGTACCATATTGAGACTTAAGTAGGTCAGTTGAGCCCTAGCGTTGAAGCAGCCAAATTGTTACTTTCCCAGTACGTGTCAGACGGAGATCGGAGACGGACCGCTAAGCTCCGCTTAATGTGTGCGAAACAAACAGGTGAGTTGTCATATGGAGCTGTCTTCGGATCGTTCCAACCAAATCACGACTGAACTATGAAAAAATATCGTCGAACAACAAGTAATCTACATCTGGTGAGCTGCACTGGAGGTTTCGTCGTTTTCAAGCTGCGAACCAGTATGAGCAGCTGATAGCTTTCGAACAGCATTCGGCTGATCGAATATCATGTGACCCTCGTGAGTTCGTGGCTCGTCAGAAATTTATGAGGGTCTGAGCTACAAATCATTAGGGTCAGCTGCTGTGCTTCGCACATTGTGATGCGTGGACCCATCAGCTGACTTGATTGCTTAATGGTTCGTCTGAATGCTCATTAAATTTATTGAGCAGATCTCAGTTCGTCAGTGACCCAGTCACTAAAACGATCGAGTATCGTGTAGTCTGTTGCCGGTTAAAGTAGTTCGTAAACCCTCTGATTTTATTACCATCATCATTAATGTTTCATTCACAAAAAGTAGAGGTTTTCAGGTTTTTATTGGTCTCCGCTATCAGACAAGACATTTTTCACGTGCAAGTATCTTCCTGCGTTTAGGGCTGACCAGTTTGTTTTGGGGGGCAGGACAATACTGGCGAGAGTCAACAATAACCCAACGACACGAGAAACAGTCAACTAAGAATGATATGATCGAAGAAAAGTATTTTTAAACGCACCAGTCACCTGTATTAAAGTACCTAAGTTGATTCGCACCGTCATTGATAGTGTAGATGGATATAAACGACCAGCTGCAGCCCGCGATATGTGTCTTACAGCAAAGCAGTCACCAGTTAAGTAACCTGCTAAGACATCTTTCTATTCGACGATCTCAGTCTGGTATGGACGACAATAATTGTCCCGAGGTAACCTCCGAACCGCAATTCCTGCTGAACCCGAGGGAAATCGGGCATGCACAAGTCACACGGAAGTGAGTGCGTTTTGCAGAAATTCATACCTGGCCAATAAAATCACAAAAAGCTAGCTTGGTTGTGTACTAACGGTCCACTCCTCGATCACAGAGCCAGTGCTGACTACACTTTGGCAGTTATCTGTTCAAAAGAAACATGCAACATCGTGTGACCCTGCGATGATATAAAACCAGAAGTCGGGATTCGAATCAAACAACGCCATTGCCTGTGTGCTTAGCTGGCAAGTGACCAAAAAATTCGTACCGTATCACTCAAGCACCGTTTGGAAAGAAACGCTGAATCACCTCACAACTGATGTACATGTTCGTAGAACTCCAAGCAGGCAAAAATGAGTGAGAAAAACGAGTAGCAAGGGTGATTGCATCGCGAACCTGAATGAAACTCAGTGCACTCACCCTCGAAGGTGCGGCTTCGCATCAAACGTGTGATATTGACCCCGTCATCAATCCTCACTCCACTGGACAAGGCGTCATCCAATGCAATGGTGTATAACTTTACAGAGTCGTGGAACAGCCCGACGGTAACAGGAACCTGGACGGGTCGATGGAGAAACGAGAGGTAGGAAACCGGTGAGGAATAGGAACGAACTACAGCGAGTGGTCTAATAACCAAACGGAGTAGGTCTTCATGATAATCAACCAAGCAGACGCACGACATCAGCGTAGAGAAATGTCAGGTCTACTCAACCTAGACCAGTTGTTTACGACAGAATGTGGTACTTACGACAGGTACGTTGTATTCAGTGTTGTAATCCCGAAGTGCTCGAGCCCGTACGTTGTCGGAGAACAGCCGGTAGGCCTCGGATTCCACTCGACGTAGAGATATGACCATCAGTGATCTATATGCTTCACGAGCTCTCTCGTTCTCCTCTCGAGAAGAGTCTTCTTGATACCAAGGCCGCTTCATTCGTTTTTCTCTACCACAAAAATGGAAATTTAATGGATAAGCAAAACTGGTGCAGACGCAGCAGGATTTCTTCGATAGACAGTCTCATAAAGTGGAGCTAACCAACGAGGAAAATCTGCCTCAAAGTCATGAGCAGAAACCCAGTATTGAGGATAAGATGACCGAAAGATGGGAGGACGTGGATAAAGTCTTAGGAGCTCCGAAACGGAATATACCAACCACGAAGGCTCCATCGTAAGAACAAATTATAGCAACCACAAGTGAACATGAATAGGTTGTTGCGCGGGTGAGTAGCGGGTGGCTGTTTCAACTGAGAAGACACGATGAGGTCATAAGACCCTAGGGGAATCTGTGAGAGTTTCACTTCAATCAATGATTGAACGACTGGAGACGCAATGAGAATGTCACCAGTTAAGTGAACGTTAAAAGGTTTGTTGAACTATGTGGTGTACCAAACTGACCTAAGGGGAACGCCAGTGACGGTGAGAAAAGATGGAGGAACAACTGGCTATTTTGGCAGCGTACAGCTCTTCAGATAGAGTGCAATTCTTGACTATCAAACAGGACGAACCTGGTGGTCCCGGAACAGACGGAAACCGGTGGTGGACACCTTCCTCCAAGGCTACAACTAGCGTACTATATTGAAAAAATATTGACCTGATGCAGTCGGTACGAAAGCCTCTTTCATCCTTCTTTGTTTGTATTCGGCCTCAAGCTGTATGCAGTACCAATGTGGGATGGTGTGCCTAAAATCCTGTGATGGTTTATCTGACAAATGCAGTTGTATCGCTCCTTTTGGAGGGTCTACTGTACGTCGTTCTTTATGGTGCAGTGATTCGTCTCCGAATAAGTTCTCATTAGGCAAAGGATGATGGGCTGGATCTTTTGTCCGTCAGTGATTTTTCGGGAGTTTAGTTTTGAAACCGAACGAAATTCAGATCAGGTCATTCATGCGAACCCTTTGCAATTTTAACCTACCCGTGAGCGCATTTTAGGGTCGGTCCAGCTGGGACGAAATCCAACAGATATGGGTCGAAGCGTATGCACAGATGGCTGGTGTGTGTTGTTAGATTAGCCTGTCACATCGAACTACGTCAGTGGGACCCATGAAAGCGTTGAGACAACTAGACGTT
Organism: Opisthorchis felineus; assembly: GCA_004794785.1. NCBI lineage: Eukaryota > Metazoa > Platyhelminthes > Trematoda > Opisthorchiida > Opisthorchiidae > Opisthorchis > Opisthorchis felineus. The sequence continues at coordinate 55,575 of SJOL01009440.1, read as the reverse complement.
CTAACACAACACAGTAAACAAAATAGTCCGGTTTCAAAACACTCAACATGCCCAGTTGATGCCTCGTGGTTGCTGATGGAGATAACTAAGCAGTTAAATCCTACAATGCGTGCAAAGAGTGGACAGGCTGATTGCAAGACACAACTGGAGCATATTCATGTGGCGCAGTAGTCTGCTCGACCTATACGACAGTAGTCAGATCAATTCAAGGTCACTTCTAGCACCACCACCACCCCCACAGGCTCAGCGGACTAAAATTTCGGGTCACCTACATGGGAACAATTGTACCTCTGAATTCGAAGACTTTGATATGAATAATAAACCAGAATCTACCCCACCCGCACAGTGTTTTCTGGGCAGACATGCTTTGGTTTGTTTTGTTGTTTATGAGAAGTTAATCCAGGCATCATCATGGGTTTGACCCCTCAAGAAAGAAAGAGCAACCAGACTTACGGGCCGAATAGATCCACCGAGATGAATACATATTCCCCATTAGTAAAGCCGAGTTCATGAGCCTTCAGCATTATGTAACGGACAGAAGTCGGATCCGCGCACAGAATGGAAACTGGAAAAGAAAGTTAGAGACGATATTAAAGTTCAGGTGATGCTTTACCTAAAGTCTGGTAAAAAGCATCCGATTCTCGAAAAACACTCCGTGGGTCATATAAGCCGACCATTCTAGTCACACCAACCGGTCAGTTTTTCACACGCGGAGGAACTCGGACGGACCTTTGCATGACAGACCACATCAAAAACTGTCTAACAAATATACCCAGGAGGATCCAATACATTAAAAATTCGCAATTTTAGTACAGTATAGCCGTAGTGTCAGACAAATGGTGGAAATTTACCGAGAGGAGGACAACAGTACGCTAGCGTTACGTTACTAGATTTGATTGTCCTCAAATATATTGTAAAACGATGTACATAACGCATTTTCACCAGTGGGACGTCCAAAGGGAGAGGGGAAACCGTTTTGTGTCTACCTCTCGCTCAGCCGGACAAGACCGAACAACAGTAAGTGACGGAAGAAAGCACGTGAGTGTCAGGTGATTGATACCAAAATAACATGCTACTGAGTGCATATCCATAGGGTCGGTATAAATGAACGCATATTGTCAAGGCTCAAGGTCACGTGAGCTACAGCTCAAAAACCTTGATCAATCCCGTTGAGGTCTGCATGATATTGAATACGTAACAGCTAAAAATCCATGAATTTTGCGAAAGTTCATTTCATCATCAGGGCACACTGATGAACACATCACTGAGAAGGTAATGTTGACTCTTCCCAGGACGACAACCATGTCATTTTTAGCCCCTTTTCATTGCAAAGCTTTTACGGATTCAAGACCTCACTCTCCCTCTAGAAACCAACTTCAGGGGACACAAAATGCTGCGATTCGTAGGGAAGTAATAAAAACTTAAATTTATTGAGCCCGTTTTATTCAGAGCATGAAGGTCCACTCAGTGGATAAATTGAAGGATCATTCCTACACATGTCACATAAATACAGTGACAGCTCAACAAAAATCACTTTGATTTAAGCCGCTGATTTGCTTGGCAGAAAGTGGGCGTTTCAAATGTGCCGGTTCTGTCAACACATCACATGAAATGTAAAGTTAGAATTCTCCCAGGGGATGGGCAGTACTAGGTACAGTCACCCACTGTAATGTCAACATATATTTTCGTCATCCGCCGGTTGCAATCGAAAATATCCCACTTAAAAACTTCGCCGTTGTCTTACTGTTCCTTATTCAATTTCGCACCGCTGCATCATCCATTACGGAATAAAAGATATTCAAAACTTGTACAAACGTAATACACTACTCATAAGGTTGCTGAAAACATTTCAACAGCTCACGACCGGTTTTGCCCTAATTGGGGCTCACCAGGTAGGCTTAAAGGCATCATAAACGAGAGATTCAGCTGGGTTCCAGGTGAGTCCCTCGCAAAACCAAGTTGCGAGTGTATTTCGCTAATATTCGCAACTTATCTGTACTGTAGCAAAATCATCGATTATTGCAGACATTAGGGGGATCACGTGAAATAGACGCAGATCGTCGATGATCCCAACAACAAAATGGTGTTTCCATTAAGGACCCTGTCAATATACCCTGGTTTCGAATGCCCAAAACCTTGAAACACACACGAAACTATGTGAATCCGACTGAATGGTAACAAAAGGCATCTCACCCCCAGGCTCACATTGGACAGCTTGATCCATCACCACGCTAGTTAATACCGTGAATCGCATAGACAAGGTGAGTGTACCTCGTCTGGTTTCCAAACAAATGGACATAGAAACAAGTGAAATCGCTCCACTATGCTCGGACGAAACGGATGACCTTCACCATCACACCTGTCTCACACATTTAATGCTATGCAGACCAAGCGAATTCGGCAGCCGAATTGCAGCAGCTAGCTGACTGTTATGGTTGCCTGAAAAGTCTATTCTGATTGGTGTTGTCTGGAAAGTTGCCATTTTTCGACGCTACAACAAATAAAAGTAGTCCGGACGACAAAAATACTTATTCACGAAATTCGGCACTTCTGGAACATAAGCGTGACAGTATTCACAGCCTAATACAGAGCTGATTTCAGGCAATACATCACCATGGTTTGAAATATGATTTGTGCGTCCGTCGCACATCAATATAACCAACCGCAAACCGGTCGTCGAAAACCCACTTTGACGCATAACTTGGTGTTCAAAATGACCTCTTTTTGCTGTCTGTCCAACTTGACCTCTTCCCTGAATGCCTGCTTTGACCTTGACATGCCAACCAACGTATAGTTTTAAACAGCGCTTCATAGGGGTAAAAAGGGTCCGCCCACTATACGCCCCAGCTAGTCTTCCCAACCCGGATTACTTTATTGTAAACCTATTGGCGAAAACTGCATACCACTGGTGCTCTGTTCGGCGCGTTGCATGGATGAATTGTCATCTAGGGGAAGTCAAACTGCTCTCTTTGGTAGCGCCTGACCACGTAAAATTTTCCGTGCAAGGACAGAGTGACATAGTACAATGTATTCGGTACTTGTCTAGGAAAGCTCGTCATTCCATTTGGTCCAACTGCACAATCAACTGTAATTCCGGGCCTTGAAAAGCGCAGCTATTCGGGACGATGATAAAACCCAAAACAGCCCCGTTCGTTGTGTTGACTGATTCCAGCCGATTAACACTGGAACGTCGAACTCATTCTTGTATTTTCCAATTTCAAACAACAGTGTCTCTTTGAATTCGTGTGTTGAGCCTCCGCTGACATTTTTTAAAAATTGGACATATTTTCACTAACTCAGTTTCATTAGAAACTGTTGTTCACTCGACGTGCAACTACTTCTGTATTGTGAAGTTTTGCCCAACAACAGGGTAGCCCATATGATGGGGTTTAAACTGCACGAGTTAGTTCATACATATGCATGATAATTTTGTCCGGTTGTGAACTGAATTACATACACGCAAGCTGATACCGAGTGGAAGTTCCCCGTTCCATTGGGATTGGACGGGCCGGTCGCGACCGTCTTAGCTTCGAGACATCCGTCAAATCACTGGTTTTATAAAGCTTTCGTTCTTGAACATGGTACAATGCTGTCCATTCCAGTTGAACTCATGACACAATCTGGCTATGCTTTTTTCAAGCAGTGCTGCTTGGCTTTCCAGGACCATAGCCTGTGAGGTCCTCATAGGAACTCAAATGTTCCTACAGCTACGGAGCGCACGGAACCATGCGTCGATCATTGGTGTGGGAGCGGCAGCTGACTGCGCACATAACATCCACAACCTCCTGTCCTGATCGACCAGGGTCAGTGAACCATACTGGCATTGAAAACCTGGGAAAATTGGAGCGATCAGCCACCCACTGACCGTACAACTGAACCATGTCGCGATAACTCAATACCAAATATCCACCTATGGAAGCCAGTGCCACTCCATACAGTGCCAATGGAGTTCTACGCCACCACAAAGTGCGGGATTCGTACAGCTGAAAAGCTGTTCCAAAACACAGCTATCATTGTACATTTCTAATGCACTTGGTGCACAACCTCGTTGAAGCCATTAAAGTTGCTAACACACCGTTTTCTGCAGCATTTTTTATATCGACCAGGAAATACAAAAACGTGCCATCACCGACTAGAAAAACCTAACGAATGGAGTGGCAGTGGACAGTATCGTCATCAGATTGCTCAACAGGTTCGTACCAGTTTGCGCGAAGACTGTGGTTCCATGAAAGCTGTTTGCTCTCTAGATTTATAGCGCTGTGCTCACCTTTTCTTCATGAGTATATACGCCAATACTCTGATGAGTGATTCGTCGATGAGTAGGAACGTATGCTGCTCCGCTCTTCCAGCGATTTCTCTGTAATGAAGTAGATTATTTGAGTTCTATTCAAGGAGTCCAGAAATGAACTACCTATGACAAAATATTTTTGGGCCTAGTCATAAATCGGCTCCTTGTTGGTAAGACCTAACTAGCACTTACCTCACTGTTAATCCCGAAGTTTACTACCATTTTTATGAAACTTGACTCCAAGCTATCAACCAAAGATTCGGTTTATCATGCATAGTTTGTAGCGGGTTTCCGATTACGATTTGTTCTGGCTTATTCGGAAAATAAGATACGATTAGCGAAAGGAATGAAATAAGGTGTGTTCTAGTGGTATGGATAACCGAAGGACTGTAATCTAATAGGTCACCTTACAACTAACCTTGAATGGACAGACTTCATGGAGTGGTTGAATCCATATGTTTTCGGGACAATACATGAACATACTTACTAAACTGCAAGTGCCCAACATGCGAATATTCCCAGCTCACCTATGCTGTCGGTTCGAGAATAATTTGAGCGCTGTTTTGAGGACTGGTCATGCTTGAGGTGTATGTTATGATGCCCTTTTCACTAACAAGTCAGCCATCTTCGTGTCCGGACAATACTATTATACTTTATCAGAGTTTTGTTGAGTCAGGGGTCCATCATCCATTGGAAGTTCATCCGCGATCAGGGTGTTCTCATTAGTGCATTTACACACACCACATTATCAACCCCAATTTATCGCATTTAGCAAAGAGTGGTCAAGGTGGATACGCTACAAATTGCCCACGGGTTCTACCTAATGACGACAACAGTTACAATTACCCTCCCGTACGTTTCGATCGCTTGAAAATGATACGTTGAGACCAACACGCCTGGACGATATTGCAGTCGAAAAAAGGAGCGCCAAAAAGAGCAAATATTTTGCCGTCTAGACAGCCAGCCAGTCTATGACATACCATGCTGTGATCAACAAACAGAAGTTGTTCTGATGGACTGTTTTATAGGCTAACGAGAAAAAATCCCCCGTCATCTGTAGACTAGTTTATGGACTGAAACGGAATTAGCTGAAGATGTGGGAAACAAAAAACCGGGCATAATTTGTTCAATGATCGGAGTTTATCACAATGTTGGTAGCAGTTTCGAAACATTGGGTTACTCTTGACGAAGTAAGGCCGATAAAAACTCTTCAGTGGTTCACTACCAGCTTCGTCATTTGTTCCAACTGAAACATGGGAGTGAAACCGATAGAGGGCTGCGAAGAGTTTTCACCAGGCTTATAAGCAGTGCTGCGTCAAAAACTGCTTTGATAGATTTCCAGCACAAACAGCTGTAGGTTACCGTAAACGAGAAACTCAGCTGATATTTAGTTGAGTCCCCGCTTAACGCCAAGTTAATTTACAAATTACTGTCCAAATCCAACTGAGTAATCCTCATTCAAATTTGTTAGAACAGCCAGAAGTCATACATTGCGGTACACTGCCATTTCAACTATCTTCATCGGCCGCAAACATAATACGGACCCACACGACCCATATGACCATCTCGGTGTACTTAGAAACGAGAGATTTCAAATGCTAATCTGACTTTGACAAAGCTCGAACACAAGACAGCTGGAAACTGTTCGACCTGTTCCGTCCTTCTTCGGACTCATTGGGCAGGCGCAGTACCCGAAATTCCCTTCAGTCAACCTTTTGTTCTGCTTGAAATTTCGGAGGAAATAACTCCCCCAAGATAGACGAACTGATCACACTCCGTAGGTTGCGCTGGCTTGGCCACGTGCTGCGTATACCAGTCGACCGACTTCCTCGAAGGGCTGTTTTCGCACAACCACGTGAAGGGTGGAAATGAGCCAGGGGAGGTCAAACAATGACTTGGCAGCGAAGTATAGAAGCCATTACCAGCAAACTCAGCTGCGCTGGTCACTGCCGTCTTTCTGGATGGGGACCCAGAGACGAGCCACATCAATGGTTAGAGACATCGTCAGACATGGCCCAGTCGCGACCTCAATGGCGCTCGTGAATCCGGGCTGTTGCCTTCAATGCCTAGCTCCTCTCCCCATCTCCCCAATGAAAAGTCCACTGACAGACCTGCATTTACGCATCAATTATACCAGCAACCGCCTCCCCAAATCATCGGTGGCAGCTACAAGCACTGTACGACAAGTACATATTTTTTTACGGCTGATGATGATAATGTTCTACTTGAACACCTAGTGTACGAAATTCATGAAATACGCTCATTTGCACACCAGTTTGGTTTGATGAGCCCCAAGAAGAACGAAACCGGTCGTGGGCTGTGAAAGAGTATTCAGCAACCTTGTTAGTAATTCTCTTCAAGAAACTATACTGCAATATCTAGAATATTGTACTAACTGAAAAAAGAGATGACACTTGTACAGCGCATTTAGCTAAAAAAAAATACCGTAAACGGGAGATTTGTCTGGGATTCAGTTGAGTCTCCTTTTAAAACCAAATTGGTGTGCAAATCAGAGCGTTTTGAGAAAATGACTTGCTTCTTGGGTACAATATTAGTACAACACAAGGATTTGACAGTAAACCAGTTCGCTTGAAGTAGGATGTGCCTCCGCTCTGTCCCGCTGCAGTTTCTAAATTGGAAAGCCTTTTGTTTATGAAACCATTCGGCGTTGTCCGCAAAATATAAAACCCCTTGTGTGTGTGTTATATCTGGCCCCCGGGTATCGAGTTTCTTCAGTGCTGAATGAACTTCTAACTGAAGCTGTACAGTAAACATTCACACAGTAGATTGGACAATTTTTCGGTAGCCGACGGCCAGCAAATACTGCATCGAGAATTCGGGTTTTACAGGTTTAAACCAGGAGAAGTTAAACACCATAAAAACGCTTAACAGGCCACGTGCCTGAATGCGACAGTCAACAACCTCAGTGTGACTACCTGACGCGCAAGTTTTAGGAAAGTTACGAAATTTGACAAACAAGCCGAGCGGTAGCAAACTAGCAAGATAGAAAACCTATAAGCCTTCATTTTTACGAACATCATCAAATGGATCAAAACCTAAAACAATGAGATTCCGTCGAATGGCAAACAGGCGACGTATCGACCGGAGATAATCACAAAATGCGGTCGTGACACAACAACAGCTGCTCCAGATGAAACCAAAAATGGTTTGATTGGGTATTTTCTCAGACCTCCGAAAGCCCGATACAAACAAGCCGGTACAAGTAACCTGGTGTAGAATAGATTTCTAGATGAGTTTTTGTCACAGCCAAATGGTTTAGATAGGACAGTCCTATCCGAAAAGGAGTACCCCATAACCATACAGGATAATGAGATGGACACCTGATAGCCTCTGACAGGTCTGCTTGCTTCAGTCATGTCAAATGCGGTGACCGCAGCTGTACGCATGTACCTTGGAACATCCACACGAAACTCGCTCATACTGGATTATAAGCCACAACAAATAAATGGCGTGTACAGCTGATAACTCGAGGGGACGACGGTACAGCGAGTAGTTGAAAGAGTTGTGCGAAGAGATTTGTGGGAGTCTGAAGATCTCGGTAGCCAAGGGTTACCAGTAGGAAAGGTGTATATTGTAGGTAACTTTCTCGTAGCATAACGGACCCCTGTATATAAACTTATGAAAAGACCTGGAAAAGTGGGTAGCGTGGAACTTGTTCGAAGTGATAATTAATGGCTGGAGCACCGAAATATAAAGCAGCATGTTTCCCTCATTTCTCCGAACTCCGTGTGTGTGCGTGTTTGTCTTGGATAAGTCTTATCAGACTGTGGATGAGCCAATTCCCAGACAAATTCAGATGAAAGTGGTTCGAAACGAACGGTTCTTCTCTTTAGACATTTGAATTCGGGTGGAGACTGATTTGTTAATCGCCAGATGACTTGTAAGTAACCACAGCTCACTATCCCAAGCTGCAATTGACCAAGGAGTGTCGACGCCATAAATACACTTGTCCTCTATCTTGAGCTGTGCGCCTACCTGATGAGCCCCAAGAAGGGTGAAACCGGTTGTGGGCTGTCGAAGAATTTTCAGCAATCTTATGAGTAGTGCGTTACGAATATACATGTATCACGATATCTCGAATATCGTAGCAACTGAAACATGAGGTGGCCAGCACATTCAGTTGCCTGGAAACACCACAAACGAGAGATTTAGTTGGGTTCCAGGTGAGTCTCTCGCAAAACCAAATTTGTTTGCAAATGAGTGTATCTCGCAAAAACTAAAGCTGTTTGATCGATTTAACGGCTGTGGCTGAAAAAATAACACTGCTTAGATTGGTGTCTGTTTTCCAGCCCCTAGAAGCTCGGGTATGTCACGCAGTTTTTAGCTGACAAAACAAAGATGTACTGTTTGTTTCTCGGTAAATAAGGGCGACCATTAAAAACGCGGTTGCACTCATCACAAGTAAGTGACGGCACTCCATTGATTTTTAGGTAGTGTGTGGTTGTTCTGTTAAGTTGGTGCCAGAGTCAAACTATTCATAGGTCAGAATGCGTTGAAATTTGATCGATCGATTCTCGCCAAGATTTTAGAGCACGACAAGCTGTGGTGCGCGGGACAAAAATCCGCATTGTTAGTTTGAAAGGTTGGCAGAGCTTGGTCGAAGATAGGCTTGTCCGGATAAGTTCGAGGTTGTAATGCGGCGGGTGAAATACCATTTCTGCAGAAGAGTACGAATCATTCGTTTTCAAATATTTTTTGGGGCTTTCTTCATTTATAAGACAGTGTCTTGAATTTCTGTCTTTGGAGAACGCTTGTTGTAATCACAAGTCCATCAAATGGGATGTAAATTGTACGAAACCTTCATCTCTAGGCGGAAGTTTTTTTCACAAGGATGTTGTCACTAAATCCTCAAGCTGATGTACATCGATTATTGAAGCAGGGTTTTAATGGAAACTAATGAGCACAGTATCACTGAAGTTATGGTTGGTGAGACATGCACGAAATGTACAGTGAACCATCTGTCAATCGTTGATGGTACCGCAAGTTAGACTATTCCGAGTCCCGCAGGCAGGGACAGGAATGGACTACATCACTCCGACTGCCTTCAGAACGAACCCCGACCTTTGTAATTATCAGGTTCTCTCTGTCGATCAATGACTATAGTTAGGGTGACCAGTCCAAATACTCCTGAGTAGGGGTCTGGGGTCGAGTTAACAGCTGTTCAGATCAAATGTCACCTCCGGCATCGTTTGCAGTTACAAAAATTCGATGATCGAAAAACACAGGGTATCTTCGTACCCGTTTGCCGGCAAAGCTGCGTCCATGAAATCATTTCAATGTTGTTTGACACCTGTTGCACTGGTGGTGCACAAAGTACCAAGCCAGGAACCAGATGGAGGCGCGCGGACTACACCTACCTAATGAGCCCCAAGAAAGGCAAGACCGATAGCGGGATGTAAGCAGCCTTATGAGTAGTGTTGTATTAGGAAAATATTTGTCCAGTTTTGAAGGTAGGACTGTTGGGGTGATTAGGTTGTCTTTGCGTATGGTGACTGACTGAGCACGTGAGCTGTGGTAGGATCATCTTACTTAAGACTTCGGTGGGTGAATCTGCCGCGTACCTCCTGTAACGTTTGCATTCCGTGGGCAGTTTAGCTTTCAGAACATCGCCTGAATGAGTAAAAGCTTCCCGTCTGCGCGGATAGTGCATTCTTCATCTGGTTCCTGCGTTCTACATGAGTCTGCTTGGTCGTCAAGGCATTATCGGTTGGCAATGCGAGCTGGGCGTGATGCTGTACGTATCCTTCGATCGGGGAGCCTGTAGTATCTCAAACCCAGGGCTAGGAGTTATTTACAGAAAATCTCAGGATATCTGAGCTTAGTACACCTTACTTAATGGAATGGAAATTACATTCCTCGTCCGATTTTTGCAAGGCGTTTATGAGTTATTTCGTGTAAGCGACGTAGTTCACATGGCTTAGAGACTACACTATGAAGCTCTCCAGCAGGTACTTTGACTGAATGAAAGCGCTAAGAAGCTGTCCAGTGTCTAGAGACGAACCTTCGTTAGGGAGTAGTTGAGCGACTATACAATTGATAGTCTGACTAGCGATTACCCTTCTTGAAAGGATAGTCTAGCTATTGTTTTCTGAGTGTCCCTCCCCCATTAGGCAGTAATTCTGAGTAGATAATGCAACAAGCGATCCTGGATGACATTACACGTTTGGTCTTTGATGATCGATGTCTCAAAACCCTCAATGGTATGGAGTAACACTGACAAATTCGAAACAGTGTGCTAATCACAAGGGAGTTCAGTGACGCGGCACAAACAGCGAGTTCGAACCTAAGCGTAACTCATGTTTGAACAGTTCATGGTTGTGTCCGGGTTCATACATAGCAAAAGCAGCAAAATCTGTAAAGGAGAACGATTGGGGGCTTCCAACCAAACTCTTTGGCACAGCAGCCTGACCGCAAAGGAGCTGTTGTTGCGGCAAAACTACCAAAGTAGTCGGATCTTAAATAAACACGTCTGTACATACGAATCAAGCCACCCCCGGACTAGAGGGCCAGGAGACTGTGTTAGTCTAACCTCTACCTATTCACCAAACTGTTAAGACTGTTGTGACTTGCTAAACGGTCGTGCAACTCTGTGTCGGTCTTTGGCTTCCCGCTCCGCCCACTATGGTATATCAAAAGGCGCAGTAGCTTCAGACAGCCCTTTATGGAGACAAAGGAAGATTCTTACAACCTTATTTATAGGGTCATCACAGGGTGTTCCAAAAGGTCGTGCTAGAATCCTTTGAGGGGGCGAGAAGCGTCGAGCTAAAGATGGTCGATCCAGATTGGCTGACCTTCTCACCAATCAGCGCACGCCTTCGTTTTGTCCGTAGCCCGCACGTGACACATCCGTTCAAGTGACGTGGTGTTCGGTTATTAGGAGCGACTGGCCTCCGGACAGAGTGTCACGGACAACCCCTAGTATAGCTTGATGGGTCATTGGAGCACACAAATCGTTACACCAAGTGAAGGTCAGGTCCGTTCATGATGACCTGTTTTATTTGCCTTCAAAAGACTTAAAAACAATTGGAACCTCTGGAAATTTCCACTCCAAGTTGTTTTCCCATGCAGTGCTTATGTTAGGGGACTGTTTTGGATATTCCAGATCAACCTGCATTGGAAAACAGGTCACGATTGTCGGACATGCCAATAGCACAGTCAACCTCCGCAGAAAATTAAGCAGACCACGGCCTTCTAGCACTCATGTCTCGCCCACGTTGTTCCTGCAGTGCACGGTGAACTGGGTCCCAAGAAAACCACAGACTTTGTTAGGGAACAAGCATCAATCTTCATTTTCGTTGCTTTGTTGGCTGGATGGCACCAGTACATATTAGATGTGAATAAAACGGTCAAATGGACGATATTTTCATACATTGCACAGTTCATCTGACGAAGACTCATTGCGTGCGCTGAAGTCTTACGATGCACTCTAAAAAGGGACTATTTTCAGCGAATCCATGATACGACTTTCGTCTATGCTTTACTAACGATACACCCGGGCTGTTTTGCTCGTGTTTTGGAGAAGAAAAGACAACAGCTCAGTGTAAAACTCAACATAATGTTTTTCTCAAGATTACCTAATGACGAAGCTTAGTCTTGTATTGGGGTGTGCAACCAAATCTAGATGCGTGGATGTAAACGAGTCGGGCGCGGCTATTTTAAATCGAAAGAAATTTCGCAATAAACCCGTGAAGTTAGCTATTTTTTCAATGATTCTGATAAGTTGTGCAGCTGTCATTAGTCGAAATAAATATCAATTACACTGACGATTGCCAACAACACACCAATCACAGGCTACCCAAGTGACTCGGCTCAAACAACTAGTACTTTTTCAGTTTATCAAGGGTACCTGCTTGTCCGCAGCTTTCGTTCCGCCATAAAATTGCGCCTGTCCTAAATTTGCGGCTTTTAGCTTTTGGAAGAACCATCAGAAGAGAAATACGTATAAAAAGACCTTCAGAGAAATCTGCAGACGCTTTTCAATTCTCCGTACGATGCATCAAGCTTGGGAAGTATAATATATCAGTCCATAATTAGTAAGGATTAGTAAGTTAACGATTGGTATTCAACCAAAGCTTGATTCCACCGCGGCTCATCTGAGTTGAAAGACCATTTGAAGGCGCACACCACAACATACTACTCAATTACACTCAACTCAACACTTGTTGCAGCTGTTTTGTTGATGTGGGCCTGCAGGTTAGAAGGTAATGAGATGTTTAATAGTATTACGTAAAAAAACGGGGACATCCCCGAAGCTGTGCGTGTCCATCTTTTTGACCCAACACCACAGTTCACCTGACGAGCACTCTAATTCACACATCACCTATCAGCTCTCCGTGGTTGGATTGACAGAACAGATGAGCACATTGGATGTCAGGACACTTTCCAAAGTAGTTTGTGAATCCCATGCCATCAAAGTTAGTCACACATCAACTCAGCCGATCCGTCCACCACAGTTTTATGCAACCGAACGTGTATACACAAAAGTTCATGCTCCAGGCCATCTAACTACATTGCTACTGACCGCACTATCTCACAACCTCTCTTCTGTGGCTTCGTGACGCAACGCCACGTGTCTGACTCACTCTTTCAACAGCTAACTGTTAGGGAAAACTAATTCCTGGTGGGTGATCAGGTGCTATTGATCTGTTCGCCGAGCTTGGTAATTGGCTTGGAAACGTTTCAGCAGCATTCGAGAAGACATCGTCAGTGAGCACATCAACAACACAATTCACGTCAGCGCACACTCTCAACAGCACACTGACGATGTCCCTTCGAATTGTGACAGAACGTCTGTAAGTCAATTGGCGAGCTCGATGAACAGATCAAGAGCCGCCTGATCAACTACCAACGAATTCACCCGAACTACCAATATTCCAACACATTGAAAGCCCCTTTAATGTCAGGATCTCTGGTAGCAGTCACTGATTAGTAACCAGTTTGGCTTTACGCGAAGAGATTGGGTGAACAAACGCTGAACACGAAAAAACTGACTTGCTGTGGAGTACAATGCAGTTTTCAAACTAGTGAAAACAGGGAAAAAGTAAAAAAAAAACCTTGACCTCTGAATGCTCGACAGACAGATGCAAAGGGTAAGGCGGAACGAGAACAACTTAAGGAAGAACACGTTCGTGAGCGCGCACGAATAACCATTAGATTTTTCTGTGGATATCTTGAGTGACAGGCTTCAGCGTGTGTATGTATTGTTAAAACCGACTTCGTGTTGTCATGTGTAATCGAGACATCAGTGCAGTCAATTGTTTGTTTGTCTCGTGATCGATATCACAACCAGTGTGCAGAAAAGGGGTGTGGTCCCATGTTGATCAACCAATCAGTTGAGTCAGAAACTATGGTGTGTCACAGCGAACACTGGAGGTTGTAGCTGAGTAAATGTATGCTTACTCCGGTAATTTCTGAGTTACTGCAATTTGCGACTCCCTGCTAGTCATTCTAAGCTGAAAGAAATCAAGATAGTGACTCAAGGAAGGTTGCTTAATCGCGTTACGCTGTGCGTTTAAAGTATGCACAATTCATGTTGACAGTTTAGTTGCACTTCACAGATATGCAGACACCTACATACTGATTCCGAAAGAAGCAGATGATACTTGAGGTCAAGTAGCCTCAGGTTATGTGGTTTGTCTTTGCCGAAGAGAACAAGAGAATTACTTTTATTGTGTCCATACCAGAGTTCTGATTCTGACCAAACGCGAATGAGCTGATTGGCCCATTCTGAAGGATAAACACAGGGCTCCTTAGCCGCACAATGCTCTTAGCTGTAAAACCTTTGCGATTGGAATGAAAAACTTTTCACGCCAAAATGTTGCATTTTGTTGCTTATGTGCTCAAACCAAAAACCACCTTAATCTACGTTCATATTTTTGCAGCTCACCATATTTCATTGTCCACTGAAGCGGAAAAATTATGGCGGAATACTTTCCTAGCATCACTGGGATGCCTAGATGGGGCTCAAAAATTTGGACTGGTATTCTGAACTCAATTGCCTGTCTGTTTTAGTCCATTAGGGACACGTCGTCGCTTTCGAAAATTCAATTCCATTGTGCGAATACTGAGCGACAATAAATACTGTTCCTGAACATTGTGTTTGTAACAGTTCATTGGTAGTGCATACGCTTTTCAGTTGCTCGAATGGGGACCCTGCGTTCTAGCACGGACCCTTGTGCAATCAAACCTCAAAAATGTGTGCAGATTGTTCAAGACCTAGGCACCTGCTGTTCAGGTTGATAACCTTCCTGTCACGAACCCTCACCCGAAATTAGTTTGGGCATCAGTAGGCATTTACATAATTTTACGATGTTTCCGAACCAGGCTCAACAGACAGGAAGGTCAAGCACCTTATTTTTTTCGTGCGGTCTGTGGTTGTACCATGACTAGACAGCGAAGCAAAAAGCTCAAAAACAGCAGCTGCCCTGTTTCAGACACTGGTGGTTAGACACCGTTAGCCCAGTTAAGTTCGTAATGCGTACCTGGTCGCAGTCTGCGCTTCACTCCTGTCCACAGCACTGTGTACAGTCTACACATGACTACTCCTGTCCTATCCAGATCTATAGCCGATAAGCAAATCTGCAACCTTTATAAAAACAAACAAGCAAAATACCAATACCGACGCGCGTTGGAGACATCTGAATAATAATAATAATCTGAATAATAATAATCAGCTGGGTTCCAGGTGAGTCTGTCGTAAAATCAAATTGATTTGCAAATGAGTGTATTTGTCGAAATCAGTCCAATTTGGGTTCAAGTAGAACATAAGGTTGACGGAAACTCGGGGACTGCGCCTACCTGATGAGCCCCAAGAAGGGCGAAACCGGTCGTGGGCTGTCGAAGAGTTTTCAGCAACCTTGTGAGTAGTTTCCTTCATGAAAATATACTGCGATATCTCGAATATCGTACCAACTGAAACATGAGGCGGCCTGTGTGCAGCACATTCAGTTGAAGAACATCATAAACGAGAGACTCACTTGAGTCTCCCGTGAAAACCAAATTGATTTGCAAATGAGTGTATTTGTCGAAATCAGTCCAATTTGGGTTCAAGTAGAACATAAGGTTGACGGAAACTCGGGGACTGCGCCTACCTGATGAGCCCCAAGAAGGGCGAAACCGGTCGTGGGCTGTCGAAGAGTTTTCAGCAACCTTGTGAGTAGTTTCCTTCATAGTTCATAGTAGTTATCGGGACAGAAAAACTCTCACGTGCACAAAGCCAAAAACACGGTTGCACCGTTGTCGGCAAGGTAGCGAATAGTGTGGCTCGCTGTGTGTGTGTTTGTGTTCACGAGGCGCCACCAAAACACCTAAGTCTTCCTGCATTTCTCGGACAACCTGTCTGGGGCAGTGAACCCATTACTGTATAGAACACGTATACTAGTTTGAACTTAAGCTCAGTTGGATCGATCTGCCGCGAATGGTACACCAGAGAGGTGCGAAACGCTACCAACAGCACCCTGGACGGTTGAGAAAAATAAACATTCAGTGAAAAAAAACATAATTGTCTTGATTAGTTGCAACCTAAGCATATCTTTCGTGCATGGGCTTGACCAAATCTGACTTAGTTTGAAATTCAAATTCTACCCTAGCCAGAAGGATTTGCGGGAGTACATCACGCATCAATAATCAAAATTATTTATGTTCTGCATACTTTGCTCGCAGACCACCTGGCCACTAACAACGTCCTAAAGTGCCGATGTTCGGGCTTCTGATAAATGGATCGTTAAACCGAGATGACGTTGGGGAAACATAGCTCACACCACATAGGTGTATCAGAAACGGATCGGTTGAATTGTGTGCAAACAAATAAACAAATCGACGCACCAGTCAGCTATCTAGGGGCGGACCGCACGGTGAAATCGACAGCGCCGTGGAAGAGGTTGTGGCGTTTGCGATGTAAGTGCAACTGCCGAATACGAAAGTACCATCAACAATGTGAAGTTTCAGTCGATCGACACAGACAACCAAGGTTCCAAACAACAGAAAATCTTCCAGCTATGGCAGGCTTTGAGCAGCACCTAACTGATATGGAAATACCATTGGCAGGACGCAAATGGAAAATCACTCAGAGAATCATCAGTTAACCTCTTAGGCTTATAAAGTCTGTGTTTCAGTTATACTGACGATCAAAGCAAAGTCCCTCTTGCAAAAATAAAACGGGCTTGCTTCAGATGGAGTTAAAATGCAGAAAACCCGTGGTTGGTACTCATAGTGATAGGATTATTAGGCATGGTTAGCATCTACGTGTAAAAATGTCCTGTATTACAGCGCATTACAGTAGGATTGTCCTACAGTGAATCCAATATGGAGAGCAGTCTGTCTTCCGTAGACAGTGGCTAAATAATTGCTGAGAATAACCAATTCGTGAGCTTCATAACTTGCTCACTTTAAGCATTTTTCACGATCGTGTCAGCCCACGCACCCTTTCGGTGCCCAGCTGCTATGTCAGCGGAAGCAGGCACGAGGGCTGGGACACTGCCAAGTTGCCAAAGCCTAGAGAGGGAAAGTCGAGGTGCTGAGGTTGGGGTCGAACCAAGGAACTGCCGGTCCGTAAGCTGGCGCATTAACCACTGAGCTATCTTCCCCCAGCCGCAGATGGTATTCTTGGTAATCACTCGATGTACCACTCCACGAACACGTGCGTCAGGATCGGTGGACACGATTCAGGTCTCCAAGAATGCCACACTGAATTCGTTTAGCACATTCCACCCAGTACTAAACGATGCATGCTAAAAAACGTAACCCATCTCTTAACATCCTTCGGGTCGTGCACGGTGATTAAACTTAATTGGCACAATTCACAGAAGCCTGCCGAGACGTACTTTCCCAATCCAGTTGCACGTGTGTGGCGCACCATCTCATGAACCTCAGTTATTCAACAGCTAGACGAAGGAGTAACATGACAGATCCCTCCACCTTCAGTTCTAGTGAGGTCGAATAGTCCCATTTCCATCCTGTACAATAGCATTCGTCATTCCGGATCAAAATAAATGGGGGTGTTTCTGGATCAGCAGGTAACGCAGAAAAAACTGTCGGGCAAGCAGGTTGCGAGAAACTCCCCCAGATTGTTGCAACGAGTAGTTGACATGAATCCAATAATTATATTGTTCCGTAGGGAAACTGGAAAAACTCTAAGCATTGAGCCTGATGGGCTGGTGTGGTGCAACATTCCGTTGCAAATTTGTAACACAGACATGAATCGGACTGTTCCAAGAGAGGACGTACGTACAAACATACACAAGCCCATTTCTTACCTGTTTGGTTGCCTGTTATGTCCCGGCGCTAGCTGGCTGTACTCGGAAAACTGTTGAAAGTATTCTCCTACAACAGGCAAAGACTGTTAGCGGTTGGCAAGGGCAAATTTCGTCCTTATCCAAAAGTTCGGCATCCAAGTGGACAAGTAAGTGGTGGGAAACTGAAAAACAGCGGTAAACTCAACAAGCCACTTTCGACCTACCGCGATCTCATATTCGTCGGTAGCGTCGGCACATCACCGAATTCCGAAATCCTCCGTCGCTTAGCTAAGCTGCTGCTACCCCGAATGTACTTAACTTCACTAGACTGCTAGATTAGACCCTCCAGCAGGTGCATCAAGGCTGTACCACGCCTAAAAGTGCTCACCGTGTGCCAGAGAAAAATGAATTCAGCATCGGTAGCACCTATCATCTGGGGCACGGTCAAAATACTGATGTTATTAAGTTATGAAGCACTGTGATAATTGCCATGGATAGAAAAACCAAGGCTGGTACTCCTGTTTAGTGAAGTGAAACTCCGCAGTCAGATGAAGAATGGAGTGCACAGGGAAAGTAGTTTTATTCTAGCCTGCCACTCATACCCGAGAGGTCTACACCATCGATTACTAACACATAAATAACGCCATCGACGTCGGTCCGCAGCCGCCTTTTCCAGAGTCTACAGTCAACTACAGTCAGCGTTGGTGGACGTTATCCTTAGAAGATGGGAGGTCTAAACGATAATGATTCTGTTGCCTTCCCCAGTGCACAACTTCAGTTCCACAAACATAGGAATGAGTGCGTTCAGGTGGGCACCATTGACAGTGTACTCAAGTAATCTATGAAAATGGCAAATATCCCTTCATCGGGAGTTTTTGTGAAAGGCGGTTCAGTGCACCAAATGACTCAGGACTTTATGTGCACAGGCCCTTCAGTGAGTCAGTGTGGCTTTGTTCGAGGAGAATGACTAATGAGATTAAGACAAAAGTTCAGTAGAATTTACCTATGAAAAGTGCCATCCAGCTTGCTGAACTACTCCAAAAAGAAAGCTCCGCAGAAAACGCATTTCTGCTAGTTCCTTAATCTTACAGAGCTAAAGTGGAAGACACGGCCAAGTAATTGAGACTTTGGTGAACAACGTCCACCCGTGTGTTGTTGTGCTCTATCTGAGGTCATCTAAGACCTAAAACCTCAGACTGGCGACGGAGGCCGAATCTTTCACATGTGAGCAGTCTGTTGGACTACTTCCTGTAGTCCTAGTTGACCGATTCACGCACTGCGGGAGGTAGAGGACTAACGTACACAAATAGAGATTCCTATTGAAAATAGTTTCCTAATGTTCTCACGGAAGTCTTAAACTAAACGGAGGCTTTGTTACACACTGTACTGAGGTCAAAGGTGGTAAACATAATGATCACACCAGTAATTTTATATTCTTTCTTAACTTAGCGTCGATTCGTTTCGTTGAACCTGTATTCAGGCCACGGACAGCACTAACTTATTCCTCAGGCCGAAAAAGCACAGTTAGAAAAAGAACGTTTTCTAATTTTTGAAGGAATTTAACTGCGGTTTCAGCGCTAGCCATATATAGTCGTTCGCCAGAGAGAGCAGATCAAACAGGCGAATATGTTCACGCTTGTGTAGTGTGGTTGGTTTGTCCAAAGATGAACCCGACATAATTGCATCGATCGACTAACCCGCAAGTTAGGACTGTCCAGTCAGGTACGGACGTTCGAAACCTTCTGAACACTTTTTGGCTAGTCATTGGTGGTCATAGGATTTGTTGAATTTCGGTTACTACAGCGTGCACTGGTGGAGTATTGGTGATGTCTGGAGTTCAAATCCCAGTGAGGCTAAGAATACACGCTGATGATGATCGAAATTCGAATCTAATGCTTCCCACTGACCACAATAATCAAGCCGGTACAGAAGAGGGACCATACAAATGAGAGTGACGTACAGGAAAACTCACCAAATCCTGCAACCATCAACAAAGGGTCAAAAAAGCAATCTACGTCTTTAAACGCTTTGCATTTCAAGCGAAAGGATGCCCGTCACCGAGGGCTTACAAGCATTTCTGTGGTCTAATTCACCCCAAGTGAAAGATGTGGCGGCCAAAGAATTTTGGAGAAAAAATAGGGAGAACAAAATGCCCTAAAGCAGCTGCCCCACAACAGCTTAGACAGGCACCGTGTAAACCGAACTCAGACAGTACCTGATATAGCGAAGATGTGGTCGGATTCCGATAAGCTCAACCACCCGAGCGATTTCGTCCTCAAGCGGATTCATCGCAGTTCCAGGCTTTCGCATTGCAAATCTCGTGCTGGCTGATCAGTTTGTGCAGCGGGCTAAATTTGACTGAAAGCATGGAACTTGATTTGATCCAGCTGTTTACTAATCCAATAATCAGCTGACTACTGATAAATACTCCAAAATATTAATCTGAACAGCCATGAAGGACCCCGTAATCACCAAGTCAAAAGCTGACATTTACCTAGACATTCTAACAAGGATTTGATCCGACCTTGAAAAGCTCAGTCACACGAGGGCGTTTGTCTTCCCGAGACTCAACATTCGGGCGCGCCACGCACCTTGCTCGTAATTTCCATGGAAAAGAACTTTAGGAAAAATTCGAGGATTGGGCCTACCTGATGATCCCTAAGAGGGGAGGGACCGATAGTGGGTTAATGAAAATTATCCATCAGCATTATAAGTAGTATCTTACAGGAGGAAATTTCCTTTTTTTAAAGAAGTGTTTGTACAACAAGACGTTCAAGGTGAGATATTTTGACCATAAAATAGATTACGAAGAGTATGCTCTTTAATATTACAGGACCGTGTCCAATGTACCGACAACTGAGTGCGTGTCACATACCGCAGCAATAAATCTTTGACCTAACTCGACTTGGGTTCTATACAACCATTTAAACGTATGAATGCAATCAAAATCGTGTCCCTCGAAGAAAGGTTACAATGAGGAAAGAGGTTAGCTTAATTGTTTTGTTGGTGCCTGCTCTTCGAGGTGAATTTTACCTCAAAAAGCGGCTGATGGGGAACACCCTTAATGCGACTTCAGGGAAGTGACTCTCTCGGGTAGTAGCGATATTGGCAAAACTTCAAAAGCCACTGCCTTCTCAGACTTTCTTATTACGTCAGGTGGACTGAGATGAGGTCGTATCAAACCACTCGCCGTACCGTGATGGTTAGCATAACTTTCGTCTTCATTTTAAACCAGATATCTGGCTGCATGGACACTTCTAGTCTATTCTTGCACTCTTTCCGTCGTGTCGGCTAACCCGTTTGTTCTTATTTAACTTCAGCGACGACTGATCAGCAGTTAGCCTTTCTTCTAATCAATCGTAATTCGGATGCGGTAAAAACTGGGTGCACAAACAGTTTTCCCTTCCCGTCACAGCTCGGCCTACAACGGTGGCGCCTGATATGGCAGAACGCATGGCCCTAGATTTGTTACAGTATTGGCGAGACGTTAGATGGAGTTCTTGGAGAAAGCAAAACGGTACAGTTGCGTTGAAAGACGAATGAATCAGTCACAGAAAAGCTGTGGGATTACAAACCGCCATGTGGTGGAGATAACATCAACTAATGATTGCCGGTGTGGTTTTTTTAGACTTGAAGCGAAACACTCACCATCAGGCTGTGAAGCAAATCTACGTAGGAGCACTCTGCTGCGGAAAATCACGCAGTTTTGCTCCATCTGGCAAACCTACATTAGTTCATTTTGAAAGTCAACGTACAAGCTGGATTTAACACACAACTGGTACCTATTTTTGTTGGCTTGTCAGCAACCAAACTGTTGGTCACCTAGTGTGACCGTCGCTCACTTGTCAATTTATCAGTGGACCGCTGGTAGACAATGAGCCGAAATCCTGACCAACTCCACCTGACAGTAGTGTACACCGTGCAAAACTGATATAAACTAAAACTACATCCTTTCATCCATCTTCATCAAGACTTATTTCTCTCCCAAGCACATTGGCTAGTGTCTCGATAAAAAAATCGTTCAGCTGTAACACCCTTTCGGTGCCTAGCTGCCATGCCACACGAGGGAAGCACGAGGGCTGGGATACTGCCAGGTTGCTGAAGCCTAGACAGGGGAAGTCGAGAAGCAGAGGTCGGGTTCGAACCACGGACCTTCCGGTCAGTAAATTCGCGCTCTAACCACTTGAGCCATCTCGGCCCTAGTGTCTCGATAAACTCTGGTTTGCTGTCGCTCTGCTTACACCCCAAAATAGCTATTAATTAAGGTGTTATGTCGTCGCTTCTTTCAAGTTTCTGTAGCAGTAGCGTCAAAGAAACAAACTTGTTAAAGTTCGAAGCGCGTCCTGATGTATTATTCTGCCTTGGTCACTACAGACAAACACAGTGGGCACGTACATATGTGGATAACAGACATGGTTACTAACCTGGTTAGCCAATTAGGGAAACGCGAATATCGTACCGACCTCGAACAGGTTTCATTCGATCGCACCAAAACCCCTGGATGCGTTCATCACATTTATCGGCTAAGCACAATCAGACTGTGACTCGCTTCTCCTACCAATGGATTTCTGCAATCGTCTATGTTGATCTCACTTCGGAAGAATCAGGAATGGTGTATCATTCTCATCACCATCGACAGTATGACATCAGTGTTCAACACCGATGCTTCACTGCCGTACAACCATCATTTATTTGAAAGCCTGTTGTGAAGAAAAGAATAAAGGTGGACGGGGGAGGGACTTAGTGCTAGCTTACTACAATCATTCTGAGGTGCCTACACTTCCAGACACTCGTTCAGGCCATCTGGATAGAAACTGACAACAAGAACGCCACTGATATCGGTTGGCAGCCATATCTTCCAGCGCATTGAGGATCACGCGGTCCCCATCCTGGAAGGCGAGTAGCACCGACAGCACCCAAACGTTTCGTAATCTCTTCCATACCCCTCTGCCAGGTCAAAGGTTGGCCACTTCTCTGCTTCCGCCACTCTGAGTTAGGCATGGAAAACAGCACTCTCTTCGGCAAACGATGGTTCGGCATACGCAGCACATGTCCCAACCAACGCGGCTTCTGGCGCTGGACACATTCTTCAATGGTGTATAATTGTCCCACAAAATGTAGTGTGTTCATCTTTCTACATAGACGAGGTTACGCCAGTCCAGATGGGCTTCAACACGTGCCTGTTTACCACCGTATGCAAGACCACTTTAATCTGGCCTTGAGTGGATGTCCAATGAGCACATTTATCACCTGTACTATTTGTCATTTCGTTCCCAAACAAGTCAGCAACTCGTTAGGTTGAGTGCGCAAGTTTTCGAGGGTGGGGGGCAGATCAAAGTTCCCAGATTCTTGTGAATCATAATCAAGAGTCAGACAGCTTGTACACGGAAACCACCCGATGAGCAGGGTGTTTTTTTAGAGGTTATTTTCAGGCGGGAGACCTTTCTGGAAAAGCTACAAGGACAAATCATAAAAGCCACACGGTGGGGAGGAAAAAAGCTTCAGCGTTAAGAGAATTTTTCATCAGAATAACAGAGTCGCCGCCGTATAAGCAAACAGTCGCATGACAGTAATCTTGACGACTCAGCGCGAGAATTTGGTTCGTTTGCTCTTCACTATTTGCGTGATCGCGACAAGTGTTGGGATGCTGGTACAACTGATACAACCGGTGTAAATCAACAGCACCTGTAAAGCATGCACGAGCATGCTGTACGGTGGTTCTAGATGCCACGGTTTTGCTCATCGATGATCCGTCCAGCAGAGTTAGATAACCCTTTCGCGAAGGCAGTGGGTGGTATCGTTAACGAGAGTGGTATGAGGCAGCGAGCTTTTTGTCGGCGTAGAGGTGGGAAGGGGAAGCTACTCATTGAAGGGACATCGCGGTTTCCCAGGTTGAGGAGGCGGTTTTAATTGAAGCACGCCACCTTGAGCCTTCAACTCAAGATTCTAATCCACAGGACAGTAAGGGGGATGAAGGATTCCCCTTCCCCTCCACATCTCGACGCCTTCCTAGCTAAATTCGAAAGGCTTTCAAAACTGATATCAGTGGCCATAGAATCCTTATGAAGAAACCAAATTGACTTTTAAAAAAAGTCACTGAAGCGCAAAACTGTGGACCAAGAAGAGACACGAAACGTTATTATTATTATTATTATTATTATTATTATTACTATTATTATTCCTGTCCTCTTTTTCCGGATTGGAGTTCTGCTGGTCTGCGACATTTAGTTCAATGTCTTGCCTCACAAAGACGTTGTTGGCACCTCAGCTTCCTTTTTATGTTGAACGGTTCTCAGTTTGCCATTTTCTTACCGCCTCGGATCCTCATTACTCCACAATCTAACCCAGAAATCAATAAACTGTTCAGCTGTAGCAACCTTTCAGTGTCTAGCTGCCATACCAACGGAAGGAGGCACGATGACTGGAATACTGCCTGGTTGCCCAATCCTAGACAGGGAAAGTCGAGATGCTGAGGTTGGGTTCGAACTACGGACCTTCCAGTCCGTAACCTGGAGCCTTAACCACTGAGCTATCTCGAGCCCAGTCTAACGCACAGTATAATCGCATTCGGCGGTATTGGAGTGCCTAGTTATTTATAACAGAATGCACATGTACCATTAATCTTATCCATAACAGTGGCGTATTCCGGGACATGGACCCGTTAGAAGACAGCCAAACGACAATTAGAGTGCCCTTGCTTACCCATCGCTTACTAACGTCCCTCATTTTTCTTACAGGGTGTATCTCCTCATCACGTGCAGGGTTTCAACTGCTACGGGGCGCTTGATGCAAACTGTTGCAGTAATTTTCCATAGCACATCATGGATCGAGTGCATCGATTGAAAACAAACACAGCTCACGTGTCCACCTGGCTGGAACTATCAACGACAGGTAAAGCATCCTCCATCACTACCATTCAGAACACGAATTAAAACCACCGGACAAGGGCTACAGTTTGTACCAACGTAATCAAGATTTCAATCGGCTCACCTATGCAACCAACCAGTCTTTCGGGCGCCAAACACGCACCCAACAGCAACCGAGCGATGAAACCATTTTCCAGTCATCCAGGAAAGATGACAATGTCAGACTGAATTCTATTACCCAGTCAACCGTTACCCGTAAACCTGAGCTGAGTGTCTAGTCGGCAGCATAAACAGCCTTGGTACGCTTGCCTCATTATTTCCGCCCTTCAAATGTCAGTTTATAATACTCCCACCAATAGCACATTTCTACTTTGCAGTGGTTGCTGTTCTGGCTGAAGAATTCTGAACAGCAAGTAATAAAATCTCACTTAATTGCTGAGCAAGCTGTTCAAATGCTGTAGATATTGATCAGAATACTTTTCACGTTGGAGGGCATCTGGTTCCCTTATTGCAATCCTCGCTGAGTTTGGGGGAAGAGGGGTTATTTTACTCTTAAGAGAACAACAAGTTCGACAAAATAAGTTTCATCCTACCGTGGGTTGCACATTACACACTAATCAAAGACCATATAATTTGGTCGTTATTACAGAAACTCTCTAAGAATTCACTTTTCCACAGTCTCAGAACTGCTTAATCCGTGGCAAAGAACACTGTAAACGGACGTGGCAGAATGACAATTTAGCGACCCCAGTATAATAAATTCCCTATTTTGTTGCAATCGGTGGGCCCGGAATCATCCACCGCGGCGATCTACGAGCGGCATCAATTAGCCTTGCAGACTGAATGGTCCACTAACGTTTCAGGTGTTCTTAGCTTCCTACAGGCACCCAAAAAATGCCTTAACTAAAAGATATTGACTGATTTCTTCCGACAGTTGCCATTTTTGGTACCAAAGTTGGCTCGAAAGAGAGAGACAAGTCACCTACCAATGAAAGTCAATAGGATTTCCATATCGAAAAGATGATATAGTTCAAAGATAGGCTGGTTTCAGATTTCCCGATTTAGTCCTCACTCTACACAGGTGCGTTAAATAAACTATTTATCGTTGAGGCTACTAACATTTTTTTCAAAAGTTTTTGTGTCAAATCTTTTGCTATCAGTCAAGGACCTGTGTGAAAGCTAGACCACTTCCAGCGAAATACAATTAATTAGTATGCAAACTCACTTCGGACATTTTTCGGTAATCGTTTCAAATATTGTTCTACTGCCTGTTCATACTCTTCTGTGACAACTTGGAACATCTTGAAACCCTCTTTCACCAAAAAGTTTTGCAGACTCTGCATTTGAAAGACACCAAGCAGAGGGTTATGTCCACCACTCGAAAGGCTTCGTTGATTCCGTGCCCCGTAGATTCCGATCGGTGTCAGAGATTCTGGAGTCCAACCAAACTGTCTCAGGGTCGCGTTAATAACCCATGCCAGGTCGGAATAGGTGAGAAAAACTCTAGTAAGCATCTCATATTCATACTTATCCTTCAGCTGATGGGCAAAGCCAGCGGGAGTGACGATTGGAATTTTGTACACGGAACTACTGAATCGGGCCACATTTGCAATGCTGAAGTCATTCAGCGGCCCGAATAATACGTGAATTTCCCTATTGTCGAACTTCGATAGCACGGCTAGCGAATCACAACCAACGGAAGTCATATGAAGGATAGGCACTGTAGTAAAGGTAATCCCGCTGTAGGCAGACGACTCTTGGATCCTATCCAGGGCTATGTCGATAGCTGGTAGAACTTCGGCCAATGTTTCGTCGCCTAAAGCATCCAACTGAAGACCTAGTAAAATTTCTTGCACATATCGATAATTCTTTCCTTTGGGTTGTAACATCGCATACTGCCGGCGTCTTTTGTTCACCCGACTAGTGGCCTCCACAATCTGATCGAACGTTTTTCTCACCAGCGGTATTGGGTACACTCTTGGTGGTAATTCCGGGCTGTTGGAAGGCATACATATTTTATCGTACGCTTTTGAGTTTGCTGACACAGGAGCGATCGCTACAGCTAGCAACAGAGTGACTGGGGCTAATAATGAACACATACGAGCCAGCCGCTTGGACATGGATTGTGTTAGCGACACGCTGATCAACGCAACATTAGTCCACTGCTGTCTCAAAAGAGTAATCCAGCGTTGTATGGGATGTCGTAGGCATTCACACGCTCTGAAATACTCTGTGGATTCAAGCTTCGGTACCGACGCACCGCGGACGCTTTGTCACAGGTCGGTGCATCCGCAACAGGGAACACGGCGCAATCCTATTCGCCTTTGTTATGTGCATTGCCCATTGGTTGGAATTTGGTTATGGACCACGGCCACCGAGCGGCTTAGCAAAATACCGAGATCGATTTAACGGCTTTAGCCAATCGCACGCGTGAGAGGCAGTGAAGTGTTTTCGCGTTGCTGATTGGTCAGCGTTGACAGCTATATCAACGGTGGCGGTACGCTTGTGACAGGAAAGTATACGCGGAATTTTCGCACTGGTCTTCGATGGGTGTGAGTGATAAGTAGGTAGTGGGAACAATGGAATGGTCCTGAGTTCGTGACAGGTCTGCAATTCCAAAAAAAAAACAGAAAAGCTGCGGGCACCATTAGTTTCACAGGGAGAATAAAACTAGGGGAACTGCAGCGTAACTTGGGTTATTAATATGTTTTTAAAACAGCCGGAACTCTGGTCTAGGGTGCCACTAGACCAGCTGGGATAACTATCCTCGAAAAGGTTCACAACACCATTGGGGTCTACTACTAGACTCCAAAGCATGAAAATAATAACAGAATGTTTTCATTCTACGATGATAGGCGGCAAGGCACCCTAACTACGCTATTCGATGGTATACTGGAAATAAGCCGAACGAATTCCGCCAAAAAATGATACAGCTAAATTGGACACTGCCCCCAAAATTATGCATTTTACTGTACTGTCTTTTCCAAACAGCATTAAAAGAGTTCGATAATATAATCGCCGTTTTGAATGACGTGGATAAAAAAAGTTGAAGGATTATGGACCTGAAAAATTTTGCACTGGGGCATACTAACATATACTTAGGGCTATTTTTTGCTTACCTGATGGTGTTTGCTTATGGGGCGCCCCGTAAAACCGTAGCCGTTTACCTATTTCCCAACAGTAAGGGACAAATGACACGATGATTTTGTGTATACCTCCGGTTACTCGAGCTTGGGGCTCTTCTTACAAGTACCATTCATCCTTGCTTCGTCCTTCAGAATAAACACTGCAAATGCCCTCAGGAAATGGGACTTACTTCTTCTCAGGGGAATGTCTGAGTCTCGGGGAATGAAAGTTAAACGACTGGTCCCGAACTTCAAAAAGCAACACTCCAACTGCTTACGTTTGAAATTTACGTAAAACTGGTTGTTTGTGTCTGGAATCCGACGTCTGGGTCTTTGGAATTTAATTCAGATCTAACCCACATGAAGCCAAATTAATTCAGCTTTTCTTCGGTCAAAGAAACTGTACATATTGGGCAATGTGATACCATACTGTTTTTCACGCTGGGAATCACATTAAAGAAGCGGTTGTTTATGTCTGGGAGACGAACATGGCAAATTCGGAGTCAAAACTCTTCTGCAATATCGAGAGACACTCTGTTTTACTTTCTGTTTGCACGGCATGATACCTAACTTGTGGGAATTCATATGAAGATCTTTCTAGATTAGGCGTCAGTATTCGTTCTCTAGGCATGCTTACCAAACTTTATCCACTTATTCTTCACTGGGTCGATATTCGACCTACCGTCTAAATGAATCGATGGCAACCACTCATTGAGTTGAGCAGGCCTACCATATTCACACACGCTTATAGTACCAAAAGCTTGTTGTAAATGATTAGAGTGGTTCCAGACTGTCCATTCCGAACAATGAATTCGAAATCACTCGCCTACACTGGACACTACTTAAAATGACTAAGTTGGAGCTGCTACGTTTACTCAGAATGGTGTAAATATTGGTACATTGTACAGGGCGGACTGGTTTTCTCGTGCTGATTGATACAGCCGAGTTCAAACAGGTCAAGAGACAACCACTTCGATTTCAACCGTAGTTTTCTCCACTGTAATTGTAATCAAAGTAAAGAGAAGTGCTCAGAATTCTGCTCAGACTGACAAAAATGAGTAAGAAGAAACGCGATATTTAGTTTCAGCGGCATATTGAGTCCTGATAACTCAAAAACGCTTATCTTTCCTGTAAAAATCACCTTCACTTACGTGGAAAAGATCGAAATTGGCTTTAGCAATTTCTCTGTTACCCATTCTTACTCATACACGAACTCTAATCTGGTTCTGGCCCCGTTCTTGTGGTGGCCTGCACAGCAGCTCACACCTTCAAGAAGCCCGTTAAAACTTTATATCAATATTCCTTATGGTAGTATCTCTAACATTCTATATGGGAACACCAGCTGGAGTTCTTCCCTTCTGTGCTTCACTTACGTTCTCATTATGATCTCTGTGAACTTGGGGGGACGTAGTCACTAGTTTAATTGGGATTTTATCCTGCAAGTGGAGCCCGGAGAGAACTGAACAGCTATTTTATGCTTGCTATTAAGATTCGAACTCGCGACCTCTCGGTTAGTAGTTTCAACACTTAAACGTTGATCAGCGGCGCGATCAGATCGTACTTAGATAGGGTATTTCGCCATTTATTCATCAGTCATGCGATCCATGTATTGCACGTTTCGACAAACATTCTGCAACCTTACCATATCAGACAAGGTGTATTCGTAAATGACGGGAGTTGAAACACACTACAATAAATCGATCAGCAGCTTCGATCGATCATTCTGGTTTTGTTACCCAACTACACATTACTGTTGAAGTTCATTGTATGGCGAAACGGAATTGTGTCAATCAAAGCATTCCTACTTACAACAGCAAGCTCAAAAACATCATCATCATTATCATCGACAGCATGACATCAATGTTCAACAAGGATGCTTGACTGCCGGGCAACCATCATTTATTTGGAAGCCTTGTTGTGAAGAAAAGAATAAAGGTGGAAGGGGGAGGGACTTAGTGCTAGCTTACTACAGTCATTCCGGGGTACCTACACTTCCAGACACTCATTCAGGCAATCTGGATAGAAATTGGCAACAAGAACGCCACTGATATCGGTTGGCAGCCATATCTTCCAGCGTCTCCAACCAGGCGCATTGAGGGTCACGCGGTTCCCATCCTGGAAGGTGAGTAGCATCGACAGCACCCAAACGTTTCGTAATCTCCTTCATACCCCTCTGCCAGGTCAAGGGTTGGCCACCTCTCTGCTTGCGCCACTCAAAAAACAGCATTAGAAAATGGTTAGGTATATTCACGGTGCTATCACAAATGCAGTATTCCATCCTCCGCCCAAAGTACACTAAAAACAGCGAAATTTATGGATCATTTTTCAAAGGTGAATGACCTTTGTTGGCGAAGATTCTTCAGTATTCTCTCTGGAGCCACTTAATCACTGAGTTGTGAGAGTCCGATAGAAACAAACCAGACAGTTTATAAATGACGGAGGACTGAATGTCGGAGATTGACTATTGCTGGTGCTAAATGAAAAGAAATAAACTGAGTTTTACTCATCTACTGTACCCCATGTCATGGTTTAATTCATCCTACCTCTTTTGGTGAATCAGTCCCACAGTGATGCTAGGTTGATTTTGCTGCTGACCGCTGCGCAGAAGTCTTTGTCTGTTATGCGCAAAATTACTCGATTTAGCAAAGCAGAACTGAGAGGTCTGAGGATTTTGTACACCCACGTTTTTGAGTTGCCGTCAGCTATCAGTCTGATCCACTACCAGGTAAATGTCAATGAACAGTGCGATGAAGGCTTGAGCTTGTCAAGAACGAGGTAAGTTTGGCAAGGAAACGACTCTTTCCGGAACCGCAGGAGACCATTTAGTTTAGACACCTCAGCTGTTAAGCCTCAAAAGTACTGACCGAAAGGTCTGTGGTTCAAACCCGACCTCAGCATCTCGACTGCTCCTGTCTATGCTTGGACAACCTGACAGTATCCTAACAGTCGTGCTTCCTTCGGGTAGCTTGGCAGCTTGGCACATTCAGCCGTTTTTTTAAGGATTTTTTCACTTAGCACACAAATAAATTAGCACAGGAACCTGTGCTAATTTATTTTCGTCTCGAGCCTCATCCGTGTTTTCTCCGTAAAATGAGGACCCATTTGAAGTAAGGCCACCTGTTCTGAAAGCGAAGCAACTTAACGTAATGGTGTAAGGACGAAAGCCCTTCGCCGCGAAGTGATTCATTAGAAAACACCAACTAAGCAGTTACAGACCATTGGACAGGAAAGTAAACGTCTCATATGTACAAAATTTTTAGAAACTGAACATTCTTCTTGAACTTTCATGGATACTCATTGACTATCACGCAGTTGTAAACGAACGCTGCAAAGCAGTTCCACAAGTTCCGTAATAAACCTCACCTTCCATTAGTCGCGGGGCGGAGCTTCAAGAAAACCACAAACTACTTGCATGCCTCATCAGCAGTATCCGCCGTTACACTGGTAGTTCACTCAATAGGCAAAAAATAACGTCTAACGTGTGACAAATTTACGTCGAGGGGCTGGCTGAACACGTGACACATAGTCCAATAGTCACGGTCACGAGCACAATGTCCCACACATACGCACATACACAATGACCAAGAAAGTCGAACACAACGTGCACGAACGGTCCAATACAGACAGCTATCACTTCCCGGTTTAGGTGATGGTTGGTATCGATCCAGTGCA
This sequence comes from Opisthorchis felineus, assembly GCA_004794785.1. Taxonomy (NCBI): domain Eukaryota; kingdom Metazoa; phylum Platyhelminthes; class Trematoda; order Opisthorchiida; family Opisthorchiidae; genus Opisthorchis; species Opisthorchis felineus. The sequence continues at coordinate 24,371 of SJOL01009440.1, read as the reverse complement.
GAGAGATTCCCACCGTAGCAGAGATGTGTTTTGAACTGGAGTGCTGTCAGGGTGGTAATCTGCTCTGCGCAGGCGACGTATATGGCCATCTTGCATTCACCTTGCTACCATCCTCATGGACATTCCGGTTCCCAGGGTTTTCCCGAGGCACCTGTATTTCCGTTGTATGTATGGATCGGTACCTCAACTCCCCCAGTGTTTCGGTGGCATTTAGAACACCTATTAGTAACCGTCGTCCTGACATCATTTCCTTCAGCGTTTTTCAGTAGTGGAATAGGAATTCGTCCGCCAGGCCTGTAACAACGACTTCTTTCTGAATTTTCCTCGGAGAATAATAGTCTGAATACTCTCTTTTGGCGCTCTGTCGGTTCGTTTAACAATTCCGGTCACTATGGGTAGGTAGGGCATTTTCTTATCAGGTTTGAGAGTACTGTAGTTTCAGTTTCTTCAGAAACGTTATGAGTAACTATTTGTTCTGGTGATCCAAATGGAGCCATTTACCCACAACCCAAAAGGTAGTGCCTCGGGATACTTTGAGCAACAACTTCATCTAAGTCTTCATCTTAATTGTTATTGTCTAGAACCAGTGCGAACTTCCAGATCGCAAGTATTACGGGGTGAGTCGGGGTGGGGGGGGGGTCGTTGGTCTTCAGTTCCTCGGATAAATAAGGGCTGCTCGGAGAGTGTAGAACTGTGTAATCACCTGCAAATGTCTACCCTTCTCGATACAAAAGCAAGTACTTTCCAATGACCTCGTTGGGCGAGGACAGCACCGTGCCAAGGCCTACATCGGTTGACACGAATGTGGGACGTTGTAGCATTATGGTGTTGGTAGTTTGAGGAGATTTGAAATTTTTAATGAAGTCGTCGCGCTGTAATTGAAGCTTAACTGTTCATACTACTAACAGGGATATTGCGGGATAGAAACCCCTTTGCATTTCGTGAGATGCGCACTGCTGATGAGTCCCAATGAGGGTGAAACAGCTGTACAGTGATTGTCGGCTTTTCACCACAGAGTGGTTCCACTTTTAGGACAAAATCTTCATTTACCAATAGCGGCAATAGTTGCTACGCAAAAGCATCATGCTCTGAAAGCATAATAGGCACCTTCCTTTCAGGGATTTCAGAGGAAAACTTCACATTGTCCAGACGTAAAACACTACTCACCAGGTTGCTGAAAACTCCCCGACAGCCCATGACTTGTTTAGTCTTTCTCGGGGGCTGCTCATTAGGTGAGAGCAGCCCCCGAGTTTCCGTCAAATTCGTGTTCTGCTTGGCCCCAATTGTACAAAATTCGACAAATACACTCATCTGCATAGCTATTTGGTTCTAAAGGGAGACTCATCTGAACCCAGATGAGTCCCTGGTTTGTGACATTTCTCAACTAATGTGCTGCACCAGGCCACTTCATGTTTCAGTTGGTATGATGTTCGAGTTATCGCAATACAATTTCGACAGCCTTATGAGTATGCTGTCATGTATAGACAACGTATTGCGATGCCCCGAATATCGTACAAAGTTCAAAATGAGGCTGCTTTGTGCAGCACGTTCCGTTGAAGCCGACCACCATAAACGAGAGATTCAACTGGATTCATTTGGGTCTGATGACAAAACCAAGTTCACATTTAATGAGGACTTGAAATTGTCCTACAAGCTTTTCTATTGTTTCAAATAGAATAGCAAAGTTTTTTGCGTGGCGTAAGTAGTAGGAACGAGAAAGTGTTGAATTATGTAGACATTTTTTATGCCATTGATGTTCAGGAAGTGCACACTCATACCGCAACATTGGAAACCCTATGGGTGAGAAAACGAAGTATGGGAAACTCAGCCAGGCAGTTTCCAGAGTTCAAGTGTAAAACGAAGTCGTTTAGCCGATTCAGCGCTGGCTGAGTCCTTTTGAGAAAAACCGGGAATGCGAATTTCATCCAGAGAAGCTGTAGTGGGGAGAATTCTCCACTCCTAAGACCCATTCAGTGTACCATGATCTGTTAACTGACTCAAATCGTCACTGACGGGCACGTACACTCAAGCCTTTTGCAAAACCAACTTACATAATACCCTACCCCCGGGACATCTTTGATACCACTTCATCGGCAGCCGAAAGAAGACATCTGTCAATAATTACTTGTTTGTTCGAAGCATGCAAGGCACTGAAAACAAAACTGGTGACGTACTTTTTCGAACCGAGTGCACGAGTTGGCGGATGCGCCCACTTCAAACACTGGACGGGTTCAGTAATACCATCTTGTCGCTTCTTCTTCCAGGATTCAGATGCAGTCTTACGTTTAACTAAACGAATGAATCTCGACTAATTAACTGCAACGGGTGGCAGATAGATGCAAGGTCGGTCTTTTGCAGATTTCCCCGATGGTATGTTGAGACCCAGTCCAAGACATTTCGATTCTAGGCTGTGAGCATGGCTACCAGCTACCAAACAGGGAGACATGTTTTCTATAGAGGAAAACGTAGGTAGCTCAGGTAGCGTAGATGGTCGCAGGTTTGTTCGCTGAGCTGGACAATTTGACTGCAGACGTTTCATCATCAGTCGAGGTGATATCACCAGTGCGCTGTTAGGGAGAGTAGTGGTGCGTGGCGATGGGTTGATGGTTGTCCGCTGAGTAGTGTTGCGTGTGTGTTAATATACGTGCTGCTTGCCGGCGCTGACCTTCGATCAGGATCAGTTGTTCGATCAAGCGGTTCCATTGGTTGCTCTGTTATCCCGTGTCCCGATTCGTCTATGCCTACGTGACCTATGGGCTTGGCATCCCCTGCTCTCGTACTCTGGTCAACGCTGGACTGACCTCTGTCCTTGATCCTTCCGAGTTCCGGCTGGCGACCTTTATTGATCTGACTCCAAGGAGTCCCTTGTTTCTTTGTTTGTGAATCCAATATTCGGTTCCCCTTGAGTATTCCGGTTGAGATGTTGGTCATTTGTAGTTAGTGGTGCGTAAATTGGATCCAGTTCAATGCATCGGTTGATCGATTTCGCCATGGATTACCATCATTCCGGAAATTCTCCTGTCTCCGTGTGCCAAAATTTTCGCGTTTTCCAGATTGAATTTGTGGCCTTCTTGGTCTTCGTGCATAGTTATCAAGGATTGGAGGTCATGTCTCCTGACGGCCGCCTTGTGTTCCTTTATTCGTGTGCATAACTTCCTTCCAGTTTGTCCAACGTAGAATTTGCTGCAGCTGTTGCATTTGATCTGGTATATCACATTGTTCCTCTTGGTCTTGTCTCGGTTGTCCTTCTGTCTTGAAATTAGTTTTCTTAGAGTGTAGAATCAGCTTTGCCTCACACCCAATGAGTTGCTTACTTTGAGTACTCGGTGTGCAAACTGGCAGGTTATTTCGTGTCACCCGGAGAAAGCCTTACATACGTTTTTAAGTACATCAAGCCATTAACCGTCAATCCACGTTTGTTTCGAATCCCGCATCTTCTATTGGCAAACGTCTTACCAGGTGCGGCCACCAGATTGAAATTTTTTCAGCCTTTAAAATCGTTACAACAATTGCTAGGTGTAATTTTTAACCCAACTAGAAACTTTATTGTTCACCCGATTTAGGCTAAGCCTTGTTTGATAAAAGCATTTGAGTCACTCGTTGCGTTCGCCCTCACCCAGGTGACTGGGTCGCACAACGTTTGCCATCCAGCTCGAGTTTGAATTATGATAAATTCCTAATATTGATTTGTACGCCCGTTTTTTGTGTGTCACGTGTACTGAGATGGACAGGACTGTTCAGAATGACACCATCTAACACAAACGGTCTTCTTCTACCGCTATTAGGCTATACATGATGAATGTTGCATCTCGTCTAATTCTCGACAATAAAGTCAAAATCCAGGGTCACTTCTGATACAAGAGTTGGTACATCCACTTCGCGCTATCTTGTACGTCGACTGTCTGTCCACACGGATCCCGCTTTACCGCTCGCAGTCGGGTGCCGAGAAGCCTATTCCGCGTAAGATTGGCTAAAAGTTCGGGACGCTTGCCGGTCCGGCATCAAGCCGAGATCTGATTGGTCGAAAATCTGGAACCAACAGAAAATCATGACCCAGTATTGGCCGAATGCCGGCTGCCAATGCTGCATCCAGAAGGCATCAGAATTTCCAAAAAGTTGTTGCCGCTTACGCTATTTATATGAAGCGCTGTACAAGTGTTCTCGACTTCGGTTTCGGCGTTAATATACCTTGTGCACTTTTGGTGGTCGTTTTGACGTGAATGCTAGCTTGGAAGGCTCAGACCGAGAACTAAGCTGAGGAAAATACCGTTATTACACTCTGAATGCCCGTATTCATGCGGATTCAAATAAAACCTTCCTTCATCTAGCTTGCAAACGTTTTCCCACAATTCTTTGACCACGCGCTTCTAAACAACCTGCCCCCGATCGCCATTCTGGAAGCTGTTGTGGTCCAGCGGTTAGTATTGATCCAGCATGGCTACATGCTTTGCACCGACACTGGCATACATTCGTTTTTGTGGTGCATACGTAGCAGCAGCAAATCGATTTAGCAATTCACTAATTTGATTTGCGCGTCACCACGGCACCCAACCAGCATGTGCTCTTGAACTTTGTTCTGCCTAGGGTATTCATTTGGTAAACACTCCTAACTCATGACTGACGCTTGAGTACTATTCAGCTGCTTTGAGCTGATGCAGTTCGACCGGTCCGACTGCAGAGTCAATCCCATTGATTTCCTTACTCCACGAGTGTCCTGCGTGTACGAGGCTCGGAAAGCAAACACTTGAACCTCATCATGGTGGTTTGATCCACACGGTGAACTAATCAATGCATCATGTATGGCAGTACCGTGATTGGTTCTCCCGCTGTTTGATCGTTAATTCCTTCTCTTGAAGTTATGATTCCCTCGCTTGAATTTGGAATGCACGTAGTCGAACTCAGCTTGTTAGACCAATAAGCAACGCAGTCACATACATTTCGTTTCTTGCTTGCCACGTATCCTCAAGTGGGAAAGTTCCGCAATCCGAATCGGGATGACTGAGCAGATCATGTGATTGGTATAATTTGTTTCTTTCCATGACGCTCAGATTAAAAGTACAAACTCTCTGGAGTAACAAGTTCACAGAAGGCCTTTAGTGGATTAAATACATCGACCTATTGAATATTCGAATAACAGTGGAAGAATGCAAACCATTCTCTTGCATTCACCAATATTGAGCGGGTTATCTGCTTTTTTAAAAGGATGGTTAGGGATTTAAGTGGTTTTCCAAGGAGCTTTTCATTGTGTGTAGTCTTGGTGGTGATGAAGAATTTGGATGCATAAAGTGCTCATCTTCACATGACAGACTAGTTGTCCCATGGGTCCATGCTTCACTGTCATCTGAACGGTATTCATCTTATTTAGCCTGAGGTGTACATTTCTATTTAGTTCACCCGTTGAAACACTGTTGGCTCTGGTACGTTTTCCAGATATTGTTGAGTTGGCCGTTTATCTGCTCGTCAAGTCTGGCATGCAGACGTCACTTCATGAATCGAAGAAACGATACTGGCTTATGGTTGGGTGGGTACTTCCAGCTTGCTTCGTCACGTTTATACACTTTTTGGGGAGCGCCTTATATCCATTGAGGTGGTTAATCAATGGATGGACAGCTTTCTTGTACATTGCTTGATCCGTTGCTTGCATACGACTGGTTCGTTGATTACCTTCATTTAGTAGTTTTTATCCCTGTTCTGATTGGTCTGCTCATGATTTGCCTTGCATGGCCTCTATTAATAAACCAATCGGAATCAAAGCCTGGCTATCAACAGCTACCTTCCTAGGTCATCTTCAGACGAAACTGTGGCTGTCATAACCACTGTAAAGCTCGAAAACGGTTCACAGCTAATGAGGATGATCATGTGTGTGTGTGGGGGGGGGAGGGGGTAATTTGTGGTATTTATATAACGAAGTTTCACATACGTAAACAGAAGATCGTCTACGCCCAAGAAGCACCTAATTCGTAGGCCTGGAAATTTGAGTGAGCAGATGAGTGCAGGATCATTGTCTATCCTAAATGTGCGTTCATTGCCCCACCCCTCCACGCACTGCATACCGACCAACATGAGGGCCACCAGAGGCTATCGATTTTCGAACTAGTTTTTTGAACAGGTCCAGTAACTACTAAGGGATGTCGGTCGATAGCATACAGAACACCTACATGTTTTAGATGGATACTATTCACTTGAACACAGTGTATATGACCGCTCGATCAATGATGAAGCGGATGATGTAAATCAGAAAATTAGGTCATACCTTAGTGTCATCAGGTTGTTTCGTAAAGCCCTGATCACAACGGGTTCTTTATTTCAAATTCAGAAATTCCTTTAACGGATAACCATCTCTTTCTGCTGTTCTACTCGGGCTCCTCAAAGTATTCTTCAAGAAGGTTTTCTCACTGCCGTTTCAATCTGGTGGAGTGGGCTGGGTTTATGACGCTCAGATTACATTGGGAGGCTGTAATTTCAAATGAACTTCCAATTTTCTGTTTCACATCATTTTTCCGACAGAACCAAGAACTACCTTCTTATTCCCGATATGAGTACCTTTTGTGATGTCACACCACTTCTGAAAGAGACGAAACGGGTTGCAAAGCGACAACAGGAAGGAGAAGAAAGTCGGTTCAATAAGTGAACATCATTAAGCCGATCGTGGATCGATAATGGAGCGAACAGACAGAGTTGATCGATATGTCCAAACATGTCCATCTTTTCGTTTTCATACGAATTATGTTCCCCACCGAGACACCGTATTTGTTATACTTGCGGATTTGGCGGGACATGGGATTTGACGAAGATAAAGCGAGCAATAAACTTCTGCTGAGAAACTGGATTTCCCAATTTTTTTATAGAGAACCGCGGAAAATACCACATATTCACTGGAGCTTTGTGCCGAAGTTACCTTACTTAATGTGTACCAAGTAGGGCTAAACGGCTCCAAAGTTTCACTTGGCGGGGTCAACTAAAGCTGACCACATGGATTTATGGTGATCATCCACCAATGAACAAAAACTCATCAAAGTTATTTTAATTGATCATTTGTTATTCATCATGAACTCGAGCTCCGTTTCCTGGTCGACTGCTTACAGGGGGAACATCACTACTGGAGTACTTGATTCCCGTTTAATGGTCGGCAATGTTGCTGCGTGAACAAAAGTTTTCGCTATTGTGGTAGGTAAGTTGGAAAAACTGAAAAAAAGCAGCTTTCAGACTATGGAAAAGTCTGACACTTGAAGAGGCGGCCTGGCAAACCTCCTCATGTACAAGCGTGGAGATCTTTGAGACCCAACACATCCCAATTCTCGAAAGCAAGCACTTCATGTGGAACAGTCGTGTATTGCCGAGCCAGGCACCCGGATTTGGGCAACTTGCGGGGGCAAACGAGTGAGAATAATCGGACTGATCAGTCTCACTCAAGTATTCAGTCTATATAACCACGG
>SJOL01009432.1:651524-692097 GCA_004794785.1 Opisthorchis felineus | reverse complement strand
ACAAACGGATGACCGCTGGGTATTGGGGGTTAGCGTTAAGAAGAAGTGAGTCGCCTTGAAGCGTTGGGCTTTGGGCATGCAATGTTGTGGGGGCAGGCACTGAAGTAAGGAATGAAAGACTGAAGAAGCCGATTACAAGTCAGAGCTACAAACCGTCGGTCGAGTGCCATGAGTGCCAAAAACCGAAAAAGTTAGGACGACCTCGAGGGTTCCTTTCCCACCGAGCAGCGACAACCGGTGGCGGAATATGACCCGTATTTTATAACCACTTAATACGCATTGGTTACTGGGAGTTGCTTGATAAGAACGAAGTATATCTTAGGGGGTTTGGGACACAAACGGAGGTGGCTGCAGGGTCTTCGGGGTGATGCGATTCACCCGTCTGCAGAGTGACTGGGTTGTGTTGTGCTGGCATCTCGAGGGGCGGATATGAATGGGAATGACTAACCGTTTTCCATCATTGTCAAGTTAGGGGAAGCTGTGGGCACACTACTGGCATCGGTTCGCTTGAGCAAAGGATTGTCCCTTGTCAGCGATTAGGGAGGCTCTGTGAGGATGACGTAGATGGATGATGATCGGATCAATTTTGCGTTGGTGCTGACAGCCATACGGCAGCGGATGAAAAAAAGAAACTGCTCTAGCTTCCGCTCGAGATAGTTGGATCGAGTGAGAAGCTAAAATCCTTGCGGGACGAGTGAAACGATCGGCAAAAGGTAAGTTCCTTGGGTTGAAGAATAGAGGGTGACGAGAGCTGGGAAGGGAGCTGTAGTTGTTTCCAAAAGTTTCGGTTCCAGCATGTGATCCGCAGTGGAAGATTGAGAGCATGAATGCGTGTTGACGTTTTTTGGCCCGGGAATACGGGAAGCCGTGGACGAGAAGATTGGCCGCCCCGCCGGCTGATTCGGACGCAGCATGGGCAGTGGACTCATTTGGGTGATGTGTGAACTGAATTGTCGCCGCAACAGGACGGCTGCTTGGGAGGGACATCCTCATCTAATAAAACTTAGAAGATGTGGGCGTATACCCAACCCTCCTTGGTAAAGTAATTAGTGGTTGTCAGTTTTCGGGCCTGAAACGCCTCATCCGAAAGACAAATTAAAACGGGTTGGCCCAGCATTGTCTCTCAATATTTCGGCGGTAAGCAGAAACTTCGCCAAATAGGACAGCAACAAGAACATGCGTCTGAGTCGTAGCTATTGACTAGGAGCGATAAAACATCAACGTGAGCCTTACCACTGGCTTTCAACTCGCAACAATAATGCGCCGCCCCAGGAGAGTGCGTGATCTCACCTTGAGCAACTTTTCCCGTATCATCACTTGCCATAGCTGAGAAGAAATTTGAAGCATGATGCATGTAAACCACTTTCGCAAGGCGACCGGGTTGGAGCTAGATCTCCCACACAAACGAATATCGTCCAGTGGGTAGCCTCCAAGTAGCTTCGAAATAGGGCAAAAATGAGCGTGATTGGGGGTTAGGATATTGGTTGGAGGTGAGGCCAGAGAAGGATAGACACGGTCGCGAACCGTCGAAGAGTTTTCAGCAACCTTACGACCAGTGAGTTACGTTCAGAAATGAGGTTATTAGTAGGGACTTTGTGGAGCAGGCTGAAACGGGGGTCGGGTAGGTTATCTCACTGGGTGCGAAAGGAAGGACTTTGGCACATATATCGGAGGTCACAGGAGGGATCCGGAAATGAAATGTTTTGTTCCATAGAGTGACCACTGTGGTTCCTATCAAACTATCAAGAACAGTTGTCGCACTGCGGGCTTTTGGCTGCTTAGCGGTCAATCTACGGCGGCAGTTGTTGCTGTTAGTGCGCGTATTCAGGACAGGGCGGATTTTACACAACTGAGGGATAAGCACTTGAATTCACTTAAGGTGAGGGAGGATTGGCTGAGATACTCAAAAGAAGGTGGAAACTTGGAAAATTAAAAGATGGAACAGCCTGGTGCATTATTCGTATTCTGCGCCTTCTCAACAGTATTGTATATTGGTATCATTATGCATTATATTCCAGGAGAACGCATAAAGGGGCAATGCTGCTTTAACAACCTCCCACAATGTTCGTGTGGCATGGTCTGTTGTCGCGTTTCACTGTACCAGAGTGAAGGTCACATTGGAGGTCGTACGATCAGCCGATGGCCTGCTTGTCTGTGGTCCTTCGTGGCGTGTTCCTCTTCTCACTTGGTGTATTTTTCTTCTGGACCTGTGATTCTCTTCAGGGTGTGAGGGGAGGATTCATTGATCCAGCCTCTTCGATTTTTGATTTCATCAATCCAAACTTATGGATGCCACTATTTTGCGGTCTCGCGTCGGGTATGTTTCTGTTCGCAGTCTAAAAGTTTCGCAGTCGCCGTCGGCCTATTGTCACCTTGCATGGATTTTAAAATTGGTGCACATGATGTCTACAATAAAGAATGGTCATCAGTCTTTCGTTGCGTCGCTCTTTTCTTTGGATTGAGTCACGCAACCGCTCGCATAGATTTTGCTTCATATGCCCAGCTTGTTATCATCATTGGTGGTTTATCTTTCGGACTCTGGTGGATTTTCGACCGCACTAGAGTTGGGCTCTGTTGCGGAATGGTTGCAGCTATAATAGCCACTCTCCTGGGTCATGCGTTTATACGGAGACGTCTACTGAGGTAAGTCGTCGTGTGCGCCTCAAACATGATCAGACTTTCTCACCCTACCATAGCTGCCTGGATACCTTGTCTTTTCTTCTCTGGTGGAGTGACAGTTGTTCTTGTCGGACGGCAACTAGCAAAGCCGGACGTCTTGGCACGGTTCAAGAAAAAGGTAGATTAACTGCGGCTGCCCATACGATTATCAGCTGATCTGCCTACTCTGTACATTTTCACTCCTTCCTCCGTGTATATTGCCCCTCTCCTGATTCTATTATACTTTGATCTCCAGATTTTGGGTTGTGCCACTGAAGCAATGCGCACTTGTTTTTTGTATAGGGTCCGTACTCCACGGGTTGGGTGCGTTCGTCGGTGAGTAGGATTTTCGGAAGTGGACAATTGAATGGTTTGTGTTCTTGGTGTGTAGTATAGAGGAGCATTCGACAATCATCCTGTGCGTTCTCATCTGACATCGTCTTAGACATCAGTAGCGGAGACTGGAGACTGCCACACGACCCCGGAGGAAGCCCCTGATAAAGGTAGATGGGTGGAGGTGTATTGCAAAATTTCCTGTCTCCCGAGAAACCGTCTGAAATCAAGGTACCCGCACCTAAAACCACTGAAATAAGTACATCTGGGCATCTCGCTCGAGTAAGGCTAGAAGCGTGTTTGAATCTGTGCTTTATCAACCCTACTCAACACAAGACTAGCGCACAACGTACAAGCGTTAGCTAGACAGTCCAGCTAAGAATTAGCAGCATGGGGGCCACTGAGACTAGTTACGTGCCGTGTCCTGTGGACCCATGTGTGGATTAAATCTTCACACTGAAATGTTAGAGCAACGGCATGTGTATAAGAGCCATGCAATCGTGGTGTGCCTTGACTTCATGAGTACGTTCGATTCTGTCAACTGGTTCTTTTCAACGCTTGGGTGACAGCTTATGCCCCAGGAGTTCGGGAATATCATGTGCTCTTTGTATTCACACGCTTGTGGGCGCGTGAAGGTGTATTGGGAGATCTCAAAAAACTTTTACGAGCAATGGTGTCCGGTAAGGATAAGTTTAAGTAAGTTTAGTTTCATCATTGATGGAATTATGAGGCGAACACTGAGAGGTCTCCATGACCCCGGTGTTCTAACCTCCCTGAGCGAGAACTTTGTAGACGTGGAGTATGCAAACGCCACTGTTCTCATTTTTGAAGAGCCGGAGGCGTAAGCATTATTTGGAAAGCTGACCATGGTCATCAATCCTTTAGCGTGTGCTTCGCACCCACAAACTGCGTAGTTATACTACAGGACATACAGTCTGTGAACATGCCCCTAAGGATTCGAGGAAGGATACTGGGAGTTATGGAATTCTACGTTCCTCGGAAGTTGCGTCAACTCTTATGGTACTGTGACAGACCACGTAGCGAATGTCGCACGTATGTCAAAGATTGGAATTGCTTCTTCTAATTTAAACTACTTGTGGTGTCAACAAGGCGTCAGTTTCAACTCATTTATCAGCTATAAACTAGGTACCATGTGTACATTGGCTCCAGCTGCTGCAGTTTCGATCACCAGAAATTTGGAGAGCGTGAGAGTTACAGCCAAGCATTGGAGGCGATGGCATGTTCAGTTATTCAGGAACTGGGTAGCTGCGCATTAAAAGCGATAGCTTTGATGCACGAGCGCTATTGACTGCGCGATTAGGCCATTTCTGCTACTGTCATTAACTATTGGTGAGTTGAGTCCCGGGTCCCCATCCATAGAGGCGGCACTTGTCAACCTGACCCAGCTTATTTTCGTAAATATGGAGATGCTGGTCGCTTCAGGGAAGCGAATTACTGCCTCCACATTTCTGTCGCAGAAGATTGTACGAATTTACCTCCAGACCACCTCGTAATGCGGTTTCTGGCAGAACCGGGACTCGCTGTTCTTCGTCCGGCTGCTCACCGTTTGACTTCTTGGTATGGTTCCGATGAACTGGCTGGAGACGAGATTACTTCTGAAATCGGGAAGGCCAGGGCAGCTTTTGCCAACCTGCGACACCTATGGCACAGGCGTGACGTCAGTTTGTCTATTAAGGGCAGAGTTTACCCTGCGGCAGTGCTTTGCATACTGCTTTATGAATCAGGAACGTGGTCTCTACACGCAGAAGACGTACAAAAGCAGTCAGTATTTGACCATTGGTGTCTCCGAAGAACTGGTTAGGTCTGGTTGGAACATGGGGTTGGTAATGCTGAGGTACACCAGATGGTTTTAGGAATACGTAGCTCTCCGGCGATAGGTAAATTACGCCTCGTAGCTTACGCTGCTTGGGATATGTACTTCGCTTGCCAGAGGATCGTCTGCCTCGCAGAGCCCTTTTCGTCTAGCCCTATGTTGAGTGGAAGTGACTGAGAAAAAAAAACCCTCAGCTGTAGCACCCTTTCGGTGCCTAGCTGCCATGCCACCCGAAGGAAGCAGAAGGGCTGGGATACTGTCAGGTTGCCCAAGCCTAGACAGGGGAAGCGAGAGGCAGAGGTCGGGTTCGAACCACGGACCTTCCGGTCAGTAAATTCGCGCTCTGACCACTGAGCCATCTCGCCCCGAGAGGTTGACGGTGTATGACGTGGCAACGAATTATGAAAACATTAACCAGCAAACTCAGTCGAGTGGACAGCAATCGCCTCCCTGGAGTGGACCCGGGGCTCAACTCACATCAGATTTTTGACAGTTGCGAAAATTCGACAACATCCATCTCAGTGGCCACTCACGCAGATATTGACGCACTGTGGTCCTGCTGGAAAATCTCAAGGTATTGACTCGTTTCCGTAATCCCGGCTCGTGATGTACATGTGTGTTGATAGGTCAGCCTCGTATGTTTCGTATCGTAACTACTCATTTTACTCCGGATGGCCACAAGGGTTACCCTGAGCTTAAAGGGTGTCCACCGCACTAGTGTTGTGGACAGTACCATGCACATCAGCTTATTCATCTGCGCATTATTGGTGGTGGCTGAGTGGAGAATGAGTCGGAGAAATTCCTTACTGACGAACCGACGACTATTCAGACAATAAATTTCAGTGCATCAATGGCCAATCGTATCACTTGAACGGGTTGAGGAACATGCAGTGTACGAGTGCATGTTTCAGTGTTGTCTTTGAAGATTGGGACCTGCAATACAGCTTGGGGTACGCTGCTAGGGTGTCGTAATACCCAGTAGTTGTGGGTAGTTGCGGGATTTGTAGAATACACGCTCGCATCACTCTTGTTCGAACAGTCGTCTTCCTGTCCTGGCGTAGTTATTCTGGTGAGTCCACACCAAAATGGTGAAGCACTGGACCCGAGTTTCGCTCTCACTAGAGCTCAACAGCAGTGAATATCCTTGGTCGTGCCGGGGTTTAAACTCCGCACACCTGAAATGCAAGGCGGGCATGTTACCACTACTCCATCGCGCAAGCTGGACACATTTGAATCCTCAGGTCTGAGCAGGCGAGCGTGTTCACGCTTGAGCGATGTAATGGGTCTGCTCAACGCCTCGAACGACCACTCAGTAGCATACCTTGGCTGTGTAAATCGATTGGTCCGCCTGTCAGGACTTCCCAATCAGGCATCGCCACAAATGCTTGAAACCTGCTTATCGATCCCCGGTTTTTCCAAACGGTCGTATGCAACTGATTAGCATTCCACTGACTAATATGATGATAAGTTTTCATGATTTGTTTGGAAGTTGGGACGCTACCTGGTGCTCAGGCTGAAGTGGCTCGTTTTATTAAGAAGATTCATCCTCATCCTTCCTCAACATCCATCCTCATCAACTGTGCAGATAAGGACGCTGACCTTTGTCATTGCACCGTCATTTGACACTACCTGAAGTTCCACCGGTACTTACTTATTTAAAATAGTTGATGTGCAATCAGCCCTCAATCCAAAAAGGTTAGGGGACTGTTCGCCTATCCACAATGTTAGTCTTCGCCTGGGAGCGATAGTCTTTCTCATCCCGAGTATCTCCTGTCCCCTGCCACTGTCCTTGTATGTCGTCATGAACAGCGACATCAGCGTTGCCAGCGGCTCATGGCTATCGTGCAACCATGGTTTATGCGAACAATGTGGAAAAAAGAAAAGTGGGCAGACTTGGACCTAATGTACGGCAGTTAAGCATCGATGTCAAGCACTGATGTTATGCTGTCGATGGTGAGGATGATGGACCTAATGCCAGGCTAATATGTCCAGTCTTCGGTGCCTCGACTTCCAAATGCTGGGTAGAATGTAAGAAAGATCGCCACCGATCTCTATTAGAGACTTTTTGCAACTTTGCCAGCTTGGTGCATGGCAAAGTGAACCGAGCCAGTGTCTCATTTATGGACCGTGGGCCGAAGTACATCATCATCGACAGAAACACCAGTGAATAACACTGACACTTCACTGGCGTATTAAAATGCCGCTTTTAAGAAATAAAAAGCGGATAATGAGAACGAGCTCGAGGTAGCTCAGTGGTTAAGGCGTGAATTTACCAACAGAGTGGTCCGCGTCTCGAACCCAATCCTGGATCCCGGCTACTGTCGAGGTTTGGGCAACCTGACAGTATACCGGTCCGCGTGTTTCCTTCGGATGGCATGACAGCCAGGCACCGAAAGGGCATAACAGCAGAACGATCGATGATAGAAAAGTGTGTTGGAAAAGGAGATCCGCGACGAACTACCACAAACATCGGAGGTTCTCACACTCCCAACACCCAGTCAGACAATCCGAATACAAAGTAACAGCATGAACGGCACCGACATCTGTTAGCCGCCATATCGTCCGATGTCCTCAGACAAGCACGGGGAGGGTCGCGTGCACCCCATCCCAGAAGGCAAATAGCGCCCAAACTTTTCGTAGCATCCTTCATTCCCTTCTACCATATCATATTCTGTCCACATTTGGGTTTCTGCCACCCCGAGTTAGGCACCGGAAGCAGCGCACATCTCGGCAGGCGGTAACACATGTCCCGGCCGCCTTAGTTAGCAATGCTGGATGCATTCTTCGGTGAAGTTTCGGTAGGGACAGTGGTGTGAAAAATGCCATTCCTCACGAAGCCAACAGGATGTTGGAATTTGATTGCCTTTTAGAAGTTACTTTGCTCACAATGTCAGGCTGAGAGGAGCAGCATCAGCCTTTAGGAATGTACATTTGTGTTATAACTCAGACGACTGGGAACATCTGTGGTTAGCACAGTTTGGTAGGAAGTGAGAGAGTTAGGCGGTGAAGTTAGTAGTTTGGGTGCTGCGTCGCCATTGACTGCGAGGCAGACCTGTATGTCAGGGTCACTAACCGTTCGTGTATATCATCCAGGAGTTTCCTCGCAGAGAGACAGAACTTAGCGCCACTGAGTTGACTGGTATGGGCTGACTGCGAAGAGAGGCGAACGGCCCTCTGGCTTACGAGGTAGACGACTTAGCTAGCGCCCTAGGAACGGCCTGTCCAGCGGAGCTGTCGGGCGTTATCCTTCCTGGTAACCTCGGCATCACTGATCTAATGTTCTCACCAGACCCGGACAATGCTTCGGGGCACTGGTGATCAGACGCTGGGACTCCTTCATGACGTGCACGCAGCCGCTACTTGGAACAGATCGAACTGCAGCAGTGTACACTCTACCTTTGACTACCAGTGTAATGTCAGCTAGGCGCTATAATTGTCAGTGGCCCTAACTATTCGGGAAGTGCTTTAGTCTGTTGTGCGATAGGCGAAGTTTTCTACCACATCAATCGGTTTATCTACTGCCATGTGGTTTCAGTTTGATCCCACTTGGTTTTGCATTTTCGCCTTGCACAAATGGGATGCGTATGCTGATCCAAAACGAGTAATACCTTTAGTTGTACTTAGTGTCTGTGAGCTGACGCCTCAAGAGGATTTCCGTCCCCTATCTAATAAGTAGCACATCGATCGCGTGGTTGAAGAGGATGGGCGATGTGGGACACCCTTACCTGACACATCGAATGTGCGGAACCTAGGGAGAAGTTTGCAGTTGACATGTACGTGTACGCAGGAGACAGAATATATGACCTTAATGAGAGAACGTAATTCAGAAAGGACACCATTACTAAACACTGCCGTAGTTTCCGACGATCAATGGAGCCAAAAACAGTTTTCAGATCAAGAAAAGTTGCTGTCGTTGATCGCCGGAAGTAGAAGCACAGCCCCAATGTTTGTGGCGACTCCGACCATGGTGAAACCCAGCTTGGTTCTCTAAAACCTGACTTCCGATGAAGGATCAACATGCGTATGGGAATACTCACAAACTCTGGAAGCTACGACCGTTATGTTAATGCCCTGGTGGCTTACGCCCCGTGTTCTTGAACCCACTTCGTATATAGGGATTACCGTCGAAGCACACCATTCTCTCGGTATTTTGTCCTCATTCGAGGTGTTTTGGAGGTAAAGCCAACAGGTTAGCCACAGGACTTCACCATATTCTTTGAAGAATGCAGGATGCAAACCATCTTGTCCGAATGCATCGTTATGCTGAAGCAATGAAATCTCACACTGGAACTCCGTTTTCGATGAAGACTGATAAATCGACGTTCCGTTCAGGTCTTTATGATCCTTTGATAGGTTGAGTTGATGAGAGTCAGCTGAACTGCTCTTTAGGGTGTTTAGCCGATCTCTCAAGGCGACGTTTCTGTGAATGGGTGGAGTTTGCGTCTCTTCCGGAGATCGTTCCCCTAACACACTCGCGGATCGGCTGGTCAAATTAGCTGGAATAGGGTGCGACTCTCCCGTTACAAAAGCTTTTTCCACTCCTCTGGCCTTAGCTATCCACTAGCGCCCTCTGTCAATTCTCAGTCTGTACACTCCTCGGTGTTTGCGTGCGCCATCATAATCGTCTGTTGCTAGTATTATGGCATCAATGAGAGCTAGTGATCTTGGTGGGATCCAGTGTTCATTGGACTGGTCAAGCAACATCGGACATAAGTTTTTAAGTCTGTGAGCATGGCCTCTTTAATCTTTCTCCAATCGCCACTCAACTATCCTTGTTACACTCGCGCCCGTTTAGCCCGGAGAGCTCCTCAGCTAACTCACCCCGGTAGTGTTGGGCTATAGAGAGACTTTGCTAGTGGCGAACTGAATGGCCTTGTATTTCCGAGGGAAAGTGTATTGGAATACGTGTCCACACAATAGTGTGATTAGAGTCAGGCTGTGTATTTCGAACTGAACAACATTTATTTATATACATAATGCACTACTCATAAGGTTGCTGAAAATTCTTCGACAGCCCACAACCGGTTTCGCTCTTCTTGGGGCTCATCAAGTAGGCGCAGTTCCAGAGTTTCCGTCAACCTTATGTTCTACTTGAAACCAAATTGCACGAAATTGGCGAAATACACTCATTTGCAAACAAACTTGGTTTTGCGAGAGACTCACCTGGAACCCAGCTGAATCTCTCGTGTGTGATGTTTCCAGGCAACTGAATGGAAACATCACAAACGAGCGATTCAGCTGGGTTCCAGGTGAGTCTCTCGCAAAACCAAATTTGTTTGCAAATGAGTGTATTTCGCTAACATTCATTTATCTTTGGCTGGTCGCCACACTTTCCAACTCAGTCGTGGCCTGGCTTCCGGCTGGTGACCTGAGCTGTTTACCATCCCCTTGATGCCTAGCTAACAAGTCATACGTAGTCCACGTGGGCGCTTACGTCATTCTGAATGGGTGGCAATCACTTGTAGACGCTGGTCTGATGTACGTTTCACGCTACCGAGCCGTAATTTACGATGGCGGTTGGTTCCTGCGACCGAACATCAGTCTTGTGATTACCTGCTTACAATTTCTCCACGATTTTCGGCATTCTGGCTTCCTTTTAGCAACTGACTCAATCTACTAAATGACCTCACACAAACGCTAAACGCTACAGCCGAGCTACAGTTTGATGTCTATTCGACACCGCTATTGACGGTAGCCGAAGTCGTTCAGCTGTAGCACCCTTTCGGTGCCTAACTGCCATGCAACCCGAAGGCAGCACGAGGGCTGGGATACTGTCAGGTTGCCCAAGCGTAGACAGAGGAAGTCGAGAGGCAGAGGTCGGGTTCGAACCACGGATCTTCCGGCCAGTAAATTCGCGTCCTAACCACTGAGCCATCCCGCCCCCGCTATTGACGGTGCAGCAATCTGGTCCATCCGCCTAACGAAAATAATCCGAAGTAGAGTAGACTTGTCAATCGTGGGAGGGACTACCTGCTATGTGGAGAGTCATAGTATTGCCGGATCCGGCCTTTTAGCATGACTTTGTACCCTGCTGATTCAAAGCATATCCCTTGAAAGCATCCCTTTTATAAAAAATCACCGGTACGTCCAGGATGTGAACAGCTCTTAAGCAAGGAGCTTGTGCATTCACTGTCGGTTAGCATATCGCCCAAGTGGAGCTCTATTCCCATGAATCTGTAACATTTAAGATGAAATGAAAGGAGACTAGATACACTTGTCGGACCCCACATGATCCAAAAAATTATCCGCGTACTCACGATGTACTCCTTTAACAAGCTTGGCGCTAACAGGATATTTACATTTATTTGGCATTCGGTTAAGTGAATGGTTTTGTTGTGCATTCCGAAAAGCTTCCCGACCTAGGAATGCCAAAACGCTTTTTGGCTGGTAAATAGGCTGAACCTCTAGTGGTACAACCGCAACCAGGGTGAAAGCCTTCTGTTCTTGGTGGTGTAAGTAAACGCACAGTGAGATCCGCCAGCAATTTAGGCATGGCTGAAGCTAGGCTGACGTCCTTTTAGTTGTCACAAGAGGTTGTTCAGCCTTTCTAGCAAACACAGGTGGTAGTTGATAGGCATCGGTCTTGTGCATTTTCGTTTCCCCATGCATGTTGTTGGAGGCTTGTCAGGGCAGAGGCTTTACTCTCATCTTTTAAGAGTACAGTTGGCCCGGAGCATTGTATCGTCTAAGCAGCTCCAGTTCGACTGAACCTTTGGATTCCAAAGCTGTTGTGACACTCGTGCGTCTGAGGGCTTATGCTGTATTTCTGGTTCTAACCAGCTAAACTGTTCTTCAATGTGTTCCACTCTTCCGTTAAGACGGCGTGACACACTACATTGATTGCGGCCTTTTCGCACGTAACCATTCAGTTTTCACCCAGGGGAACGGTGACCACGAGATAGAAGTGTGCAATTGTTTCCAGGTAATGACCTCCATTTAGTTTATCGTGAAATTTACCATGGTTTCTTCAGACTTCTGTGTGCAATTCAGCTACTGTAATGATTCGTCAGTTGGAGTGGTTCAGTTTTTCTAGTAGAGATATCGGTTGCCATACACTCCATATTGTCATTTCAATTTCGACGTCTAACTGTTATCGTGATGAGTGGTGCTGACTTGTCAGATGCGGAGTCATCTCACGCCAATCATAGATGGATGTCATGTGAACGGAGGATACCTGGAAGTAGGCGTAAACAATAACACCACCTTAACTTAGCGACAGTTTCCACCAGTCCTTTCAAGTTGCACACTCCATAAATGACGATCGGGAGAAGCACACAGAAGGGTCAGTCACTTCCTCTGGATGAAGTCGACCAAGTTTGGAGCTCGTGACTTCGACGGGACTGTACTGTCTGGCGTAAAAAGTCTGGTCAGGCATAGTAGAAGGCATCCTCCCGGACTGTTAGTTGCAGCATAAGCGGATACGATGAGCGGCGTGCTTGCTGGGTCTTTTTTAAGGTGCTTTACTCTGGGTAGGTTAATAAATAATTGTTCATCCGTAGCACCCCTTCGGCGCCTAGCTGCTATGCCATGCGACTGAAGCACGATGGGAGAAATACTTCTATGTTGGCCGAGCCAAGACAGGAGCAGTCGAGGTGCAGGGGTTGGGTTCGAACCACGAACATTCTGGTCAGTAAGTTCGTGCGTTAACCCCTGAGCTATCTCTAATACAAACTACGTGCGCCCGCCAGTGTGCAGTAAAATTTGTCCTCAAAATATTCCCAATCTGAGTTTCCATTGGGACTCAAGGGCCTAAGGCCCACAAAATTCGATAAACTCCGCGATCAACTTCCGATTCCGCACCCCAGTTCCCGTGTTATCAGCGTTTGCGGTCGGACGTTTGTGTTATGCTCTGCAAGGAGTATACGTTGAAGAAAGGAAACTACAACGAATGGTAGCATTAGGTCTGATGTCTTCAATTCATAATGCCTCTCAAAAACACTTCGGAATGGAACTTTACTGCAGTGCGAGTAAACAGGTACCCTGCTTGGTGCCCGAGTCTAACTAAGCCAGGTGCATGAATTTTGCAAATTGGCCCTTGTTGAAAGGTGAATTCTCGTCCCAGACGCGCCCAAGTGGTGTTTATTAGATGCAATGAGAAAGCCGAACTTTCCGTACGTAGTTTATTGCCAGATGGGTCAGTCAACTTGGTTCCTGCATTTGTTACAGACACACCAAAAATACTTGAACGGGATGTCCGACAAGTATAACTGTGATGCAGGAAGGGTTGCCTTCAAAGATGGGGGCGATTCAGCAGTGCTTTTTGTAGTCTCTTCTCTGGGATACTTTCGTAACCAATAACAGTAACGGTAGTGGCTTCGTGTGTATATGAAATTCACCTCCAGTAACGTCAGAAAACTACCGTAAAACAATTTAACCAATCCACTTCAGCCCCTTATAGTTCTAGCCGAACATGATCGAACCACGCGTTCTAGGAAAAAAAAATTAAAAAATCGTTCAGCTGTAACACCCTTTCGGTGCCTAGCTGCCATGCCACCCGAAGGAAGCACGAGGGCTGGGATACTGCTAAGTTGCCCAAGCCTAGACAGGGGAAGTCGAGAGGCAGAGGTCGGATTCGAACCACAGACCTCTCGGCTCGTAAGCTGGCGCCTTAACCACTGAACCATCTCGCCCCTAGGAAATGTGGGCAAAATAATTATTCTGTGGTTGCGAATGAATCGGCCAACTACGTTGATCAATGGAGTGGAAAATGGGCCGGTTTTCATAAAATTGGGATGTCTAGTTTCCACTATCTTTCCTGAGACCGTTTTCAAAATCCGAGCACATAGACGTATGAAAGAAAAGGGCGCATATGCTTAGGACCTATACCAGAAAACAGCGCATCGGCTATACAGTTAGCTTCCGGACATATAGCATGAAGGCTTAGTGAATCGAATAAAGGCTTCCTGTATGCATGCCTCGAAAGTCGCTCTGATGGGACAGCCTGACGTACGATCTTCCGGACAAAACAGTTCGGTGATTCTTTTCCCACGAAACAGGCTTCATTCGGTAGCGTGCCTGAAAAACTGTCCAAGAGATTTTCGGCGGAGATACATTGGTCGAGCAAATAAAACATGTTTATAAGTAAGACTATCCTGCGGTACTTTTAGACAACACTCAGTTAAAACTGCACGTGTGCAGTCAGTTTTAAAGAGGCCAGCATATACCGTGTTACCAGTTAAATGGCGTACGTCAGCTCGGTCGATGAAAATAAGATTATTATGCTGGACGGAACACCGCCTCCACGCTTCCTCTTTACTTCACTTCCAGCACAAAGACAAAATGTCCTGTTTTACAACAGTCTCCCGTGTTTGCGTCTTTCCTTGTCCCCGTAGGGCAAGTTGAATCGACCTTACGACCAGACGCTATCCGAACTCGCTAGGGATCTGTAAACAGTCATCTGGCAGCACATTTCGTTAAGCCAAATCATCCGTCACATTTTCTACTGCACTCCAACCGATCAAGGTGAGTGAAGGGTTGAATTTCGATCACAGCTGAAGCAAAAGCAAGCCTCTGCACGGCAGCGGCCTGTTTAGGTATCTGGCTTAACGTCAGCTTCGCCTTCCATTCTGTAAGTGATCTTGAGCGTTTGCCCCAGTAACCCACACTTGCTCCTCATTCTCATCGACGAATTACAATTGCTGTTTTTCTGCCTTTCTTGTTAATTGCCATGCCCCATCAGCAAACCGAATACTTGTGTGTGCATGTTTTTTCCTGTTTTACTTTTCTCCTTTGAAGGCGACTGTAAGTAGCCTGACGAGTCTCGCCGAAACCAGGCCTTTTCGTTTCGCGTTCTAGCGCTACAGACAGATAAGGAAAGATTAGAAAGCAGCAGGTCTAGAACGTTGGGTAATTACGTATGTGTGAACTAGCTAGAATAGGGTCAGTGGGCAACAACAATTCATAATACTCATATACTCATCCAGCTGTACTCATATGTGTAGCTATGGTTATTTCGTATAGTTCATATCATACAGAACCTTTTGATTCGGGTTCCTCCCCTTCTAGAGCTTACAACATAGCGTGTGGTTTCCAACCTGTATGTTACTATGCTACGGAGATAAGGTGCAGAATTTCGCTATTTCGATATCGGACTATCTGAACTTTCCTACGGGGTCGGATAACGGGGAAAGGTATACTTCATTTTTTGTAAGAGCAATATTCTGTGGGTGTTCGGAAAAAAATATTTGGCTGTTTGAATTCTAAAATAAAAAGGGTCGGTAACCTTACTCTAGCACTAATATCCAGCAGTCTGTCAGTCTCAGTCGAGGACACTGCTTCGAAGTTGACTAGAATGCATATAGAGTTGTGTAAAATTGAAGGCGACCTTGTATTCACTTAACTAAATTCAGTTAAACGTACGTAATCACTCGGGTCGTGTCACAATTGTTGCATTAGATTAAGAGCTGATACTTCACACGCCTGGTAGCTTGAGTGGGATTTGTGCTCTGAAGGTAAGTACTTGATTCAACAGCACTCATGAAGATTTCGAATGGTTCCGTTCGTTTCTTTGTGCTACTTTATTCGCACCATGGATATTCATGCAAATTTAATGCCAATAAACTAGAAAAAATGAGCACACGATTGCCTATTGCTTCCGAAATATGAATGCATATAGACCCCTCATTAATAACCACTCACAGAAGTATTCAGAATGGGGTCTAGCCCGGAAGAGCCTATCATTTTTGAGTGGAGACGTGCATAGAATTAATGTGAAAATATGAAATAGATGCGCTGATGCTATCCGGTTACTTACGGATAAATTGCCCTAACTTAGGCCCTCATACCCTCCATTACACAATGCTGTCGTTTAAGCTTCTCCGAAATGAGCTCCCTGCGAAAGACAGCGTTTTCCCTCTTTGAGAGGGACCAGGTAGACGAAGCATCTTCTACGTGTCCTGCATTGGCTTAAGGAAAAGTCCGGTATCTATGGTTGTTTTCCGAAGCACGGCAGGGTGTGCTGGAATTAGTCACTGCAATAGCAGTGTTCAACGCGCAGTCGTGGTATAGTCTGCAATACGTGGAACTGACACGTTTTGATGCATCAGTAAGGCGGGCCTGCGTTTTTGTCGATCTAACCTGTCCTCTGAATCGAACGTGTGGTTTTTGAACCAGCGTGCCTGCCCCAGATGAAGACCAAAAGGAAAAGCAATTATGCGACAGAGATGTATTCTAACATTATAACAAAATGCTAAATATTGGGAACTGGAGAAATGGTGAGTCACTGTCTTTTACACATCCCAACTCAGTCAAAAATGCTTTATTCGTGAACCCTCCATAGGCTAGATTAAGTCACAGCCACAAAAACGAACGATGCAACCGGAGAAGTCGACTGTTTTTGTATGGTAGTAGCACTTTATTTCCAGACATGGCGAGATGCACTGTCATTGTGATGCTTCCACCTTGGAATTAGTTTAGCCGTGACCGGAACAGGATTGTGGCTTTTGCTTTAAGGTGTGGAAGAATAATAGGAAGATATGTCACCTAGTGCGGTGGTTCATACCGGTTATTGAAAACCTAGGTACTTTTGATGTATGCCATGAGTTGCAACTATTCGGGGAGTTGCCAGGGCAGTGACTTCTGCACGCAATCCTGTGGGAACGTCAGATGCTGGTCAGACTTTATTCATCCAGGCCTACGGCAATTAGGTGTTTCAGTACTTTACACCTCCCTAATCTAGAACCAAAATAATCATTGTTCATCTGTTCGTCAGCTTTTTAGCAGCATCACGAGCACAAGAACCATTTTGTCGGCAGGCTTGACCCAAACTAATTCTTAAACCCGATGTTAGCACCAAACTTACTTGGGACAGACCGGTCGGAAGTTGATCGCGTTTTGAATAGCGCTCGTACGGATGGCCAAATTTTCGCCAGTGTGGCTGACATGTATGAACCCACTGAAATTTATGGCAAGCCCACGGGTAACCGGACGTTCACACACGTCTGTCGAATATGCGGTTGCTATCTGAAGCACTAAAGTCAGTCTCTTCCAAAATGTGTGTCTAAACTGTCATGGGGACCTGAGCAGGCCACTGGGTTGACTGGGGTGGTTGATTGCAAACGCGGTGGGCACTGAGATGAATACAGCTGGGAGTGTGAGTGATTTGGACAATTTAATCCCCCGCAAAGGATATGGTAGGTGGTTAGGTAGACAAAACTGGTCGGTAGATCCATCACCCTCCAGTTTGCGACATGACATTCATTTCGGTTGTTGGTGGACTTCAGGACTGAACAGAAGCGGACACTTCTATGAGCATCATGCACATGATTTGAATCAGATTTCCGGATTATTGTGAACCACTCAAATCTTGTCGGTTCTATGCTGAGTGTGGAGAGCGCAGATGGCCACGTGATTCCACATCATGAACAATCTTGTTTGTGACAATAGACATGTGCGAACACTCAGCACGACAATGTTCATATCCTGAGAAAGAGCCTCATTGTTCCTTGTTTCGTCTGGTATAATAAAAGAATGAGGACGCATTTGTCTGTTGTGTTTGAGCACCTCTCCCAGCGTCACCAAGTCAGTCAGAGCGCCTAACACCTTGGAAGAAGTTAACTAATTGCTGCATCGCGAATCCCGGATGCTTGAAGCAGGCAGAACCTTGACTGAAAGTGAGTGCGTTCATTTTCGGTGCACGTGCTTCTGAGATACATTGCTGAGTTCACCGAGAACAATTTCATGTCATGTTAGGAAACCTGAACGCGCTCACCATCATTTTTATCAACGTGACAATTCTAACTCTACATTCTCTGTGAGTATGTTTTTAATTGCGAAGAAAGCGAACGTTACACGACTTCGGCTGACTAAAATTCCAGTTAGTACTGACGGCAATTTGACCTAGTACTTGAGTGGAATTAACCAAGCAATCAACTTTCGTGTTCTACCAGCGGGAAAAAGTGACGGGTAAACAAAATCAGATAGGTAAAATGTCACAAGCAATTAGGTGAGAATTTGTCCAGTAATTTGCCTGCGTAGTTTGCTCGATTGCTTCATTAGACGTTTGTTGCTATCTTGTCACTTTATACGATGTTAACTGTGATTTACGGGCATTATGCATATAAAGCACCCAATGGGATGTCATCCCACCAACCTTTATGATAATTACACCGTATCAGACACTTATATTCATACAGTCTGTCCAGACAGGCCTGGCCAAATGAGTACGCTTGCTCCCATTCGCATCCTGCGGATGGATAGCCTATAGAATGATGAACCCCCCACGTTTGCACTAGCCCTTTGTCTCGCTATCGATTATCATGTCGGAAAGAATTTTGGTTGTCAAACAAATGCAAAGCTTTTGTTGATCATGTGCTATCAATCACCTGTTATGTTTCGGAAGAAGTGTTTAAGATCCCTTGGATTTTGGCCGTATTTACCTCCTTTAGCTGTTTTCTATCAAGTTGACCGGTCGGGTGTTCAATGATACAAAGATCGAATCCACGCACTGCGGTATCCAACAAGAACAGCGGATAGCAACTACTAAAAGAAACGGAGCAATGCTAAAGGTAATGACGATGATTGGAATGCTAAGCTTGTGTGATCTCGCTTAGCTTGTGTGGTGGCTTAATATTCATTCATCATACAAATGCTGTTGTTTGGTTTACTGAGGAAACTATGCTGACGGCATACTCCCTGGTTGTGACTACTTTCGATATACAGAAACCTGAAACGTCATAAACACTACCCTTCCGTTCGCCCAAGGCAACTTGAAGTATTAGCTAGGGGGAATTTGGTCAAAAATGATTAATGTGTACTGCACATTAGGTAATCTTTTGATACCGTACTCAGTCGACTGATAAAGATTTTCCGCATGGAATATTTCACCCTCGGTCAAATGGCTAGTAACTGACGTTGACTGAAAACCAAATGAAAGATCAGTCAAACCGACCTCTCGAAATGTGGGAAGAATCAAAGATGGACGACTGATTAAGGAAGTGCTCAAAAGAGACCGACTGTGTACTGAATTTTTTACAGTAGTTCGGAGTATGTGATTTTGGATATTTCCAGGAAAAAAGACCAAAACATGAGTGTGTGCGTTAGTGCAGTCATCATTACGTGCTGTAGGCTGTGGCGAAAGTGTTTTCCACAAAGCAGCTATACGTTGCTTTCCTCTACGAAAATGATCTAGTGTGACGTTTTAATTTTCACTGCTTACACAATCACTGCTCTGAGGCCTATTCCTGGTACCAATATTAGGCACTCCTTGTCTAACGTTCTTTCTGACTCAAAGGTTAACCGTGTTTCGCTTCACACTTTGAAGAATGAGCACAGATGCTCGTTTAAGAAGCGGCAATTATCAGTTGGTTCCATTGGTGTGCATTGCCTGGAGGTTCAACTCTAATGTAGAGCTTTGGTACTACTACACACTCCTACAGCTAAAACACGGTGTTACTTAACTGTCCTTATGCAGTTGATCTCAGTAGGTGCATCTGAAGTCAGTCAGCTTGTTACCGCAATAATATTTGGTCGCGTGTATCCTACTCAACAGGTTAGTCCCTATTCATAGTCTGATGTCAGACTAATGAAGTCTTGGTTTCAACTAATGAGCAATCATCGCCTACTGTCTGTGCAATGAACCATTCAGAGGCCTCAATTCCTGTTTCCATTGGTTTCAGTGTCCACATGGGTCCTTTCAACGAGGAAATTGTGCTTTCAGTTGTTATCCTGGAATTTCGATAACTGTGCGCAATACTCCCATGATGTGGCATACTGAAACAATCTGTATTTTTGACACGCAACTAATCAGCTTACCACTTTACGAATGCTGTCAGCCACAAAATACCTCAAATGTTTGATCCGTCTTGGAGTGCTTGGCACCATTTGGTAGTCTGTTGCAACCGGCTGGAGTTTAGTGCCATCTACACTATTTAGGCTGCCACAAACCAATGCGAACTAAGAAGTGGGCTAGATTTCCACGCCATGAATTGAAACCTAACTGAAATATTTGGTCCGCTGGAAGGGCTGCTCCTAGCGTATCCTCCATCTTTGTGATCCCGAGTATACGATAAAGCAATCGACCGCTTTAAGCTTTCTCTTCGTGCCGCACAAGTGCAGTTTCTCATTTAAAACAGGAGCAACCATAAAGTTTATTTAATGTGAAATTATAGAGTATAACAGTCGGATTCCTTTGTCTTGCAAGCAGCTGTAGAGAGCTGATCAAGTTTTGGAGAAACTCTAACGAACTTCACAGCTGAAACTTGTCATTTGAGTCAGTCATAATCCTGATCAGTCTCCTTGTACATGAATATTCAGCACAACAGATTAGTGGTTATTTTCCTAAGGGAAACTGCTCACACGGTTGCTGTGAACTCCCCGACAGCCCAGGGCCGGTTTATCCCTTCTTGGGGTTTTCATCGGCGCAGTCCCCGAGTTTCCGTCAAACTGATGTTCTACTTGAACCCAAATTGAACAGATCTCGGCAAAAACTTCACTCATTTGCATATCAACTGGGTTTTCGCGGGAAACTCAACTGAATCTCTAGTTTATAATATTCTTCAAATGAATGTGCTGCACAAAGGCCGCCTCGTGTTTCAGATGGTACGATCCTCCAGATATCGGGGTATATTTTAATAGAGCAAACTACTTACAAGGTTGCTGAAACCTCTTCGACAGCCCACGGCCAGTTTCGCCCTTCTTGGGGCTCAGCAGATGGACACAGTCCTCGAGCTTCCGTCAACCTTATGTTCCACTTGAACCCAAACTGGACGCAATTCGCGGTGTACACTCATCTCCCGTAAAACCCCAATTAATTTGCAAATGAGTGTATTTGGCGACGTCTGTCCAATTGAAAATACTGATTAGTTTGTAGCATCAACCCGAGTTGACAGCTTATGGGGCAGACCATCGGTAGGAAGAAGGTTGCTCTGCGCATACAGGTTTTGTGAATTTGCAAACGCAGCTTTCGGCACTAAAATGTTGGTTATGCGAGTTGTAGAAAACGAGTGATTATGGTAAATTACCACTGAGGTGAAGAATTCCGCAAGGTGATTTTCGAAATGACAAACCCGACAAGCATGGCCACCAATTCGGCTCAATAGTGGAGCTAGTCTGGGTTCTCAAATATATTAGCTCGGTTGGTGCAGGTTCTCGGAGCAAAAGGAAATACGATTGTAACGCTTGATGCTGCTGTTGGTTACTTCTTGCTTTATCCATTTCCTATTCGATTTATTCCTAAAAATACACATAGTTTTCATGTTCAATCGAAGAACAAGTTAGATTTGCGTTGAACTATACCAAGGACTGTGATTAGAAATTCTGCCTTATCTGACATGACAAGATAGCAATCAGACATGCAAGGGAGCAGTAATCTAAAACGCATTGACAGAGCAGCCCAAGCGCGGCTTTTGGTAAACCAAGGGCAGCATAGCCCGGATAGTGAGAAACACGAGAAACACACTGGCACACATCACTACATGAGAATTCCACCCCACTTGGTTATGTGACGTGAGACTGACGGGCCAAATCCATGGTCGGGTTTTGCCTATCAGCCGAACATGCTACGACAATCGTTTCGAGTAAGTGAACGATCCGAAGATGAAACACCCCAAGACCGTATTAGCGATGCAAAAACAAGAAGCAGTAGCATTGTGATAAGGACCGCTGACTTTGTATCTTCTTCTGTACATTACCAGGAAATCTCTAGTTCTGGAAACAATTGAACTTCACTGCGGGCCGTATTTTTTGTATGGCTGCGTCACATGGCCACTTCGGGCGGAGCATCTGAGACATCTTCAAGTATTTGACTACCGATGTCTCAGAACTATAGTTGGGGTCGGTTTTAACCATCGAATTCGCATTGAGGTGATCAAGAGACGGGTTTCTGGTGGATTAAAGGCTACTTCCCTCAAAGACTGCATCTAGCACTGCAAGCTAGGGTGGCTGGACCATGTGATACGCATACTGCCTGCCGAGGCAAGCACTGCTTTTCGTGTCTAATTCAGAGTGGCGAAAACGTAGAGGTTGAGAGAATGTGACGTGACAAAAGGGGATGAAGGATGTTACGAAAAGTTTGGGTACCGTTGGTGCTGTTCGGCTGACCCTCCCTGTGCTTAGCTGGAGAAACTGATCGATGGGGCGGCTGACTGACGCCAGTGGCGTTCATGATGTCATTTTCCACCCAGGCTGTCTGACAGAGTGCTGGAGGTTTGGGCCCTAAGTCTCCTTCCCTTCTCAGTCTCTTCCTTCGATTATAAGGCTTTATTGAAATAAACTGACATGGTTGTACGGCAGTGAGGCACCAGTGTTCTCAAATGGTATTGCTGTCAGTAACAATGAGAATGACGATCCGGAGTGAAATTGTGTTGGTTGCACAAGTGGAGTGATCGTAGTCTGCTGTTGGCTACATGTTGAAAGCGCTGGAACTAGGGATTTGATAGAGTCCTCAGTAGTCAGTAACACACTGATATTATTATGCATAATACATAGCACACTACCTATCTCAAGGTCCCGATAATGTTTCATCTGTTTTTTTTTGTGTATGGTAAAGAAGGACCGTTTAACATATGCAGCCTGCATGCCGTACATTATGCGGAAAAATATCAGCATGCTACTGACCGTGAAGGCCCCCATCGACTCAACCTACAGCAGTATGAACATGCATAAAAGCTCGACCGAAGACATTCAACTTAATTGTTTTTCAAGCCAGAGATTGATTCTTTCAGATTCCGGGGGCTATACCTAGCTAATGAGTCCCACAAAAGCGAAACTGGCAGTGGACTGTATTCGGACTTTTGATTTCGACAGGCCTTTCTGTACACATCCAGGATAACATGAAAGAAAACATTAGAGGCGTGCATTGAAGAACCAACGGTTTTATTCGTTAGAGGTGGGAATAAAAGTGACGTCGCGCAATAGATAATTCTGTCGACGAACCCTGAAGCAGCGGGGCTGTTGTCGGATCGTTACACTTGAGTAATGTCAGCTATCTGGTTTATACTAACAGGAAGTGATATAGGGAGAGAGCTTACATTGTTTGGGAGCGTCAGCAAGTCGTTCTGTTAGTAGTATGAGGGGGTTTGGAAATTTTCAGCTCAGTTTTTGTTCTGTGAGTGAAGGCAACCTATTCTGAAAAGCCGAGAAATAGTCTACAGCTGTTCCATCCTTGTTGTTTTGCGTTTGAACCTCTCTGTAGTTGCCTTATATCAAAACACGAGTAATGGAGATGGATGATCACAGTGAATTCTACAATTTGTGCAAATCGAATGGGATTTGCACAAATTGTCGAACTTAAAGCGAATGAGTAGAACGGTTCCGACAAAGACCTTTCTCCATGGGCTTTTGAAATATTCCATTAGGTGCACACTTCCCAACATTGAGGATAGAATATTCGTCCACTATGGCAAAGGAGAGAGAGTACCAGATTAACTTGGGCCAACCACATAGCCACAGTGTCTGATAGGAAGGGCGTGAACAACAATGCGATATCGAAGTCAAGTAAATGAGCACATTGATTAGAACCTGGAAGAGGCATGGTCGTCAGATGAATAATCTGAGGTATAAGGGAAAATTTTTTTCTTCCAGAAACGGCGAACTAATTTTTTTAGCTGCGGTGTCTTTAACTTGGGAATGACAGAAGTCCTGTCTAGAAGAACGGATTTGAGCGTTGTGCTGCGTACATTTAGTGCCTTTTTTCGAACCAACTTTTTTTATGGACCAACTTCATTTCGCGTAGGTAACAGAAGGTGTTCTAGAAAATCCCGAAGACTAGTTTCATTCAGTTATTTTCACCCGATTTAGACAATATACAGTGAACGTATCTAGGTTTACTTTTAATGGTATCTTCTTTGAGTACCACCAAGGGGACTGTACTGTTAAGTATAATGAAGAGACATCACCACCTAGTATTCATAATCTTTTATTTCTTTATCGGCGGAGGCAGGATTGCACAACTTATCGTACTAGAAACCGCCAAGTGACTTCGTAACAGAAGAAATCAGCCCAACCATTGTTACGTTGTTCCAACAGCAGCTCTACTGATCGTACACGCAATTTACAACGACAGCATGATACCCTGACTAATGGTGTCAGACAGGTATATCACAGGCTTTTTTAATAGGCACGATTGCTTGGAATTAGTCGATCGCCATTCTGTTCGTCAGCGTGCTACCACTAGTTATTCTACTGCTAGTTGTCTCTTCTACCAACCAAGCTAGCTCAACCCGATGCCAAAAAATCTGTTCAGTCATACCGTTCTACGCCAAAGTACACACTTATCGGTCAGCATCGTTTGCCATGTGAAAGGTAATTTCTGTAATATTAGTGGTTGCGTTGTTGAAACGTCTCTATGTATATCATACTGTGTATGAGTTTCCAAAAATATGTGACATTCAGAATGGAACACTTTCTTTGTCTTATAGGAAGTCTACACGTAAGGAGTTAGGCATCACCAAGTGACGTCGCATCAATTCACATTTTTTTAAAAAGATTTGAGCTCTATCGTTTTCAAGTAAAGGTCCGCTGTATTAATTATCATCCAACTGCATCTGGATGATAGTCTGTCCTTTTACTTGCTTTTCCAAGTTCCATTAATTTGAACAGCACCACAGATTACCTTCTTTTAATATACAGAAATGACCATCAACACAAAAATGCAGTGCTGATACTTGACTTGAGGGTTGCAACCCCCAGACCACCCGTATCGGACACCATCCATTGGACACTGCGAAGTGAATAATACTAGGATAGCCTTGTTTACCGAATTAGAAGTCGGGTAGGACTGTTCAAGCACTCAGAAAACGTCATGTACTGTCAAACAGAAGAGGGAAGCTAATCTCTGAAGAGACCACTTATCCTACTCACTATCTAATGACCAGTCTCATTGCTTGGTGGGACAGCAGCCAAGTTCAAAGCCTCGGCAAAGCGAGAAAGTCGACTTTACTGCTTGCACGCAGAGAGGCCTGTCTAGATGACAGTTAATGTCGTGAATGAGGATCACGAGGGTTGATCGACTGGCTTTATGATTATACGAATAGTTATGTGTTTGCTTGCTTGGGCCTGCTCAATGTTGAAATGCTGAAAAGGATCTCTCCGATCAGATAAGTGCTCTTAATTCACCTGTGGTTTTTTTCAGTTAACTAGGAAACCATACACCAATCAAGTGTAAGTCTGACTGAAAAAACATGATAACTGATTCTGCTGTTTTGTCTGGTAACTGCTGCTGACCAAAACAACAGTTATCCTAGGCCACCCTTCAGGGTAGTGTGAGATGAACCGGATGATTTCACGCTTGCTTGCCTGTATATGTATGTTCACAATGCCACATAAAAATCTTTTTGAAATCTCTACCGCGTCAGCCCATGTCGTAGTGCGTAGTACGACTGAATGTGACAGCTCGATAACATTCAGTTTAATTGGAAACAGCGGACAAATTTCAAAACTGATGCTATTGGCTTCAATAATTCTTATTGGATGATTACCATTGCACTCGAATTTGGGCATATCTTCCGTCAGCTGCTGACGATATCTCATACTGCTCAATTTCATTAATTAGGTTTTGGATATCGTCCAGACTCAATTCAGACTAGTACGTCTTGGAGTATACACTGTAGTTTAGTGATCCCGCGAATTGAAGATTGTTCCATCCAGGCATTAGCAACAGGAAGTTGTGTGAAAAACACTCGAGCGTACCTGCCGGTTTGTGCGGTAGTCATTCGCTGATCAACTGACTTTAGTGGCCATGTCATAAATTTGCCTTCTTGGATGATGATTGATTCTGATTGGCTTCAGGTTTGTTTATTTCAACCAAGATGCTCATTATTTTGGTTGAAAAGGCTTACGAAAAACACATTTTGCTCAGCTAGGATAATTTCGATTTGCCCTTTAGGTAGAAGAATTTGTACCTTGGCATAGAATCATTGGAAAGGCGAATCATAATGTTAATAATAACACCAAGCATAATAATTGGCGTATGATTGCCTTACAGATTCATAACTACGAGAACTAAGAGAAGTGTGAGATTTATTTTACCAAGCACACTGAAAGACAATCGACGGTGGATGTGTAGAAGTTTTTCTGCACGGTTTTTGAACATCAGTCACCCAAACAAGCTAACTTAAACCTAACAAGCTCCTCTTCCATTCCCCCAATCCAAAATTCTGTCTGTCAACAAAATTCAGATTACAATGTCTTCACCTTTCCATCCCGTTGTCCAGTGCAGTGATACGGACATGCACATGTCTGTGTTCCGTTCAATGAATTAGTAACCTCAGTGATTCTGTTATCTGTGACTGAGTGTCCAACTTTCCACGTCACCTCTGTAGCGATACAACACGCACTGAAATGGCCGTATTTTACCATCTTCCCCACGGGAATTGGGACACACCATAAAAGTTCCTACTTTTGGACACCTTTTACTTGTTTGATTTCCCATTTATAGGTTCTGCCAAATTTTGAAATTATCATGAAGCTTCACGTGAATCAGAAGACGTTGAACTACATTTCTATCGCATCACTTCCCACGGCACTTCCCACTGGTTATTATTTATTGTCATCCCTTCGAAGGGAAACTGACTCTTTTCCGTGCACCAAAACACATAATATAAGGGATGCGGTTGATAGATGAATACCGATTTATGGATAGTAGACTATCAGTTGGAAATCGAATGGCATATAAACAGATCCATTGGGACAAACCGGTACAGCAAGTAAAGAATCACTCGAACATACTTCGTTATCCGACACAGGAGATAATGTTTTTTCAGCTCAGCAAAAATAAAAGATTCTACCTTATCGGGACAATAGAATTGCAAAGGTTTTGTTATGATATGGACCAGACTGTCAAGCTTCGCAATTAGATCTGCTGAATAGACCGACATTAATCAATGTGGGGACAGGCTTAGTCAAAAGCCTTACGGTGCTTTGCACCAAGCAGGCTCATTTTACTAACATAGAATGGATTCTGACCATCAGGGCCTGTTTTCAAATACGCAAACAGGCCCGTTTCCTTAGGTTAATTTACGAATGTACGGTGTCTTGCATCGTGCTGTAATAACAACCAGCCGAATGATGCGGACTTAAAGAATTCAATCCCGCTCTCGATAATCGATAAGATTACTGATGATATCGAGCAAATATACTGTCCCAACCACGCATATCCTGTTGAACTCCATTTCAATAAAAGGCACTGGAGACTGTGCAGAAGTATACACAGTTCATCAATTATATGAACTGTAACAGCAGTGTGTCAGACGAAGTGGGTGCACGAATCTCAAAGGGCCGAATCACTCGTAACATCAAAAAGGTATATCACTGGTCCTCAAGGGTTGTATGTAGCAGGCTACATTTGGGACTGTATTGATGTTCGATTGCAGCACGTGTAAGTAAATAAACACTGCGGTGGTATGGTTGTGAAGTGTTAGTGTCAACACAAATGTTGGTGTACCTGATGATGGTGTTGATGGTGATAATGATGGTGATTGTGATGATGAAAATTGAACCCATAGCACTCTCAATAAACCGTGAATCAAAGTAATTAAACAGGCCTTCTAAACGCATGCGATGTGTTACTCCAGTAGCCTAGGAGTAATTTCTATCCTCCTATGATTAATCTGGTCTAACAAGATGGGACCACGGGAGATCAAACTATGGGATAATGGTTCCGTGCTCGCTTTACCAAAATACGAAACTTGTAAGATGATGCTTGTATCGCAACGGACAGTGGAAACGCACAACTATGAAAAATTAGGATGCCTGTTTGGTTTGCGAACCCCAATAGATACCAGTTTACACATGGTATACACAGCTTGGAAGACCATTGTTCAAACTCAACTGAGTTCTCATTTATGACCACTGTCCATGAGCGATGGAAAGCCCAAAGAGAGAGCATGTGGTTGATAATCTTCCAGTTCCGGTCCCGCGGTCCGCACCACATAACACTTTTCTGATTGAAGCCTGGATGACTGCAGTTTTGCCACCGCCTTTAATAAACAAGAAGGCAAAGTATCTAATGCTAGATTACCCTGGGCCATGTTAATGAGTATTAACTGATAAATGGTGGTCATTCATGAGAAGAATCCTTGAAGTTTTAAAAGCCAAGCTTGCCTGTTCACAAGTAAGTCCGTTGGCTTGTCCTGCCACGAGGAACTCTAAAACATTCAATACATTTTGGTGCAGAATCCGAGGCGAGCAAGAACTGGTTAGGGCCTGGGGACAAATCGGCTTTGCCTTTGTAACAAGCAGGTAGTCAACGTTGATCATGAAACGAAAAGAGGGGCCGGTAACTAGACGTCTAATTGAAGCTTCTGGTTCAGAGAATCGATCCTCTAAGAGACAGAAGAGAGCATGCTACAATAAACTGTTCCCACTCGGCTTCGATTTATGGTATGAGAAAGCTCATGCTTATCTAAGCTCTTCCGTTTTCTTCACAAGTAAGAACTTGCCACTGCATATAGGAGAGGCGGACAAAGTGTGTCACACAGATGTCTGAAAATCTTTAGGCCATGGATAAAATATGAAGGCGCCGAAACTCTCACACCAGGAGCATATATCCGATTCACTTCTCGAAAAGCTTGCACTTATTTGTAGCGGAGGATTCCAGACTTGGGAAGGGCCGTCTGTGAAGTACCAGAAGGGTCCTTACTCTGTGCAGTCTACTTGTGAGATCTTGGTACCGTTTCCGAAAATATTTAATTTACCTTCGTGGATGGTGTGAAAGTAGCTGATACGCCCCGAAACAGAGCCCCTCAGCAAGACTTTGGTAAGTCGCATGTCTGTACAGTCCCTTCAGCACCCTCGCCGAACATCTGGAAGCATCAGCACCCTATCTGGGTCGATGCTTCAGCATACCTAGTTTAGGTAAACGACCATGTGCTAATTCCAAAGGCGTCCGTTGTTCTAGTTTTTATGATTGAAACCGCAGCTGACTTTAATCCTTTCGCTGGGTATCAGCTGACATCAGGTTGAGTCCAGCCAAAACTGCACCAGCTGGGGAATATAGTCACCGCGCAACTTACCCAAGATTTTATGTCCCTGTTAATGCCCCATGTGCTAGGTTTCGCTGCGAATGCTGTGTACATACATGAAGCGCTAACTTGAAGAAAGATATCAGAATACATGAGTCCACTCAATGAAGATTTACCAGGTGGTCCGCTCACTTGCGAAGACTTTCTGTTCAGGAAAGATTTAAAGTACTAAAATTCCTTTCCCAAAGGAGAATGCTAAGAAGGGAACTCGTTGAAGCTTCCAAGATACTGAAATTCAGGAAAGTTGGCTCTATCGCTGTCGAAAGAAGCGTTGAGACTCAGTACTTGCAGATAGAGGATAAGGGAACAGAAAGTAAAACAACTAAATACGCTCCTAATCAGAACGTTTGGTGAATTACACAGACTGCCCAAAGAGGTATTCGAGGAAGAAAGGAAGCTAAGATCGCCCAGACTCTGTTTGCAGTCCTGTTTTCCTTGATCCAACTTGATTCCCCAGGAACACCCCTTCGAGACAGCCTCCTACTTCCACAATATCATGTTCCCAATGGCACTGGCGCCCAGTCTCAGCCATTCAGGCTTTGTGTCTTGACAAACACAGTTGTTTTTCTTGGTGTGATACTATCTAAAAGACCGATGAAAACTCTTCAACTGGTGGCTTCCAGTTTTTTCCCTTTGAAGATTTTTCAGGATGAAGTGAAGTCCTCGAAATTCTATCAGTCTTCGTGCTTCCTTCGAGTGGTGCGGTAGCTATGCCCTCAAAGGATGCGTTCATAATAGATCTTATATTGTCTAACTGACAGAATAAGTATCGAGCTAGCCAACTGGTCGTTGGCTTGTTCGCTGAGCTGGGCAATTTGATTGCAAACGTTTCATCACCAATCGAGATGACGTCATCAGTGCGTTGTTAGGGAGCGTAGTGCAGCATAGCGATGGGTCGATCGTTGCGCCAAAGCATCCACTACGCTCCCCAACAACGCACTGATGATGTCACATCGATTGGTGATGAGACGTTTGCAATCAAATTGCCCAGCTCAGCGAACAAGCCAACGACCATCTACGCTACCTGAGCTACGAACATTTTCCTCTATAGAAAAGCTAGCCAACTGTTTTAGCGGTGAGTTGCATGAATTGAAATGCCTCAAACCTATCGAGGTGAAATTGGTCGTTTCTAGGTGTCTGAATAGACTAGACTAACACTAAGATTAAATGGAAAAAACGCGAAGACGACATAAGCACTATTTTTTGCTGACTGCATTATCTCTCTAGAGTGAAACCAATTACTTCAAGAGCAAAAAATTTTCCACTGGATGACAGGTGGTGAGAACAAAGTTCTTCGTACTACATCGAAAATCAAGACCTGATATGAGATACTCGGAGCCAAAATAGTATATATTGTATCAAAGTTGACTTCATGATAATTCCCCATTCATTTGTTTACTCCTCCTATGTACTTTTGATCTCTATTTGTTTCGCTCAGCTGTACCCGCCACTCATCTTGCCACAAAGGCCTTCCAGTCCGACACTTGTGTATTAGCATGTGTCTGAATGTGAATGTGGGTACTAACCTACTGACCCATGCGAGTGCTTGCCCTGACTTGTTCTCTCATGAGTTCTGGGTGATCACAATCACCAGACTGTCATCGGAAGGGACGGCCGCAACCCACACTACTGAGCCAACATTCCACTTGCCGTTGTTTAGTGTGCGGACGCTGACACTGCACTGTGCGGGTAAGTAATAGAATTGTGCACTTGTTCACTCTACGAACATGGACGATTGAGGTTTGCTGTATAAATTTGCCTACCCTTGTATAAGTAGCGTCGTAGACTTTCGAACCCAATTCCTCCTTTTGTACCTACGCGTCACTAAAAGTTCCCTACCGGGAACTTCAACAGTATCTTTTGCTTAAACTCAAAAATTACCGGGAAATTTTGACACATTTCAAAGTGCGTGGTTCATTTGTTTGGTGTGTCCATCTAAGGGACGAACAAATGTTCTGCATGATGTGGTGTTTTTTAAGGAATCCGTATAACTTGATACTCGAGTGTGAATAAGTGAGAAAGCAGGTTTAAAATTCATCAAATCATTTCTCTCGTAATTGAGACTACATCAAAAACAGTTAGTGGAAAGGTAACCATTTTTAACGTTGCTTACTGGATGAGTTCGTTACATTGACACCGAGAAAGGATAAGCAGGTAACTCGTAATTTGGACACCGGCAGTTTGTCTCATCGACAGTCAATTGTAGCACATCTCAATAGAACACACTTTGGTGCACTCGAATGTTTTTGGAGTTCGCATAAATTTTCGGGGTATACATGCTTCTTGCATCATTTGTGAAGAACACCAAGGAATAAATAGGAAGTCAGGATATCGGTACCTGACGAACACGTTCCTTCGGGTCGGATTTAATCCATGCACCAAAGTGATGAGCAAGAGTCAACACGGTGAGGGAATTCATAGTGCAGTATCTACGGTATTGGATGAAATTCAAACATTGAATTTTTGAGTGTGTATATTTGCTGCTCACTGAAACTTAAGCACAAATTTTGATATGGAGCATTTGTGCAAATATGACCGATTTGGTTGAGTTGTCGGCCGCGAACTGTGCACTAAACTTAAACTTTGACACAGATCACGGCTTTCGCGAAAACTGTTTGCCATTACAGGAAAACTCTACACAAAAGATGCTTAGTAAATGCAGTGGACTGCATGGTCCTCACCTGTCACAAATGATTCTGCAGCAGGCTCTGAAAATTTAGATAACAACGCCATAAATAATTGCTAGGAACAACTACAACCGGGTGATTCGAATCCGAACGGCAGTTGGTGATAGAACAAACTTCAGTTTTTAAAACAAGTTTCAGTAAGGTAAACATCCTCCACAGTTTGCGGAGTTCAGTGACCAGACATGTAGGTCTTCTTAACCCAGTGATTTTGCCAAGGAACTGATCGGATGCGAAAACTGTTATATCTGACTGCTGTCCCCGCTCCGGTACCTAGTGCCGGAAAAAGGCTCACCGACAAGGAACACAACAGCTTTATTGCGAGCAAGCGAGTGAATGCGAAAAGTACGACGGCCCCATGCTATATATTCAGGGGGCACTGTCTGACCTGGATCCAAGGCTCTCTCGCACTGTCTGACTTTGATCCAAGACTGTCTCGCGCTATATTTTGAAGGGCACTGTTTGACCTCGATCCAAGGCTGTCTGATCGACGTTTAGTGGATTAGTAGGTGTTTAGTAGGTTTCGGGTATTCTAGGATAATCTTTAGGAATCTAACTTTCCTGACAAAGACAATCTATTTTTGATATGTACTAGTATATCCACCTTAGAAGGCATGAGGATAAGATATGCAGTCCGCGCAAGTAACCTAGACAGTAAAAATTCAGAGCCCGTTTTTGAGGGGGACTAAATTTCTAGTCATGCGGCACCGTTGCGTGTTTCAAAGTGTTTTGGCTGCGCCGGGGCAACTCCCCTCCCACTGCTAGCTGGGTACACAGCGTTCGGTTCATATATCAGGTTGGTGAGGGGAATATCAAGGTGCGAAATACGTTCTGGCGATCGACGCTGCAAGCTTTCAAGTACGGTCATTTGTTGTTAACCCTATTTACGCTAGGTACCTGTTCCCTACTTCAGATCATTTTCTTCAGTGAATTTACGTGAACATCGTCCAGGTTTTTTACAGGTGAAGTGAGCTGTTAGGCTCATGATAAAATACCACATGGGAATAAAAGGAAGTATGTCGGAATATTGGTTACTCCGCTGCATTTGATGGTTGGTGACTGAGTATATCTTGATGTGCTCACCCAGCTTGACACATGGCTCGCAAACGCTTCGTCATCAACCTAGGAGACATTGCCAGTGTGCGCGCAGATGATAACTCCTTGATTGGTAGCTAAACGTTTGCGAATCAGCTGCCGGGCTCGGCAAAATGACCAACAGAAGTCCAACAAACAATCAATACTGTTTACTATTCCACCCCGCAACTCTCGTGTTTGAAGCTTTTATATGACCAGATCATGCAAAGTATCCTTCGTGGTGATAAAAGTTTAAACAGCGCAAAATTGAAGGTTTCACTTAAAAACAGTTGCGTTGAATTAGGTTCTATTTTAACTCGACCGCTCCCGATTAGCCAGACCGCTGATCCCTAGGTCGATCATTTTTAGCTATCGGACCGTTTAGATTTCAAGCAGAAGTGATGAACGCACTGAAACTGGCTGAGTCAGGTTGAAGGTATGTACTCATATCAAAAGGTTCTTAGCACCTTTGCACCCGAGGCGTCACTGGGTCAATCTGAGAAGCGAACATACCTACAAAATTCCTGCAGCCTCCGACCTTTCTGCCCACCAGCTGGTTTATCTGCCATAAACGGTAGACTGGCACCAACTCGCCCAAACCGCCTGCAGCAGGAATCTCTGCTTTCAATCTAAGTACATCAAATGTTCCTTCCTGTTTGACAAAAGAATAGTCACGTAATTTGGCGGAACTCCAGAACTGTGAGTTGCGCGCTTTCAGCTGAAGAGAAAAAAAGATACAGCGAATATTTGTAACGGTTAACCAGGAGATTCACAATGGACATGGAATTGAAGGAGGTTAAAGAACCGAGTAAAACTGCGAAATTCTTAATAATGATTGTTTTTGAATAATAAAACATGGAGAGTATCATTCTTGGTAAATACTCCAGGTGGGTGGAGATACAATCGGTAGGATATCCGGTTGCTTAGTGTTTCCAGGCTGTTGAACTCGGAACCAGGTGTCTGTAGATTGATCCTGTGCTACCAGTGAACTTGGTTTTGGAGTGTGACTCTTGTCTTGACTTTTAAACAACCAGTTTGACTGTACATGATAATTAGAGTTTAAATAACTTTTACGGACAACACATTCTAGCCATTAGAACCTTGAGGGATCCCTACATCTAAGATGTTAGATCTACTAAAACAAAGGCTACAGTCAACAGTGGTGATAACGCCGCACCGTGATGTGGTCAAATAGTTAACGAATAAAAAGAAACTTTGAAACTTCGCTGGTTTGAACTCACATCTTCACAACTGCTTTCATTTCTGTGTAGTCCGGTGGTTTCCAGGTACACAGTGAATGCTGTACAAAACGGGGGTATAAAAAATGGTAGGCTTTTGTCTAACAGCATTTTCATTAAGGCTTTTGAAAATACGACTTCATTACAGGGGGGACTCTTTGGGATGAAACCTCTTACGCCACAGAACGATCCCTGTTCCTTCGCCAAACGAGAGGACGCTGAACAAAACGAGCTCTTACAACTGGTAGTCGCTTATGTTTACTCCGGTCATCCAAACCCTTCAAATAGGACCATTATTGAGATAGTGTTACAGAGTTCTTTTCTGGATTACAGTAGTGTAAAAACCATGTGATACACCTTTATGCACACGCATTACAAAATGAATGTGACACTGGCAATGAGGTCAGTTGTCGAGTTTTACCCGTAGCTGTGAAAGACAGATTTTTCGGCTAGTTGACCAGGCTGTTCCAAAAAAATGCCTCCACAAAAAGTTAATGCAGCGAACTGAAACAGCTCGTCTAGAACTATGCAGAGTTTGCTCCTGATTACGGGATAAGAGTACTGAAAGCACGATCCAGAACCGCTTGTCAGTCATCAGAATAAGCATGGTTTCTGTCCCCATAGACGGGTGTGTTAAGTGCTTCCATGCTCCACTCTTCTCCTCTGTCATGTCTTGCTCGTTTTTTATCCTGGATTACTGTCCGCATCAATAGTCCCCCTTTTCTTACTTTGCATGGACCGCTCGCTTGCTCTTTTCAAAGTCATGAGGTTAAGGGGGCACTTGAGAGCCCAGTGACGTACAGTGACAGCTTATATGGTTTAGTTTAACTCACCAATGCATATCCCTGGTTTGGGTTACTTTTTTTCCTCATCCATTTCTTCCCAGCTTGGTATTTACACCAGACTAGTTTTCACAGTATGAAACAGACAGATCAGTTTGTTCTAATCCAGACCAGATTACTCTGGCGACCTCAATAGATTGAGCTTTATCAGGATGACATAACAGTGCACACTCATCCCCTACAGAGAAGATCACTCAGGTTTTGTTCCCTGGCTATTTCCATAATGGGCTTTTGACGGGGTCCACTATGCCTCTGACGGAAACAGGACAAGCCTTTCTAGAATACGAAAGCTAATGCAGTGCACATAGTATTACGTTTCTAAAGTCACTTATATCACCTTATTCAAGTATCCAAGTCAGACTACCACCCTAGTATGTACGATGATTGGGGTGCCGTGCATACTGGGCTGTTCAGGTAGATGCTGAGGCGATTGCCCTGCTTTTAGTGCGTAGGGATCAGCAGCCGCTCACATATGACCCCTAGATGAGACAGTTACGCTAATACTACTGTTCTGTGCTCGAGAAATAGAGGCTAATAGATGGTATTCCTAAGGTCCGATTTAAACTCAACGTGTTACTTAACATGGTTAGAGCCGCGTCTGCTAGTTACGGTAAAAAGCAACTGGTACTGCGCCGTCCGCCTAACTTAATCTCTTTTAAGGTCAGGCAATCACCCTCCCCTGAAGACTCGGCCGTTAGGGGTTAGTATAACCCACCATAGCAATCCGTCGCCCTTGCAGGTCGACCGGGATGGATTGCGTTTTTCCAGAGTCGTACTATTTGTGTTTTCGCACAACAGCTGAACAGCGAAGGATTGAAAGAATGACGAAACTGATCTTCCTGCAAGATCTACTGCTTTGGTTGTAGTGGAACTCAAAAATACGGAATCGATGTCGCTGACCTACGCGAAATACGGCTGATCAAGGCAACATTTGAGGAGCTGACTATGCATGCACTTTTTGTTGCGTTGGCTACTCAGAAGCAACACCACAACAAGTGCTTGACATAAAACCCTAGAATCAATCCATGTTTTGCTTCACTGTCTGTCGAAACTGTGATTATGATGGGTGCTACAAATCTTTGGTCAACAGCAAACGTCAAAACAAAGTCTACGTAAAAACTGATGCTCTCCTCTGACCACTTCCAATAAATGACAACATTGTCTTGCTGGGAGACATCAATGCACATGTTAGTTGATGACATTTTTCATGGAAAAGTCTCCTGGGGCGTCATGTTTTCAGGGCTATAAATGTCGAAGTTTACCGAATTCTCAGACCGCAGCTGCTCACTGCCTTTCTGGTAGTGACACCAGATTTGGCCAAAAAAGGTAGCCAGTTGCCACAAGAACACATCCACGCAGCAACCACTCATCCGCCCGAGTAAGTTTCGTTCGTCTCCTGGACGGTCGAGAGGTGCCCACCACATACGCAATTGGGGAACAGACCACGATCTTGTCAGATCAAAGGTTATCATCCAGCTTTTATGACACAATGCCCATTACATCAGCGGACAAATTCTGGCTTAAAGCGTCTGAACGATCTGGAAATTAGGTTGACGCACGAGAAACTACTCAGGTGTCTACTGATAGAATTCCATTTATCCAGCCAGCTGGTTGAAATATGGCACCTAGTGTCGACCATAGCAGTTGGATGGATCATGTGAATGGACAAGGCCGCTCTG
The DNA here is from genome assembly GCA_004794785.1 of Opisthorchis felineus. Taxonomy (NCBI): domain Eukaryota; kingdom Metazoa; phylum Platyhelminthes; class Trematoda; order Opisthorchiida; family Opisthorchiidae; genus Opisthorchis; species Opisthorchis felineus. Next base: position 655,798 of record SJOL01009432.1, on the reverse strand, counting down.
GCTGGTCTGACTACGACAAATAACACATAAAACAGTTGTTAGTTGAGACAAAGAGCCTGCTGCAAGTATTGAAGCCGAAAATCAAATGATGCAAAAAGCTCAACATGAGTAGACACATTAAGAGACTATATCAGTGATAAGTGGTGGAGGAAACGAAGTAGATCTAGTAAGCTGCTGTTTGGCAGCAACAGAAATAATTTCAGGATCGTTTGAGAGTCACCTGCGGCCCAAACTCTCAAGGACGCCAAGTGATGCAAGCACCTCAGTAGCCTGCTGAACCCACCGGATATCAGTTTGAATGCAGAGGATAGACTGTTTTGAAATGAGATGACACAGGACCTCTGTCTTTCTTCGACTTTTGAAACTATACGGCAGTCGAACATCCAGTTGCAACTTGGGAAGACGGACGGGAACGCATTGCTTACAGTAGAACACTTTAGTATGGTGGCCCAACTTTGAGAGATTCTTCCTCAATTGGTCAACACCATCTTCATTGCCAATTTCCTAATATGTGTAATGTCAAGACAAGTCCAGGCGCGAAAAGTGCATGTACACAGGATGACGCGTCGCTAAGGTCACCATCGGCACCACACGTTCCGGACAGCAGGTGCATGGGCAGAGCTTACCAAACATGGCTTAGCAGCATGCGACCAGCGAAAGGGGTGCGAAAGTGTTCACGGCAGGAACGGTGTTATTGGCTGGAGAAGAACGAACAAAGCGAGTGACCAGATTTGGCCATTCAGCCATCTCATATATTTACGTACTAGCTCTGCACATTTTGACCTGACCTGAAAAATACGACAATATAATAATATATAATCCACTTTCTCGTGGCCACTCAAACCAGACTTACTTGTACACCTGTTTAATTCATTCAGAGTGATGATTGCAAGTCGGCACTGCTGCCAGCGAAAATAGCAGTTCACCAACTTTATTGGCATGCTTAAGTCAACAAATATTTTACGTTCCACTATAGTATCTCTGAAAATAGACTCTACACAAGCATATCAGTTCGCGTATGTGTTGAACCCTCTCGAAGCAACTGAAACACTGTGGTCTACAGAGAAGGCGCCAAAGTACTTCTTCACCAAATATCTTGCGGCAAAATTTCTTACGCCATAGAAATTTTACAGAATGACTATTTGCCCGTAAAACAGATTCACTAATCACCAAGCAGTATATACAGGGAGTATTTCATTACACCGTAATTTATAAACCAGCTAGATGCATCGGATATGGACATAGCCCGCTGGACGTACACGATTTGCACTCTGGTTTACCATTTGGGTTACTCCCGGATCATACCAAGTTTCTGCCAGATGAACCACAGAATCCGCGGGCTTTAAGTGGAACTATTCTAACCGTCATAAGTTTCTATGATACAACTGAATATAAGTCTACTTTACTCGCCTTTTAACAGGGTTTTATGGAGCCACTGGTTAGAACACTTACCGATCCACTGTTTTGTGCAACGAATGGGCAAAATTTTCCCATTTTAGCCTGACTCTATTTGTGCTGTTGTGTGTCGGTGACAATGTCCAATTGCATTGAAATCCATTGCTATACGGCTTTAAAACTTTATCAGTTTTACTTGCACACTACGTTCACGGCAAGGTGGCCAAGCTTGGCGGATATTTAGAGTGAAGCACATAGAGTAAACCGAGTTCCAGGTGAGTTTCTCGCACAAACAAATTAGTTTGCAAATGAGTGTGTTTCGATGAGTTCAACACTGTTATTAAATGGGAACACCAAGATAAAGAACTTAATGTGTTGGTGAAAGCTTGAGTCTTTGGCCATGGTTTGGTCATGAAAACCAATCCTCCACTGAGCAGAATTTCCAGCAAGTAAGAGCTATTTTGACCGGTTCACGGGTGTTTCCTGATTAATCTGACGTTTTGTATACCAATTTCAGGTTGAAAATAATAATCATGTGCTAAGTGATGCAGTCTTAACCAGAGATTATAAACGTCTTACTACCAAGTCACACTTCTACATATTATTACTTACTTTCTTTGGTGGCCTGAGTCACCGGTGCAAAGACAAGCAACAGATGTATGATGGGGTTCATTTTTTTCAGGGACGAATAACTTAATTCTTCCGATTATTCACTTTGTACTTAATGACCAGTCACAACTCAGACAGATAGCGCAAAAAAGACAAAAAACAACTCGGCACGTTCGTGACTCCATACTCAAAATGCAAAACAAATTAGCTGGCTTAATGCGTTAAGTTTGAGAAAAATAAATTATTGAGGTTTAATGGGTACCTTGCTGAAAAATCATGATATTTGAATAAAGTGACTGTAAACAAGTTTCTAACTCGCATATATGGTGCGTTCTTGTTCGACTCGAATGCATTGATTTATTCACCACTTTGGTGATAACATGAACGAAGAGCGTGATAACCACTTTGGAACTTGAGGAGCCGTTAACCGAAGAAAAACGCAGGTTCCTTCACTTCTGCTCAATACCTTATTGATAATCAGGTCTTCTTGTGCTCAGGTATAGGGCGTGTTGCGAAAATATACACTGGTCGCTCCAGCACCGTGTACAGTATTGTACAATCCAGGTAGTCTTCCGAGAGTGTGAGACCATTTTAAAGGCACGTTTATTCCATCATAAACCTCTTCCAACCCGAATTTATCAGTAGACTAGCATCCTAATGTTCGGGATTACATTTAACCCCTTTGGAATTTGACGTGGCTGAACCAGCTTTCTACTCTTTGCACCGAACCAGATGATGACCTCTAGAATGAGTAGCCAAGCTCGTGGAACAAAATAGAGCAGCGTGGCCGATCAGAATTGTCTGTTGAAAAAGTATTGTCTTTTGTGATGTTCTTGGTTAACGTTGACCCGACATAGACAAATTCATCACATCCACCCCAGTTTAGAACCATGTACTTCCTTGCAAAAAATTTATGCCTGCCAGTTATATCCGTCGTATGTGACTGAGGCTGCCACAAGGAGACTGGACCCTATTGTGATGCGACGGTTTGTATACTTCAGTGACCCATTGGTCTGTTCTTGAAGGTGTCTATCCGACATCCACAGACCCGCTCCTACCACGTTATTCAATGGATAGAGGTCTGAGAAACACAGTCTCCTGGCTCTCCAGGTTGGGGTTTGGCACAAATGTACCAATCTGTTCCCTAAAATGTGGACTACAATGCGTCCTCACACCGAGCTCTGCTTCTGAGCCAAGGGCTTTGGTTGAAGACCCTAATCGTCTGCCTGCCTAGATAATGGAGCCAAAGCAGCATTGCAGTCCATAAACGTGCACTTTACAAATAAAAGCGCCTTGATGTCACATAAACTACTGTTTGCTGACATTAGCCGGGTCGCTTTATTTGCTACACACAGCAGGACGGATAAGTGAAAACGCACGACTGCTGAAGCCTTCTATCTCTCCTGAATGTCCTCTCTTATTCCCTCCCATATCCTGCATGATAATCACTCTTAGGTAGATCAGAGCTGAGGATGGGTAAGTCAACCACTTAGGGCTTGATACATTACACGCTATAGCTTATATCTACCGCTCCTTGTCCGTAATTCGGGCCTCAGTCTCCTGTTTTGATTGAGGACAGATCGGGCAGCAAGCTGCTCCTAGAAGTAATCCAGATAATTTATTGGTTAAAACTCGCTGCACTTCTACAACTGGAACATAATTCCAAGTATACTTGTTGAACAAAATTCACCCTGTATGTCTAGACGTTATCGAATGCAAAACTCTGATGATTCTGAAGCTGCTGACACAGATTGGGCTGGTCTTCGTGACCTGAAGTTTCATTGCTCAACCGGACACCTGTAAACAGCCGACTCTGTGTTGTCCAACTTTCCACTTCGATGACAACTCGTGCTGGTTGAATTACTGAGAGCTATTTGTTTGTCGTGTTCGTTCATACACCAAAGAACCGTAGCTCTAATTAACTGGAAGACAACCGTCGAGATCAGGCCACCTTGCCCACACAGTCAAAATAGTAGGGGATTTCGATGCACAGGTAGGACGCCTAGGTTCGTCAGAATATGTTTAGCTTGAATGCGAAGCGCAGTAATAATGATAAACGTCTTTTGCAAATTTGTACTTATCACCAGTTCTTTCTCAGCAGTATTGGACTTAGACGCAGTGGGCGATGTCGTGCTACCTGGCCTTCCTTACCGCCATGCAGCATTGGAATCAAACTGACCACGTCGCCGTTAGCTACTGACTATGCGGTTTAGTTCTTGATTACGAATCATTTTGGAATACAGAGTTCGTTTAAGACCAAGACTTATTCC
>SJOL01009432.1:519794-650861 GCA_004794785.1 Opisthorchis felineus | reverse complement strand
CCGATTTTGGGCCGTGTTCTGAATTTGTGCCCCTGTCAGTTTCTGAATTAGTTATACAATTTTCCTCCTTGAATCGCCGTCAGTTCGCTGGGTCAGGTGAGATTTCCCCAGCCTTGTTCAAAGATAGAGGGAAACCTAACCACGTATCTGGGGGTAAGAAAATATTCCAAAGAATTGGAGCAAATCGTTGTTCGTACTAGTATTCAGAGGTGTCAGAACCAACAGTTCCAAACAAAGGCGTGTAAGTTGCAGGTCTGTTATAACAAAGCTACTGGTTCTCCGTATATTGTAACGCCTATCTTCAGTACGCGGGACTTAAGTCCGAGATTATCAAGTATGATATCGATTTGGCAAGGCGTACATTAATCATACTTAAATATTACGTCAAGTCCTTGAGGAGTACAGACAAACAACACTCTGTTTTCTTCGACTTTAAAAGAGCTTTCGACTCTGCGGATAGGTTCTTTTTCAGAAGGGGATGTCCTTAAAGTCCGTGAACATTTTTGCCCTATAAGTCCATGCCTGCGTTCAGATTAGGGCGAAAAAGTTTCAAAGCAACTGGTGAAGTTCATCGGGGATGTCTGCCCACTAAGTTTTGTTCAACGTTGCCGTCAACTTTATCATGGACCACATCCCTCAAAGAAGTATGAGTCCGGGTATCGAAATCACGCCTGGAGAGAGTGTGACGAACCTGGTTTGTACGAATGACATCATCTTGCTTTTGGACGACTGTTTGACTATGGAAAATACTCTAGATAGGATATCGAAGGTACTGCCACGTTACAGCATGCTGTTTGCATTCTTGAACCACAAAGTCGTAATTCGGGACTCTCCATCACCTTGTGCCACTGTGAAACTTCAGTAGTTCACTTATCATGGTAGTTGCGTAAGCCGTGATTGTGTAACAAGAGACGAAGTAAATGCGGGGATAAAGAAGTCACGGGTTGATTTCGCAAACTTGCGTTATTTGTTGCTTCAAAAACGAATTTCGCAGGGGCCAAAAGGGTGCGCAAAAAAGGTAACTGTAAGAGCGGTCTTACTCTACGGTTGTGGGAATTGGTTATTTCATTCTGAGACTCTTGGACATCTTCAAAATTTTGACCACCAGTAACTCCGTAGTATTGCAAGTGTGAGCTGGCTTTGGCAAGTAGGCAACGAAATGGTCCGCTAAAGTATAGTTGGTAACGAATCAGAATCGTTGCAACAGCAGATTAAGCTTAGCAGGTTGAGCTGGTTGGGATATGTATTACGTATATCCAACCACCGTCGCTGTTGGCGAATGTTACGAAGGGTACGTACCATGACATGGTGACGTCAGATGGAAGCAGCTACAGTCAAACAAAGTGCCGCGGGATCTTCATACCCTTATGGGTGATTTTGCTTGCATGTGGTTGGAAACTTCGAAGGATATAGTACGCAACTATCTTAATTGCTTGCTTGCTGTCATTTCCTAGCCCGACTAACTAGGTAATGTTCGCATTCACTTCGCTGTCGTTTGAACAGTCCTCTTACCATCCTGGCGCAGCTTTCCTGATGAGTCCACACAAAAGTTGGAAGCTCTGGGCTAAACGTTTACTCTTATTTGGAGCTCCTGAGCAGTGCATATTTTTAGCCGTGCCGGATTTTGAACTCCGGACATCTGGCGTGCACATACCCACCACTCCTTCAACATATGCTGATCTCATTTGAATTGGTACTTCCGAACAGGCTATGTTGTTACAAGGATACGCACAACTGCTGAGCTCTAATAAGAGTGAAACTCAAGTCAATTGCTTCCCCTTTTGGTGTGCACTCACCAGAATGATTGCGCCATAGCAGGAAGTGGAATGTTCAAACGAGAGTGATGTAAACAGGAATTCTACAAATTCCGCAATCACCTACAACTAGCTAAATTCAGACTGCCGTTATGCGCTGGACTTATGTCGGGTGACGTTCGCAAAGGATATTGTAGTGATTTCGCTAATGGCGCCTTAATTCGACATGATGCAGAGATGCAGTCCTAGCTCTAAGTTACCATCTTTCTCTTCCGTTTCCACTCTTTACAGAGGATTTCTTTACCCATGGATTTATAGTACTTGAGGGTCAGCATACAGTACTGGTATATTGCGGTCAATGGTGATGACGACGACTATGAGCTAAAACTGACCCCAAATACTCTCATCTTATCACAAAACACGTACTAGATCATACATTTTATATCCACGATCTGTCTGAAACTAACGCTGATTTACTGCACATTTCAACCTTACTAAAACCGTAAAGAATCAACAAAATATACTAATTATCAATAAATATGGACGAAGAGTAGCGGTTGTTTTGGACCACCAGTGTGAAACAGTTGTCCACCTACTTATCATTTGTTGGATTTTAATGACTTCACCAGCCCAGCTGAACGAAGTACAACGAAGCCACAGTGATCAGAACTCGCAACCTTAGTCTTTGCGAAACCTGTTAGAGCAATACCTCCCCCAATTTCAGTATAAAAAGGATATGCAAGTGCTTCTTCCTTCATGAATTTCTCATGTGCTTCCCTTACCTACACTATGGTGGTGGTATAGTTCTATTCTACACACCTGCACAGTTCGCAGTATTGTTTCGGACATACAAGTATTTGAGCGCACGACTTTTAGTCGGTCAAGTGTGAACTCATTGTTGACTACGAGGCTTCGGAAAATGACGACAGTCGCTTAACCGAACTATGTGGACTCCCCGTTAAATGCTGGGATGCATTTATATGATATTTGTGGGTGGGTTTAATGGCCGACATGTTACCACACTACGTAGCATGTGTTTGCCTCCGGAAGTGCACCAGACTGACTCCCACTCATTCTTCTTGTCAGGGTCATTGAAATGCACTATGTATGCGGTGTCAATATCTACTTAATCATGGAAGTCACATGAGGTACACATCAGCGTCAAACCTGCAGCAAAATCGATACCCTGAAAAGCGTCCGGGGTAGCTTATTAGATAGAGTCTTCTGAGGAGTTATAGGGCGCAAGTTCACGCCTTACCTAAGGAGGATTACTTCTCAGTTCACGTCATGTGTACAAAGGTTTCTAATGGAGTCTATTAAGGTCTCCATCGCTTCCGCTTCAGTATTTGTTCAATGAGAGAAAATGTTTGGAAACCTTATACGTGGAATTTGCATACAAGATTATGAATGACGACAGGACAACTTGAAAATCCTGTAGATATATCAAATTATCCTGAGGACGCACTAGTTGTAAGGTTATATAAAGCTCTTCTACACCCATTACTGGTTAGCCCTACTTGTGGCTCATCAGATAGGTGCAGTACCCGAATTTCCATCAGTCTTGTGTTCTGTTTGAACAACAAATTGTACGTTATCCGCAAAATACACTGCCTCGTGAGTTAACAGCAAGTAAATTTGAGAATGAGTATATTCCACCGATTGTACACAAGTTGATGTTCAAGTGGAACATACGTTTTTTGGAAATTTGGGGATCATGCTTGTATGATGAAGTGCGAAACCGATAGCGGGTTGTCGAAGGGTTTTCGGCGAACTTGCAGTAGTGTGTTCTCTAGAGAAAGTATACTTCCAACTATATCGACCAAAACAGGAGGCAGTCTTTGTGAACTACTTTCAGTTAAAGGGCAACATAAACGTGTGAAGTTGTCAAACTGACAAAACTCAAATGGGCTATTGTTTTCAGAGCGAAACTCAACGTGGGAAAAAGTGATCCGGTTGGCCTCAACACATGATAATTTAGTGTTTCTCCTAACCCTACCGTTTTTCGACCATGAGCGATTCTTTTTCTTGCTGACAGTGTATATCAGTGTGCTGGCTGCACTCAAGATTATTTAATAACTCGACATTCAGGGAGTCAGCAAACAACAGATCGTGTTGCACGATCTGAGGGACTGAAGAATAGCTGGCCCTCCCTAATCAGCATTATTTAATGACTTCTTTTAGAAGACACAAGTGGTGTTTCTTCGAAGAGAAACATATTTTATGGAAAGTGCCCTTGTTTTTGTTTATTTTGAGTTGATAAACTTGTCTCGATTACAGAGTAAATATAATGTAGGGTACGGAACTTCGAAGCGTGTGATGAGTGCTTTCAGAACTGCCAAAACGACACACGACGATTTGCAATTATACGACAATAGGCAATCGTTAACATAAGTGGTATAGAACGCCCAATCCAACAGTTTCACCTAACCCTCTCCTGTAAACCAATTTTCCACACAACACTAATGCGCTCACAGAGACCGTCAAAAAGTTGCAGTGTTTAAGGGCAAACTTGAACTCATCTGTTATGAATCACAACAGCCATACCTCGGAAAACGACCCAGCATTAAATCCACCGATTTCGTGAAATGTCTCGCTATAGTGCTAGCATATACAGCCATGTCTCCGCCTGGAATATTTTTTGTTGCGTGCTACGTATCTATTCCAACAGTGAAATTCGGGTAACTAGGGAAGACGGCTACGAAGAGGTACTTTTTATTTAACGTAAGAGAGCGTAAATGGATACGGCTGTATTAGCAGCTGAATTCGTATCACTCCTCTGAGGAAAAGCAGTGAGTGTAGACCACACGTTGGTTATGATAAACTATGTACAGTAAACATTTTTGTTCCTGTGATTTCTTGTCGTGTTATATCCCCCATTCCGAATCAGACACAACAGAATTTTTAAATTTTTCAGACGATCAAGGCATATGTTTTGGTCAGGCAAACTCTTGAAATTTTGTGAGTGGTTATGTAGAGATAACTGGATGTGAGAATTGAATCATGGTTCAACATGTCGAACTGAACGCTATGGGTCTGTCAAGTGACCAGATTTTGTGACAGATCTATGCACACAGTTGACGGTAAGGTGAAACTGGTATTTCACTTTACACTGCCTTCAAAAGAAGAAACTAGGGAGAATCACAGTGTGAAGTGAACGCCAAAAATCTAACAGCATTTACACGGCAGACGAAAGTGGGTAGGCATCACCAAAAACCTATGGTTGATTGGTTTAGCTTTTATGACGCTAAACAGTCAGTGGTTGGTAGTTTGTGATACTGATTAGAGAATAGGAAGTTAAGAAACTGTACAGAAAAACTATTCGATTTTTCAGAACCTCTGTAACTGAGGATACCACTAATCAAGATGAGCTGTATTCAGTAAACTACCGTACTACTCATATGTTCAACTGAAGTTCACCTTACTGTCTCACTCTCCACCTTAGTTTAGTTAGTTGAGAACAAGAGAAGTCTTCAAACGTTTGCTGGTTAATTAGCTCTTGATTCCTCTGTTATTCAACTTCCTCGTGCATATCAGTTAGTGCAGAGGACATTTTTATACACGTATTCGGCCCACAGCAAACTTTTTCTGATACTTTTCCGTTTCTAATGATAAATATTTAGAACTGTCACCAGAGACGTCTTCTGTCCGAATTACGTAGTCACTGTTCTCAGTTTAATTCAGATTACCTATGTGGCAGTTTGCTAATCACTGACAATATCTCGTCGTATGTTGACGGAACATATGCTAACTCGATTGCCAACTTGATAAACAGATCAAAGACCACCTAGTCGATTGTCAGAATTTTCTACGCATTTAATTTCCCGACTAATATCTACTGAGCCATTTTTTATAGATTGACCTATGTCATCAACGCCATTTCGTTTCATTTGTTGCCCGATTTCAGAATACTTGAAAGTTGGCTTAGCGAAGATCGAATTAGGTGGCACATATGTCCTTGGTGTCGAAAGCCTTCCTAATGTTATAAAAAGCTTATATAATAATTTCTTGTCAGCTTAATAGACTCTGCGTTCCATGGAAATGCAAACGTGAATCTCGTGGCTGAACGACTAAGTGCTCAAACTAACAGCCGGGAGGTCGCAGGTTCGAGCCTCTCTGGAGTTTCGTGAGATACGCACTGCTGGTTATCCCCAGTGAGGATGAAACAGCTGTGAATTGCTTCCTAGCTTTTCGGCATAGATTAGCTTCACTTACAGGACGAAATCTCCGCCAAAATAGCTAGAATGTTTACGGTGGGACCACGCAGAAGCCTTGGCTTTAATGTATCTGTCCAGTGATTATAAGGTTGTGTTAGGTGAAGATGGGACGGACCTCTCCTGATGGTTATGTTGGTTTACGATAAAAATAGTTCTATAACTCATATAAGAAACGGTAACAACGTTACCTAACGAGCCCCCGATTTTCATTGAGCTAGTATGAGATAGCTAGGTGTATGCTTTATTCTTTGCTCGTATGATCCGAAGAAAGTGTTTCCTCTGGAAAAGCTGTCTGGCTCCGTGATATAAGACCGGTTTGAACGTTCCCTATGTTCTTTGTTAGGAAAAAGTGTTGTAGTCTGGGATATTTTGGTGAGCGTGTTAGACAAAAAAATACGTATCTACCTAAATGCACGTGAAATGACCGTAGGAATGAAAGTACTGTAGTTGGACTTGTTTGTAAGTTTTTCATCCTGTGACCTTCATCACTCATACTACAATTTCCAACTTTTACTTTTCATTAGGCGGACTGTCCCTCAGCCGAAGTCGGTTAAAGCATAGTGATTTGTGCGGCGTTTTTGGAGAAAAAGCTTCCCCGTTACAGTTATTGTTGAAGATGTACACTAGATATCCTCTTTAATTACAAAACTGCTTTACCACTACATTACACCATTTTGGTGATCATGCATGCCGTTGAACTTTGGTTCAGTCCACTTCAATTTAATAACCGTGAGCCGTACACGTATGCATGGCGGTTCGGGTCGCCTAAGCTTATGGCTGCGGATAGCGTATGCGTGAGGGGGTACGGAGAAAAACATTAAAAACCACGAAATGAAAATTAAATAAATGGGGGGTTAATGATTAAGGACAGGAGAATAGATAAAACACCACCACTGATTGTGTGATACTCCCATATCTGTGCGCATCTATTAGCATTGATGTGGTGTGCCTTTGTTATCCTATCCCCGAAGACGACATACACCAGAGCAACTAAGACCCTTTGTTGTTTTTCATGCTCCGTCTCCTGGTCATACTTTGTCCATCTTCCAGTCGGAAGTTGTCTCAGCAAACAAGGCATGGCAAGACAATCGATTACCATCCACCTGAAGCACAAGACCCAGCCAGCATAGTTGGTGCAGTCGAATCAACTAGTGGATTGGACATGTATTTGGTTTGTTGCCAAAAACCATTCGTCGAAATTCAGCATTGTTAATTCGATATTCCCACGATACGTTTGCAATTGTTTAAATGCAGAATTGGTCAAAGATCAACAATCACCTCTTATCCAGAACGCACACGCTGCACAACCGTAGTCATCATAATCATCATCACCATCACTGACAGCGCACAATGAGTTTTCAACACTGATGCTTCGCTGCCGTAAACCATGATTTATTTGAAATCCTCATTTTGAAGAAAGAAGGGGAATGGACCTAGTGACAACCTACCACAATCATTCCAAGGTTCCTACACCTCCAGACACTCATTCAGGCAATCTGGATAGAAACTGACAACAAGAACGCCACTGACGTCGACCAACAGCCATATCTTGCAGCGTCTCCAACCAGGCGCAGTGGGAATAATGATGTCCCCATTCTGGAAGGTGAGTAGCACCGACAACGCCCAAACTTTTCGCAGTCTCATTCATACCCCTCCCCCAGGTCAAAGTCTGACCTCACAGCAGTAAAGTAAAACACCAGCGCCTTGTAGACCTTGCCTTTCACCGACAGGCCAATGTCATGCCAACCTCGTGCCTAAGTTGAACGAAAGAAGGACGGGCCTTAGCGATTCTGGCATTCACTACTGTAATGTTGCTATTCGACGTGATACAACCATACATATAGGTAAACCCGTCACCAACTCCAGTGGTCTTGTTGCCATGACCATTTATGATAGTCCACCAACCCAAACTAGTAATATCACCTTGCACCTTGAAGGTGCAAATCGCACATTAATTCGCATAGCAACATTGTGTAGATTATTTACGGATTATGGCTTTAAAGGGTCCCATTAGAATTCATCCAATTGTTTTACAGCAACGAATACCTAAACCTTGCAGGTAAACCTTATCAGTACGCTAGAAGACATGTCATGAGGATGCTGCGCGGGTGAAACAGCAGACCAGAATCCGAAGTATTTTTGCGGATGCCTTGGGTAGACTGTTGTATGGGCCCAGATTCGGAGTTAATGTCAGCCCATGAACCCGTTGTTTCAGTGGCTGCACACTCCTTCGAACAGGAAACACATTGGCCTTATGGTCACATCCCTGTGTGGGCGTAGCCATCGGTCAAGATGGCGAAACCGGTGGTTGGCTGTCGAAGAGGTTTCAACAACCTCATAAATAGTGCATTACATTAATGTTTGGCTTATTTTTTGTCTTTAATGCTTTGGCTTTGTATAGGCAGTAAATAGCCATATGAATATGAAGGTGGGTGATCTCAAATTTGGTCGGAAAATCTGGCACAGAAACTCTCGTTTAAAAGGTTGTTTTATCCATTCCAGGCCAAGTTGACACGATCTTACGTTGCCTGCTGACAGATTTGAAACGTTAACAAAAACAATGAATAGGTTCACTGTTTTCCCTACTTTCTGAAATCATAACTTCTCAATCAGTTCTGTTGTTTTGTCAGAGTAACTCAATGTCACCAAATTTTCACTGAAAACATTTGCACTCAGTCGCACTTGTTTACCGATTAAATTATTATCTTGAGAAAACCTCAAATTTTCAAATTGGCGCGGTAAATACTATCTTGGTTGACGTAGCAAGCTGAGGTTAGAGGACGCTGACTGGGAAGACGTTCATTCCACTTCAAGAAATGGTTAAAATGATTACTATTCAATGCTACAAGGTGCAAGTTCAATTCATCGTGGAGAAATTTGTTCAAGTGTACCGACCCAGAGAGGGCGATACAACTATGTCTCCTGAATGGTGGTTGTGTCGATGATACCATCAGTCTCGACGCAGAACAACAACCAGGGCGTTATCCTGATTGCTGTCGTGTAGCACTCATACACCTTAAGCAGGCTGTCACTGTAGAAATGGCGCAGCTAAGTTTGGAGGTTATGCTCTGCAGTGATTTGAAATACCGTTTCTTCTAACTGGAAGGATTTTGTTCAAGCGGCTGGCCTTTCACTTTCCCTGGCAGAACAAACCAGAGATTCTACAGCCAAGTCCGAGAAACGAATGAAAGGTGCGGTTCTTCGAACACATAGTAACTGATTCTGATACATAAGATTACACTGTCCGTACAGCGCGTATATTCCGCCCATGGTCTTGTGAAATTAGGGTGTCACAAAACTGATTCCACACAAAGTTACTGATGAACAACATTCAATTGAGTAACACTCCGGGAAGCGGAGATCTTGCAACGGCTGCCGTATTTTAAGTAGAAGAAGGCATGCTAAAGCAAAGCATTTATGCCTAACGTAGAAATAACTTTGAATATCTAGCTTTTAGCAATTCATTTAATTTTGAACTCATAAATGTAAAAAATTTAGCCCAGTTTGCTTTAGAAAGTGGTCTAAAAGACAAATTGGAAACAGCTGTCAACTATTTATTCGCCTTCGAAAAGACCAACTAACAAAACTTGCGGGTAATATTACTTCCTTACTCGTTCGTTTGATGCCAACTGGTCCCACCGCATGTTATGCAACGCCGATTTCGTCATGGAATTAGTAGAATAGAATAGAATTAGAAGAATAAACGGACCATAGTTTGATTTTCGAACAAAGGAAAGCATCATTGCCAACGTAAAATGGGACAAAAAATGCGCTTCTCTGGGACCAAAGTTCTTCACGAGAGATACTGGGTATCGGCAAACAACAGGAAGCCAAGGAAACCCTCTAATCTTACGCGATCCGTTTGCTGCATGTCAAAATTTCGGTGCTGCTGATTGAACATCGCCTCTAAGGACTAGTGCGCTGTGCAGTACAATGTAACTATCCACATTAGTATCGGTGCTGACCAGAAGTAACGCCGTTTCGTTTTACGGTTTCTATTCCCATCCCCTAGAACCTGGTACCCCACTAAATAGATTTCAACCATGTCGCCGAATTTGCTGGCTGTGAGGCAACCCCTGACTTCATTGTGTATTCTCTGAAGCTTCTGAGTAATCAGTATCGTCGTCAGACCACTAGAAGACCAACTTTTCATCAAGCAGTCTTCCTGTGGTAGCTGAAGAAAAACCGTCTGTCTCTCACATCTCTTCCAATTGGGAAATCCCCCGCCGCGTACTGCGCGATAAAACTTCGTCAGCTTCCATGCTGATGATTATCTCTATGACTAGGTGCTTTATGCGCAATGCATATTCCATTTTCTTTAACAGTAGTCATACTTTTGCCAGAACGGGCGATCGACCAAGCCAATAGTGTAATGGGACACACCACTTGATGCCTGGAGCTTTGGCTGACCAGAATGGTAGTTAGAATAGGCAATATTTTGTGTAGTTGGGCACCAATAACTCAGCAGCCTTGCCGACAGGAATCGGTTACGAAGATTCCTGGCCATTCCTCTCATATGAGACGGTTATGTACATACGATCACAGAGATTGCGACCAGGATGTGGAGTTCGTATACACATGATGGAAATATATGGGGTAGATTTCATTCCCACATAATCACTCGATTATATATGAACACATGAAATGTGTACTGGGAAAATTTCGAAACATTTCTCACCAAGATATAATGGTGTAGCCGAGTTCATAGGGCGATTTAAATGCAATGGTTAAGACGGCCGTTTGGTGTCTTCATTTACTGAAGTTTGCGGAGCTGGGGATTTTTTAAATTAAGACTTAGAACTGGTGGAAAACCGAGGAACACTAACAGCGGTTTCATCCCTATTTGGAATCACCAGTGCACATATCACGAAACTCCAGATTCTCGAACCCGCTACTTTTCAGCATAAATTGACTTCACTTGACTTTCCCAAATCTCCTTACACCACCAATACAATCATCTGGGAAATAAAAAAAGTAGTTGCTTCAGAAAGTGCTTTTGATGGACATATTTTGTGCAACGTTTCCCATAGCTGAAAATAGGTTGTATTACTCACCTGTCAAGGTTGAGCATTACTCAACGAGATTTTGTTGGGGGGATGACTGTTTTTGAACTCTGTTCTTTCTTTTGATACCCCTTTTGAAGTCAGAGGAATTTAGGTTAACATATAGGGTTTAGTCCTCACCATACAAGCCTACTAACATATGCATGCTGATTTGGGTAGATTTTGTTTCTTTTTCTCACAATGTACTACTGATTGGCATTCATCTGGAAAGATATTTCTTGCATATCCCGGTATCGTCCGGTCTGTAAATGAGTCTAAGGACATCTGATCACATCAAAAGTTTTTGATATGTCATCTTTCAACAGCAATCGAAATGATGAGCTGCCGGGAAGCTTCTAATTTTTACCTTCGGCCGGCGGTCACAGAATAGATTGATTTCGTTTCGCAGTACTTTTAGTAGAAAATGCAATCCAAAGCTACATGGACGACACCACGGATCTACCTACAGTTTTGTTACTATCCTTTGGAATCTTGATACGTACAGTCAAAACAATATACTTCTCCACATTCACTTTTATCCTCAGTCGGTGCTGTGATAATCAGAAAATTACTTGTAAGATTCAGAGGTTTTACTGCGCAAGGTTAGTTCCCCTGATGCGACATTTTGACAGTCACTGAAGGGAAAAACAGACTAACTGTTCGATCCCGGAATGGTCGCTCTCATCTTTCAGGGCTTAATTAGCTCTACTGAGTTCGCATGACGTCCGTAATCGCTTCTATCTAAAAGTTTCGTTTTTTTTCTACTGTATTTTTACGCTGAATGTCAACCAGTGTTTGACAGATTGATAGTGCAGTTATGGTTGAGATGGTCTTCCATTACTCGCTTGAGAAAACTGAATCGATTGCATTGGAATACCTCCTGTCTGGCCGACAAAATTGATTTTCTTGCACAGTGGGTTGCGAGGATTCTTCATTTCTTCTATTAATACTGCAGCGGTCATTTCGGATAAAAATAACAAATTAGGTCTTAGCGAAATACACTCATTTGCATACCAATTCGGTTTTGACAGGAGACTCACCTGGAACCCAGCTGAATCTCTCGTTTATGGTGAGTAGTGTATTACGTATAAATTTGGTCTTTTTTGGAAAGGGCCAAGAAAGAAGACCATCAGTTTGCCATAAAAAACTATACAATCACATAAAACAAGGAAGAATTCATCAAGTTGAAGGAGTCCTGTGATCGTTGGACGTTCTTCAAACCTTGTCTATGATGTCCAGTTTTTTTACTAAAATAGTTAATGATTCCGCGCAGTGATTCCTTCTTTTAGTTCCTTCTCGGGACGGGTAGTCCACAGAAGTCCATTTGGATATCAGTATTTTCCCTAAGTATTTCGAGCTTTCCCTCTTTAAGTCACGATTTGACGAAAACTCATCGCGTTGGCTGTTTCCAGTAGATGATTTTTTGCGCCAGATTTACTGAATGGAGGGTCTATTTATCCTTATACCGTGATTTGTTCTGTGCACTAACAGATTAGTGATACAACACACTGTGGGGGACAATGAATTACTCAGCTATCTATAGTTTTCAATTTAGATAACTTGCACGATGTAGAAACAGATTGACACTAAAGAAGGAATCTTTCCCGTTGTTCGTCAGGTTACTTCTCATTCTGTTCCAAAATGATATCTTAACTTGCATTTTCCTGGGTAGGAGAACCAGGATGGATCGCTCAAATGCTGAAACGAATTTGTGCAACCACTTTCAACAGGTCTGTGAATATGATAAACGAGAGATTAAACTGAGTCTCCTGTGAAAACCAAATTGACATGCGAGTGTATTTGTCGAAGTCACTGAGTCATTAATAAAACAAAAAGAAAAAAACAAAAGAGAAAAGAAAAGAAAAAAGACATGAAATAACCATGTCACTTCAAGGTAGCATTATTTATGCCTAAGGCGCCTGGCTCTCCTCAAACAATTAATTCCCTAATTTGTGTTAGGGGAGCTTAGCCGATAGCACTGTGACCGACTGGATAGGATAGCGAATCACCTTTTCGAAGACACGAGTATGATCCCCACATAGGCAGCTTCAGGTTGACTGCTGTCCCACGTCCTGACTGTCTGCACAGTACTGCTTCAGAAACGAAGACGTAAAAAGAAACGTCTTAAGTTTAAACCAAGCTCTTTTTTTCCAGATAAGATGCTGGAAGGCTGGTGTGGTGAGTGGAGGCGGAAAACAGAGGATATGCGGAATTCTCCTGACTGGCATGAACGTGATGGCCTCAGTGCGTAATGGTTGTTCAGCGCTTTTAGTGCAAAGAACTCACTCGGAATTTGTTACGTTGTATCACACTGTACTGCTCTCTTAACCCACTTCAAATCAAACCATCGGATTTTGTCATGCGAGAATGCCATCAACAACGGATGAACAACTAATTTTAGATAAAACGTGTGCGTACAATTCGTCTGCGATAGGATTTGGGTACAGGTGAGTGCACGGTCGGAAATTCGGATGAGCTAGTTGGATCATTATTTAGTAATTTCTTTATTCCAGATGAACCATCAGTATTCGCAGTAAAGCATTGAAGTTACAGTGAAAAGATAGCCCGTTTCACTCAACTCACGCTGAACAAACTCTGCCAATATTTTTTTGGATTTTTTCTAGATTGGATAAGCCCACCATTAAGCTGGGAGTTTAAGCAAGCGTTATCTGCCAACCACTTTTCAGCATCCAACTATCGGACTTAAGGTTGATCGGATAACCCGCGAACTATCCTATAGAAGGCATCGTAGTTTTTCCAACAGGTTACGCTAAGTCATGTGCTTAACATCACACTTTGTTAATTTCAAGTTACTGTACTGCTCCATCCAAGTCCCAGGTTGCACAACCCATTACTCTGTCGAATCCAAACGTTCTTTAATCAATAACTATGCTTGATGCAGTGAAAATGCTTCGGCACAATGGAGTTCGAAGTACTGAAGTGCGGTCTCTCGCTTATCACCGTTTTGTGTACGTCAAAAGCAAACAGAGCGACCCATTTTAAAAGAAACACCATCAAGTCTGAGCACAACCATTCCCATATGAGAAGGCAGTTGAGATTCAAACAAAACTCTTTTATTATGTTCCTAATTGAGTCAGTTGTTTATTTAGCTCGACGTGGCTCGGCGGTTAAAGCGCAAACTTACCGAACCGAACTTCCGTGTTTCGGCACCTCGATCGCTCCTGTCTGGGCTTGGGCATCCTGGCAGTATCTCAGCCTTCGTGTTTCCTTCGGGTGGCTTGGCACCGAAAGGGATTACAGCTGAACAATTACTATTTTTATTACAGCTGTTGATTGCTAGATAGCAGAGGGGATCCTCCGTAGGTTCCGGTACTTCCCGGCCCCATAACCTGGCACTACACTGTAACCAACCGTTTTTCCAAAGGCACCCATCGAGTTTCGGTTAATTAGCCCGACAAGACACCCAGATCTTCCGAATTCACCGACATTACATTGAATGACCAGTATTAGCTAACTTTGTGACAGACGCGCCTGGATAACATTCAGCAGCGAATTATGTGCAGTTTCCATGTACTCCTGAATTAATAAGTCTTGCAATAAATAGCCATTTGCAAATTAAGTTGGTGTTGACGAGGACAGCCAAAGTTCCCCTGAATCTCTATTTATGATATTCTCATGAGCAGCATCGAAATAGTGTTTAATTGTTTCGCTGAATGGTAAGGACTCAGTTCGAAGAAGCCCCTTGGGTGAATTTTTGAAGTGTCCCAAGGATGCAATACCTCCAAATAAGAAAAGAGTCAATCGATCTCAACTGCAGCATCCTCAATGCATACACCATTCGTCAAACAAATGTACACAGGCAGTTGTGGTGTGTGTCAAAGTAAATAGCGTTGTTGGTAATGTGAGATTTGAGAATTTCCAGTTAAGATCTTGTCCTGTCAATGAAGCCAATCACATGATGTGGATCCCGAGATTGAAGGATGAGTGGCGCCATATCCTGTCTAAATGTGAGCCAATCACACTGCTGATAAGCCCCTCGTGACCTAGCGGTCAAGTGTTCAAACTAATAGCCTGGAGGTCACGGGTTCGAGACTCTCTGAGGTTCCGTGAGGTGCGCACGGCTGACGATTTCCAGTAAGGATGAAACAGCTGTACAGTGCTTCTCGGCTAGTCAGCATAGATTGGCTTTACTTACAGGACGAAATCTAAATGAGTAAATTGTATGTCCCTACATGGATTCCAAATTTCATCCCGTGTTTTACTTGATCGCACCACTTCAGTGAAGGCTTTGCGCAGTCATAGTAGGCCCGACAACTTGCACTTTTAAATTAAGGCTTTTGAAACACACTGCAATATGTCTACCATGGGCGGCTAGATGTATGCTCATATCCCCCATAAAATCGAGGTCCACCAGAAAGAAGAATAACTAGGGCCTTTTCTCATAAGGTTGATAAAATCTCTTCGACAACCCGCTACCGTTTTCACCCTTCACTGTGCTTCTCAAGGAGGAGTAATCTCCAATATATGTTTAATAGTGTCCCAACTGAAACAGGAGACGGTCTCCGTGCATGGTGCTTAGTTAAAGATTATTACAAACGGGAGATTCTACCGTTTTCCAGTTGTATCTCCCGTTAATATCAAGTTAGTTTGCGAACGAATGTATAACTCGAACTAGAGCTGATCAAGAAGGCACTTACTGATTACCGAACTGTTAGGCTGGATTAAACGTAAAGGGCAGTAAGTGGATTGGGTTGATCAGTGTGTTCACCAAGAGAATGCAATGACAAGATTTATAATTTTCTGGTGTTACTGCGAAGAACAGGTGTGGGCACAGGCCAAGTGAAATCTGATTGTCATCCACAATGCCACAAGAAATAAAAAGCAAAATCAATTTAATGTTGGAGCTGGTTGTGGAAACAGTCGGATGATTTTTGTGACGGAAAAATGATTTTCACTGTCAGTTGCATGAACACGTGATTAAGTCTTTAGCATGTTCAGTGCAAACAAGTGCGTTGTAGGACGATCACACCACCTATGGTGACCTTGAGACAATACCATACGCTCTGTACATGTCGGACCAGAATAGATACAATACACGATTCATAAGTATGTGCAGGTGAACCGCACGGAAGGGTTAGAAAAAATACTTTGGGCGAGGAATGCACCAGAAAACCAGATGGAGGTCTGCAAGTGTGGTCGAAATGGTGTTCAACTGAACACGGATGCTCCGTCGTTAGGTGTATTTTCATTCATACCATACGCATTCACACTTCGTATTTGAAGGTTTACAAAAACCTACTCTACATCAGAAAGGAAGGATCAAAATTGCACACAGTAAAGGACACAGAACATGAAAAGACTTCCTTCTCATTCCTCACAAGCATGCCTAGCTAACGTAACACCATGTATACGTTAGTAATCCTTATTTTCGTCTACCAAACCTTTAGTAATGCCACGTAGAACGTTTTTGTAATATGTTTGCAAAAAGTGGACTTAATCTTGGACAAAAACATCAAAGTACGGGTCAACGAATAAAGTTTTTGTCAACAAATGAATAATGAATCATCGACAAATTTTTATAGACTGCACTACTAAACGCAAGACAGCATGTATTTCACCTCGTCGGGCTTTATGGCAATCGAACCTGTGTTTCCATCTGAAACGGATAAACTCAGCAACTGGCATCCTATGGTGAGCCCGAGCCCGAGGTAGCTGATCAGAAGGTACGTGGTTCTGCATCTAGACTGCTCGTGTCTAAACTTGGGCAACCTGGCACTATCTCAGCCCTTGTGTTTCCTTCGCGTTGCGTGGCCGCCTATGATATTCTGGTGAACAAGTGAATGTGCACCGACTAGATAGTCGCTTCAGACCATATGTTTATACAATCTCTAGCTGTTTTCCGCAGTGGACTCGGGGCAAACGGATCGGGGTTCACAATTGACAACCATATTTTCTGTATTCTTGTGTGACCATTCACTATATCGTTTCCTCAACCGAATTCCTCGGAGATCTCGGACAATGAGGTCAGGCACTTCCTGATACCCTTTGAATCCTGCAAAGTCAAGCAAAAGCTGGTTCCTTATATTCTTACTTGCAATAAATATGAAGGTATCTGGCTCCACATGGAAGGGCACTCAAGCACAGGACCGAACGCGCCGGACGGAGACATCAGTGTCCCTCCTTGTTTGACCACTGTCCGCTGGTTAGAATTTTGGGCGTACAAAAGCGCACAAGTGCAACTCGCGTATCCGAGTAATTAGTCAAGCGATATGGATTCCTGTCAGGAGGGTCAGGTTCCTGAATGTAATCCTAGAATGCCCGAAACCTACTGAGATACTCAAACCCCACCAAAATCGTAATAGGGAAGCCGTCAAGCGTCCAGGCCAGAAAAACAAGCTTCCGATCGAACACTCAAGCAGTCAATTAATTCAGCAACGGCTGACGAGTATTCAGGCATGCCACCGAAGCATCGTCGACGATGATGGGTGTTCACCCAGACAGTCTGGATCAGTCAAAGGTGCGCTTTAAATATTGTGAGCCCCCTTGTAACTTTTGCATTCGCTTGTTCGCAATAAAGCTGTATGTTCCTTGTTGGCGAGTCTTTTTCCGACACTAAGGTACTGGAGCGGGGACAACAGTTAAATACAAGAGTTCCTATGCTCTACGGCCAATTGACGGAGTCATCAGGTAAACGACTGTGTGCGGATGGTCATCGCAAGCGTCCAAATCAAACCAGCTGGACGACAGCGGAACACGGCGTCTTGTGCACTGTGTGAGAGCAGTGAGATGTTGATATGCGTTGAAAACTGAACGCAAGGCAGTTTCCCAGGACTAGTTGCGTCCACCTAAGCCGCATCAATGCAGTTTTATTGTTACTTATGTTCTAGTTACAGGAGCTCATGATTTGAGAAAGACATAAAATCGCAATCTGAAAGAAGTCAAAGGCAAGAGCATGTATTCCAGTAGTGAACTGCACTTTTGTTTGTCCTGCGATATATCACATGATCGAATCTGTCGACCAAGGAGAGACATTGCCAAGCAGAGATTTGAATGATTATCAGCAACCAGACAGAGTTACACCATGGTCATCCATAACTCCCCGAATATGCACTGCAGTAAACACCGCACATACATAGTTGGCCATCTCGCCCACGGTGTCCTCCAACGAAGCAATCCCAGGACTGGATAACACCGATAGGCTCTATCCTCGGTTTCGCATGAAGCACAGAATTCAGAACCATGTTATCCTGACGCTGGGCACAAGCATGTTCCACGAACCCAGAATCTTTCAATACCAGAGCCCCCTTGTAGAAATTAGCAGGAATGCAAGACTGCATCCTTTGGTCACTGGTGAGAACTTTACCTTAAGAATGTACATTTTCGGAACATCGCTTGAATCATAGTTTTAAATGCTTTGACCAAACGAGTATGAATGAAGTAGGAAACTCTTACTCAGCAAAGTAAACAAAAGGGCAATGGACGAAAGGAGTGATTTGTCAACTTTTTATCCCAGATGATCGGGTGCATAAATCGTTGATTTGCGGTGAGGAACCTGAGAATCACTGTGTATAAAACATGAGCGCCTGATCAACAACGACATCAGTAACAAGATCATAAGTACAGTATGTGACCTCATCGTCATTACTAACCTGTCTGGAATCGAGCCCAACAGGGTATTCCCACAGCTCGCAACTAACGTGGGCATCACGGCGCAATTCGGAGATTTCGATAGGCGACATGTTCGTTTCATTTACGGAGTCAAGGATGCCACTTGGACCATTCCTCAAGGAAGTTATATTTAGAGTTCAAAACAAACATTAGGAAAGACGAAAACACCAACATAGTCCCAAACAGAGATTCCAGATGACTTCACAAAATAATAGGGATATTGTCAGTTAGAAAGAGAGATCACTCGTCAGCGGTTGAAACGACCTTTTGATTCCACTGGATTAACAGTTTGGAGGTAGCCAGCATCTAAAACAGAAAAATTAAAATAGCAGACAAAACACAACGAGCGAAATTACCTTAGGGATTGAAATAACAAAATAGCGGAGACTGGGAGCAGATAGAGTAGGCAGTGATATATATGGTTAACCCGACTGATGTTTTGCGTAAGACTTTGTTCTATCAAGATGCCCACTTATGTTTTACGCTAGTGGCTCTTAGCCCAATAAACATTTTTAGCGTACGGTCGGCGGCCATCCCCAACTCGACGTTTTCCGATTCAGAAGGTGAAACTTCAAGACAACAATAACAACGAGACGAACTGAACTTTTTCGGTCAAGTATGAAAACGGTTGAGTTAGCCATTAGATTTGGGGTTCCCAAATGGAGCAGGCATTAGAGTTTGGTACTGGAACGCGAGGGACCATTATGAGAAGTTTATGTCCTTTGGTCAACAAACATAAAACTATGAGATGGTGACGGAGTAAGAGCGCTGAATCAACTAGTAGAATAACAATGATTGACGCAAAACGAGTAGAATTGAAGTTTACGTGTTTCAACCCAAAGGACTCAATCCAATTGTAAAGGTTCCAGTCAGTAGTCCAACGGCTCTCGTTCAGTTGCTGCTTTGAAGGAAGGATTCCAAAATGACTGAGGCTAATTACTTTGGGCAAGCGGAGGACGGACAGGTGGACTGTGCTGACACGAGCGAAAACTGAAAGCTGGAGGTATATCGAGCAGTACTGTGAGGCGTGCTAACGGACATTTGACGGGAATGGCATCATATCAGGTTTTCCGTCAGAATGATTGTTCCCCAAGTGTTACAACAGATAAAGCACCCACAGCCTAGTAGGTTAACGTAGATTCCTCAGGCATTATAACGGACTCGATGTAGGATCCGAATGTTCCGTGTAAGCTGAGTCACAACTTGTTCAAAATAAAGCGGATATTAAAACTACCGTGAAGGGCTTTAGAGCGGTTCGTTTGCAGCCGGTCAAGGACCATAGGACGGGCGGATCCGTGGTATCTACGATCCCTTAAAAAAAGTGCACAAGAACGTCGGCTTTGCAGAAAAGTTTCCAGCACTTTGAACGAATATAAGAAAACACCTTTGTGCGAGATTGGGGATTGCCTAATTTTCGTGGGGTTAGAGAAGAAACGCATCTGTAGGTTATAGGATAAGTCTATTGAATTTATGTCCTTTCAGATGGTACTACCAGTAAAAATATTCCCGTAATCCAAACAGCATTCATGCTTCAATGAGAGATGGAGCAGAAGTGCGTTAAAATTGAGAGATTTGATTCATTGCTCTCAAAGTATCAGAATAATCAGAGTTCAAAGTTCGTTGTACCACCAAGGAGAAGTGAATTCACTAAAAAATTCCCGACACTAAAAAAATAGAAGGAAGGCGTCACATAACGCCTTCACTTAGATTCGAATTCAAGGTAGCACGCATTGCCACACATTTGCGTGAGAAAGAAAAACAATAGGTTAGTTTCAGCGCAACTCCTCCGCCAGGTGTGGGTGATACAATACAGGTGCGGGTAAGATACAATCATCTAACATGAGCCTTATATGGTTTACCACTCCAAGCGAAACTTTCATCCACCAAACAGGAAAAGATAGAGTGTAGGAATGATACATTCCCCTCCCTCAAGAGACTAAAGGTTCACTGTGTAATATCCAAGGATAAAATCGCGAGATTTCCTCAATATGCCATTTCCAAGGCTTTACCATCTTCGTATTATTCTTTGATTGGGCTCGGATCTGTTGAATTCATCCATCTGTGATTGGTCTACTACACGCTTTCACGGTGTTTCTGTCTTAAGGGTGGAGTGTGCACCTATAGACACATTCTTCCTTGACTGCTTCGCTGCATTCTGTCCTGCACACTTGTGCTGTAGATTTTTCACCATCTTGGCTTAAATTCAACATCACTCGGCGCAACGAACATTTTTGCTGTATTTGGCAACTATGCGTCCTATACCATCGCTTGATGAACGCTACCTGCATTCTCGACGACTTTCTCGTTAACATTAGGGAATGGCTCCCATTTTTCCTTTCTAAACGGATCCAGCATGTGGTGAGGTCGAGTTCTTTTCTGCCAGAAACTCCACTGCCCGAATTGCCATTTTTTCGAACCGATTTCTCGGTCAAGACGGCGATGGTGTCCAAACCCTTGATATCCTCATCAGATTACGCTTTAACCTGATCTGGTTCAAGTGGTTCTTCAGACCACTATTTTATTACTTTCACTAGCTCAATTTCTCTCCGAAACCTGCTTTCTCATCTCATCATATGCTATGACGATATTGTTCAGTTGATTGATACGGTATCCGTCCACATTTTAGCGATTATCCTTGGGAACGTTGTCTCTCGGAGGATCCGTCGATTTTTTTGGGAGAAATTACAAGTGTGCTATCTGACGGCACAAACCAACTCATCCCCATCTTTCTGAACAAAGGAAGCAATCATCCCTTGAGTGGTTCAAACAAGTACGTTCGTGAGTGGATGAAAACGGCTTGCACAAACGATGCATAGGCGTCCTTCAACATTCATGCGTGTGTTACCGCACGTCTGTGACCGATATCGAAAAGGATAAATCGGGTACGCGAAAATCAACCCAAAAATCGAAAAAGCCAACTGGAGGTCAAGCGTTTCTGGAGTTTGGCTAAAATGGTCACTCGCAACTTTCGTTCTCCTTCATTTGCTTCAATCTTTGACCCGTCTGGAAGTCTGAGATCCCTCTAATTAGAAAAGCGATTTTAGAGCATGGATGTTCGCCTATATATCCTTTAATTCCCCAGACTCCAATGTACCTGGCTAGTAAGCATACTTTGCCAATTATCATTAGGGGTTTGCGGATTTCCACATCAGAACGCAACGTTTCAAAACCATCTGCTCCAAAGGCTCTCGCATTTCGTTTCGTAATTGTGTTCATGAGCTTGCCCAATTATATCACAGCTCTCGCACTAATTTATATCCACTAGTGTTCTTCCTTCAGGATGGAAAAATTCATCTGCCCTTCCCATTCCCAAATGTGGCTCTGACCACAACACCTATTGGCCTATCAATATTACCACCTTTTTGTCCAAAGTTCTTGAATCAATTATGACAGAAGAATTCTTCTGCGGCCTTGAAGACAACGCCATCTTGAGTTTGGGTTCAGATACGAGGTCTGACGGGATGAGGAACTGGCCTACGTGTTCTAGAGTTGGTCTTGGTCTCTGAACTCCTCCGGTGAAAAGAGGGTGGTTGCCCAAAATGTACCAAAGACGCTTGCTTGGGTCCGGCACGGGTATCTTCTTGCAAAACTTGCCATGTCCAGACCATATTCACATTTGATCACCAGAACAGAAGTTGCCTTAATTGTAGCTCTACGAAGGTACAAATGGATGGCGTAATTCCCCAGACCCCGAACATGTTCCTTAAGGATCTAAGCCTCCTCAAGTACACCCCTTCTTCTCTGAGTGAACGATTTCCTACCGTCCGTTAACTGCGTAGTGACTGACTGCAAACGACAACTCAGGAACCCTAGTGGTGGGAAAAGACTCACCCAACAAGAACACAACAGCTTTGGTGCGAACAAGCGAGTGCGAAATGCAGGGGACGTCGCGGTACTTTGAGGCACCCTTTTGACCTTGAACCAAGACTGTCCGGTCGACGTTGAGTGATTGACTGGTATCGCTTCTAAGACGCGCATAAACATTCGAGCATCGTCAGTCGTCGCCGGTCGGCTGCTTGAACGTCCAATCGACAGCTGGTTTTCTGGCCCACGGACATGGCGGCTTCCTTGAAGTGATTTTCGCGGTTCCCAGTAAATTTCGGACGTTTTTGGGTTATTCTGAGGAATCCGACTTTCTCAACAATATGCTATTCATACTTTTACAGACGGCGCATCATTTTTCGCCCTACCACCTCTAGACACTCACTGTGCTCCGAATGTACGATAAACAATTACCGCCCTGAGGACCAACCTTGTTATAATCCCCGACGAGTTTACTCATTGAAGAAGCGTTCCAGGCTTCCGATTACCTTCATGTATTCATTTCCAACCATTCACCCAGATCTAAATCTATGCGTTAGATTCACTACCAGTTCCAATTCCTCTTCGTTTGCGCTCGTGGTCTATCACTTTGTGCCAATTCATCCTGGTCCTCACTTAACGGTCTTCGTGGCGGGAGCATCATGGAAGCTTGGTTCCTTATTTTGGTCGCGCAAGCGTTTCACCTCAGTTTGAATTCTTCAGCTCTATAAAACACGCATCCGCCAAATACCAGTATAATACTTCATCTTACTCTCCCCTCATTGAATCCAACCAACACAAACTTGTACGCCGATACCCCTTTACTCAATGATGATATGCACACACGTTTCCACTGTCGGGAAAAAGCGTCTCTTGGCTTCTTTCACAATTACTGCCACGGGTAGTGTTCGCTGACTCTCGATTCTTCCGGTCATTTGCTTGTACCTTTCAACCGGGCAACACGCCATTGGTCACCTAGCCTGCCCCGTTCGTTTTTTCCAAGGACAACCCATCAGTTTGCCTTCTCTACCATCAAGTATTCAAAAGTCAAGTTGAGGTTGATCTCAAACTACCTTGATGGTTATGTTATTTCAGGTGTGGTTTTACGTTTTTTTGGGGGACTTTTGGACAAGGATTTTTCTTCTGTAATTCATATATGTGAAACAAATAAATCCGTGCTTGTTTTTGACAGCCATATATCCTGTAACATAGGAATACCACAGAAAAATACTCGCGCAACTCGTTCTTTCATGCATAATGGTTTGTCTTACGAATGCGACGACCTAGCAATATAAAACGGAGAATACTGAAAAGCTCAAGGGGGACTGTTCGACACTGACAGTAAAGTTCTAGATAATATTCTGGTTCATCGACAGAAAGCAAAAATATCACCGCCAAATGTACTGAATAGACATTTGCAAGAATTCAGAATAGCTTTTGTTTACCAATTTGCGAAAGTTCAAGTGACTCTACTCACTGCCATGCAACTAGTCAAAATATGGGGTTTTCACTAAACCGTCGTTGAAAAAAATTATAATTAAACACCACGTAATTAAAACTGCATAACATATACAGGCATGGTGAGATTTCCCCAGTTAATTTCGACATCTATTGTCTATGACTATTTCCCCCTGCCCAAAAAGATCTTCATTCCTTCAAACAAGGTCAGGAATTCATTTCACTGACGAGCTCAGCTCCATTCTTAAGCATGTGTTGTACCTCAGATAACTTCTTTCATGCATGCTCACGCTTTTGTCCACGTGCACTCAACGTCCTGTTTGCTTCTCATTACTCAGACCTTGCATCAGTAATGTCTAGCAATCAAAGTGGAAATGCCTTTGCACATACATATTTTCGCGTAAAAAATTCTATCATTCTGGTTTAGCTTGATGCTTCTGAAATGAAAACAAACATCCCATCTGCATTGTTTTTCTCACGTGCAATTACAAACATATCGTCGGAATAATGCCTGTACTAGTTCAGTCGACCGGGCTTTTGGTGTCACCACCCAAATTTCAGCTTTATGTGCGAAACTGAAATGAGTAATGGTCCCGACATTAATTACAAAGGTTGCTGAAGACTCTTCGACATTCTTCAAGAGGCTCACGAGTTTATTATAAACGAGAGATTCAGCTGAGGTTCAGCTGAGCCTGTCGTGTGACTAAGATGGTTTGTAGATAAATGCAATTCATTTTTGGATGAAGTTTTGGTGAAGCTCATATTGAGAAAAGGTGCGTCCGAAATACGTGTATCTCAATGTCTTACGCACGACGCGTCACGCTGAATGAGCTACAACACCTTCAATCGGCAGACAATACACCCTGCTCACCCCACTATCAACAAACACTCATCTTTCGAATAGGTTAGGACGACTCATCGGCCTCATTTTTCGTCGACGTTCCTGAAGGTCATATTCAGAACGATACAGAAAACCGGGCCTGTTTGTTCAAAAGGACCTGACTGTAACGTTGCATTTATCAAGCCTCAAGACTGCCCAGCCACCCTCCTCTCACGTTTAATTCTCGACTTCCAATGTCAGTCTCATATCATACGTTTGTGGTTGACAAGAGTACGCGAACACGCACCATCGTGAAAAACTTGTCCTCTGATACTGCTTTTCACATTAGTGGATGGAAATGTGTTTCACACCAATCTTAGGTGTCATCCGACGACAACACAACCTAAAAATCCATCAGTGCACCTATTAGACGATACACGACTTCAGTTGTTGCAGTCACTGGTGGCGAATTTCGGTCGTATCCGCTTTTCACGTGGGGAAATGGAACCACAGGGACAAAACCAAACAGCTCAAATGGTTCGTGCAATGGATTCGTTTCGAAAGCATGACAACCGTCACACTTTCGGAGTCTCTCATGAACACTCCGGACTTCGTTTTGATACAGACAGTTATAAACAGTAAATTTCAATTGTTTTGGAATTGGGTAGTAATTTTGGGGTCGGTAGTATCGAGGTCTACGGACAGATGTTCCACAAGACATTAGCAACCGATAGTCGAGCACCGAACGGACGCACAAGTCTGTCGTGTTTTGGGAATGAATCCTGCCCCATCAGCGAATACACGTGACCGTGTATAAAAAACAACGGGTATCGTTGAAATTGGGGCAAAAGTGCGTGGCAAGGACCCCGAAACGCGTAAAAAATATGCGTAGTGGAATATGACGAGTGGAATAACACCTACCAGATCATAGTAGTTGGCCAGGAGCGCTTGTGAGGCCGTTATTAGCTGCTCGGACTGTTGTTTTTGATAAACGTAGATGAGATTCAACTCATTGAGTTTCTTTCTCAAACTGGCTAAATCTACCAGAAGAAAAGAGCTCAGCAGGTGGAGACAAAGTTACCTCTGAAAGAAGGATGATTTAGAACGTTGGCCAGTTGTCGGATGTTTTCCAAGGAGGCAGCCATATTTTCTAGCTTTTCTTTTTCTGTAGAAGAGGGAAAAAGGGAGGAGTTTGCTTTTAATTTTATTGCGATTTCAGCCAAAAATCAGTAATATTCCTATAGCCTACAATGGGATGATGCAAACGCAGCCGACAAAAAAGTTCACCGACGTATAGGGCGTGCAAAATACCATTCAAAAAATTGTCTTCATTCGATAGTTAAAAGCCTAATGGATTTGAATTCTCGAGGGGTATCAAAATGTCCATTTGAAGGAGAATGTTTCCACGTAGTTGGAGATGAGGCACAGGCTTGTGTGTCAACACGAAAGATTCCTATAGAGGTTATCAGCGTTTTTTAAAGATCACTGAGAATGGAATATAAAAGGGTGTGCTGTCGCACAGTTGTCCTCCTCTGGGGAGACCATCTGGAGAAAGACATCCAAAAAGGTCCACTGTGAAAGGAAAATGAAGAAAAGCTCATTCAGGGAAATAAAAAGTTGCGTTATTATGTATGATATGTCTGATTTCGAAAGTGTTCCTACTTACAGTGCAACTACAGATTGCTCAATCATTTTGAAATGCGAACGGTCTCAGTTATTCACCACTTTACGCAAACAGAAAACGAATTGAGTTTCACTAGGTAAAATGCAAACCAAGATAGCCGACCATAATAACCGCGGCGTCGTAGCGAAAGACCAGATGATAGTCAGGAAAGCGTAATTTATTTTCGAGTAGTGCATCAAAACATTATCGGGTATCAAACACATATTTGTTCCAATTCCAGTTCGAGATGTTTCGGTGGTCAAAGTGCGAACTAACTGACGAAGGTCGTGGTTCAAACCCAACCCAGGCATCTCGACTGTTCCTGTCTAGACTTGGGCAATCCGGCTGCATTTCAGCCCTCGTGTTTACTTCGAATAGCATGGCAGCTGCCCATCGAAAGGATGTTACAGCTGAACGATTATTTAAATTGACTGACATCCATAAACAAAAGATCTTGAGCAAACTTGCATGAGCTTGGATTTAATTAAGCACCAAGCTGAACCCAGTGTACCATCTTTATGTCACAAATTTGGGTGTAAACGGATAAACTGACCTATATTATCACACCATGCATTTCTGGTTCGCGTGCTCTTAGAACTGTTCGGTCGATTCACAACCCGCACTGTTTGGAAGATCAATACCTCCTGGTTAATTACCGAACAGACGAAGCAGCTGACTCTTTTTGCTCATAGATGACATGGATTTTGAAAAAGATAAAGAATCCGTGCCAACGTCAGAAATTTCCTGTAAATGAAGAACCCGTTTTGGTGGAGAGTAGGAATCAGTCTTCGATGTAATGTCCTGGTCTACCGAGAGAATGTTCTTACTCCACCGTTCGAGATCTAGTCCTTACTATGATATATTGCATCGGAATGATGTAGACCAGTGCGTTAACAGCGCACATTACAGGGCTTCGAGCATGTACCTCGCAAACAGGAAGATGAACTGAATAAAGTTTGCTCTCCAATGTTGGCGTTGGAGATAAGAATGGAGTGAGATGTGCGCAGGCCATGTCGCCAAGCGCTGTTCAGGGAGAACTGCAATCCATAACATGCATGTGGCCGGGTCACCGTAGTGAGAATTCGATCAAAATATGCCTTAGAAGTGATCTTCAGGGGGGTGTTCTCTCAAACAGTACGATTAAGTGATTGATTAGCAAAGGGCACACCGAGCGAAGTTTTACAGCCGTTTTCTTAGAGCTCCTTTCACATTTTCTTACCCCCAAACAAACCGCAGCTGCGTAACATGTCTTGGAAAATCCTTTGGTCATGCACATAAACCCGAACTGCATGCATAGTTAAATTCAGGGTAACCAAATAGTTTTTTTACTACTCACGGAACGCACTATAGGGGAAAGGAGAGTCCACAATCAGGGAGTCCTCGTAAGGATAATGGAAGTACGTAAAAGCCACACAAGAAACGGAGAAATTCAAAAGACATGAAAAAGTAATAGTCTCAAACAAAACAGTAAGGATTGGACCGGTGAGCGCCAACGCTATTTACAAATAATTGAGTATTGTGGGAAATCGATAAGACGGAAACTGGGAGTGTCCTACAGTAGTGTGGTTCTAAAGGAAAACGAAGAGTTTTTGAGAAAATAAGAGGCTGGAAGCAAAGCGGCAAGTTGTACAAGCGTATGATTAGAAGTGGAGTAGATGATAGGTCACAAGAACTCTTACTGTGATAATATCGATGAAAATGAAAACAGGATGCTACGTCATGAAGGAGGAAAGAGGATAGGTCATCGGTCAGAGGAGAGCAAACAATCAGACACGTGGTCCATGGGTGAAAGGTAGGTAGACGGATCTCACCCTAAATGTGACAACAATATTCCATGGAGAGAAGATTCCGAAATTTATAAATAAAGAATGGTCGACAGTTGAAGGACTCCTGGGAACGGAATAAAAATCGCACTTTTCTGGAGGCTTAAATCACAAGCTTTTTACATGCAACGACCAGGAAAGATTGCTAGAAAATGGTAGACGAAGAGAACAAGCGGAAGACAAGGGGTTCGGGCTAGAGTAGATGGATGGAGCGCAGCCGAAGGTGCAACGGTGAAGGGAGAGGTGGATATGTAGAGATTTGGAAGGGTTGAACACACCTGCACTCGGTCGTGAATGGTAGCAAAGTCAGCGTTCAGTATGCTGACGGTCTACATGCGGTCTTCACTTAACTGAGGTAAGAGAAATCGCTGGGAGTAGTACCTGGGACGAGTAGTGTCGTCAGCAAATGCATTCATACAGCCAGAGACGGC
Source organism: Opisthorchis felineus (assembly GCA_004794785.1). Lineage (NCBI taxonomy): Eukaryota > Metazoa > Platyhelminthes > Trematoda > Opisthorchiida > Opisthorchiidae > Opisthorchis > Opisthorchis felineus. Next base: position 622,226 of record SJOL01009432.1, on the reverse strand, counting down.
TGAGAGTAAATGTTTTACGAACAGTGGACAAACTGGGAGATACAATGCAATCTTGCGGAACTCCCGCGTTGATGCTGTGTCGTAATCTTGTAAAATCTATGAACTGGGATCACCAGGTGTGCCAAATGCAGTTATGCTACTGGTCAGAAAAGAATATCTTTGGAAGGGTCGGTGATACACAGTAGTATGTTTGTACCTCTGTAATTTCGGATCACTTGGACGGTGACTGGGTAGACCTATCTGCCGACGAAACGACTTATTTGACATGGCGTCAGCTACGATGACTTCCGAATTTTGAGTACCTTCAACCGGAATCAAAAGAACACCAGCTGGCAATGTTTCGGCATGAAGTTGAAACCGTTCGGTCCATAAAAATTGCACCATCATTCAAAGGTAATGAAGATCTAAGGGATCAATCAATCGTGACCACCAAATTAGGATACCGTCTGGAACAGGTAAACGATCCAAGATTTTTCGCCGATACCAGTTGCCAGTGTTGAGTAGTTTTTGATGCTAAAGGACCTCACGAAGTCCTTTAAGCTTCGCGGCTGCATGAAAGAAAGCCCAATTCGAGACCGTATCATTCTGGGCATTTGTGAGGAAGAGATCACAAAGACTTCAGAAATGCTGTCAGTACATCAATATATGCCGCAGTGAACCTGCGGTTACTGGTCCAACGGAGCCAAATACAGTTACGATGAGGTATAGAGCGGCTTGCGGTTTTTGCGGGACTACACACCCGCAAGTAACGGGGAGGCGTCCGGCATTGAGGCAAACGTGCACCAAATGCGGTAAGCAAAATTACTTTGCAACTAAGTGCCGATCAACTGCCCCTGAAATGGTCGAGGCGGAATCAGCGGAATATGATATCAACGGAGTGAGAAGCACCCGGTCGACGGGAATCTATGCTGACCTGTTTGTCGAAGACTTGTACTACCAATTTCAGTCGGATTCAGGTGATTCCGTGAACATCATCCATGACTACTATACCCGAGGTCTGTTGTTATTGCTTGTGAACTTGAACCTACAAGTGTTGAACAGCGCATGTTCCAAAGCAGTCGAAAAGACGTGCCTGAATGTGAGAAACCATGATGACGGACAACATACCCTAGAATTCTTGGCGACAAAAGGAAATCTGATGCCAATTACTGGTTTTTTAATCATTGCGGAATTGATGTTCGTTAGCATTAATTGTGAGAAACAGGCCTCCACTTTTTCTGATGAACCAGGTTGTCTACCAGGAAAAGTCGACTCGTTCGTCGCAGCTGGTGCGGTTGCCGTAGCACTGTTAGTAGGAGTTCCAACAGCGCTAGGAAAAAAGCTGCTTGTCGAGCTCAATCGCCTGACGACGTTGGATACCATAGCGGCAGTTGATGAATCGACAGAATGGGCCAGTCTAACAGCAGTAGTTATGAAGAAATCGGGCAAACTGCAATTCTGCATTGATCCCAAGCCGTTGAATTCTGTACTGCATCCTGAACCTTACGGAATCTCTGAGCTAGATGATAAACTCCCAGAACTATGTCAGGCAAACCTAATCACGAGGTCTTATCGTCCGCTTGTGGTAACTGAGACTCGATGACCAATCAAGATACCTCACTAGGTTCGGTATCCCTTCCGATCGATTTAGATGGCTACATCTCCCATCCGGGTTGACTGTGTCTGGCGAGATACTTCACAAAATGATTGGTTAGGCGAACCTCCAGGACCAACCTGCGTTGCTAAGGGCGCACTAATATCCGTACGAACAACGGAGGGTCACCACGCCAACTTAGACTGCTTTCTCAATCGTTGTGTCGAACAAGATATTTGTCTGTCTCCAGATAAAGTGAAACACCGGGCTGATTCGGTTACTTCCCATGAACGCGCAGATCCGGAGAAAATCGGTACAACCCCACAAATACCTATACAAAATGATATTCTCGGGTCGAACGTCACAGCCGATCATACTTGTTTTCTAACAAAGTTGGCAGATTCGATGCAGCCAACTCGCTGCCAGACGCACAAGAGCGCGCCGTGGAAATAACATGAAGAGCAGCACAGGGCATTCGAGTACACGAAGCAATCCGTTCAGGAAGAACTTGTTTTAGCTTACTAAGTTCCAAATCAGCAGCTACTCATTCAATGCGGTTTGGGAGCAGTACTGCCTCAGGAAGGCATACCAATAGACTACGGAAGTCACAGCCTATTTAATGCTGAACGGAACTATGCACAAATAGAAAAGGAAATGCTGGCATTTGTGTTCATCCTAGAACGTTTCAACACCTATACATTTGACAGAAATGTGGTGGGGATTACGGATAATGAACCCCTACTTTTCAGCATCAGAAAACCTCTAAGTGAAGTGCCGAAACGTTTGTAAAGAATGATAAGAACAAAAACGTTCAACTACAAGCTTTAATAGCAATAAGGAAGCCAGATATTCATCGACGATACACTTAACAGAGCTCACAAACAAAAAGATAGCGAGAATCAAGAGTGGTGGTGAGTTCTGTTATTACCAGTTCCACGAGTTCCAACACGTGAAGTTGAAAGAGACCAGAGAGGCCACCGACAGAGTAGTGCTAAGTGGAACTTCAAGGACCGGCATACAATCGAAATGACATTCAAAGGTGAACGACCGCGTATGCTGAGTGGTTTCCGAAAGGAATAGATGCGCAATGTCTAATTGTCGCATAATATAGCGCCCAAAAGGCCTGAGAATTCTATTTTTGGCCCAGAGTGACCAGCTATATCAGCAACTACGTCTCAGGATACACAATCTGTCGAATGACTGACACGATACATAGGGAAGAACAAAACGGGCCACCCATGGCAGCTAGTAACAGCGAACATCTTCGAATACAATTGGAAACATTACTTCGTAGTACGTGACTGCTACAAGGATGTATTTTAAAGTCGATCAGCTGATCGGCACCAGGACCGCACCAATGCTAAGCCTTTTGAGGTCTCATTTTGCAGGATAATGGGTCCACTTGGCAAGCATGGAGTTTAAAGCCTTCTCAGAAAAGGGGTGCTTTCAGCATGAAAGCAGCAATCCTTGCTACAGTCAATCAAATGGCAACGCGGGGTCAGCGATGGAAGCAGTCAAAGTTGTTGCTACGAAGGCTCAAAACGCGAGAGAGAATCTGTACCTCATGTTTTTGGAGCAGCGGGACACATTACCACCGTCATTATGATACCGTGCGCCAAAGCACATTTCTACCTACTACTGTCAGCGTATTCGCGTCCAAAGCGGTTAAATCAACGGAGAATACGTCAGAAATACTTCTACGGTTGCATTATGAAAGCCTTGCAAAAAATAAACGCCGTTGGGGAAATAAGGGTGGAATGTATACCCAATCAACCTAACAAATGGGTTAAAGGTATATTACGTGCAACACATAGGTTTCGTGCATAGGACGTAGAGGTGGACAGAGTCATTAGAAGAGGAACCGAATTCACTTGCGAAACGGGTTGCTTGGATATGAGGAAGGGAAAACATTGAGCTGGCGAAGGCGGACGGCCCAGAAGTAGGCGATCTTATCAAACACAGATGGGTGTGATATGTGGACGAACTCTTGTAAACTCCACAGACCACTGCGCTTTCAGGCGAGCGTTTATCTGAGTGTATCTAGGATATGTATTTGATACTATATATATATATATATATTCTAGGATATGTATTTGATACTATATATATATATATATATGGTGCTTCGCAACTTCCTCCGCACTTCAGACGCGGAAACCATTTATAATAAACCCTTCCCAGAGCTTGAAAGTGAAGATCGTCCAGCTGCCGCCTGTCAAGCCATACCAAGTTAATGACGAAGGTTGTACTGTGGCACACTTCCTGAAAGTTGCTGTCTTCTATAACCTCTTCCGGTTTGCTCATCGAAGCAATCGATGTACGTTGGACTTGGCTCTACTACGTTTCACAGATTCATCGCCGGATAATGATAAATCTCTCGGCCCAGGCGTTTATCTCTCGTCTGTCTTATCACAGTGGACAGACAAGTTATGCCTGATAAAAGTAAATCATCCAGTTGTTCTCTTCCATCCATTTGGTAGCTATGTGGACTTTTTTCATTTCACCCTTAGTTCACGAAAAGGAGACAAACATATTCTTCGAGGTGTCTGTTCTTCATTCATTGTCTTCGAATACTATTTTGCTGACCGACCTGATAGTTGTCCTAGGCTGATAATTTCGTCTATCAGCCTATCAACATCCTAAACTTTACACGCCCATTTGATAGAATTCCGCCCTCCGACCAACTCGCGATCCGTGTACCAGCTGGAAATAGCCGCAAGTGGCATTTTCTCGTCCACATTAAGTTTCTGTTCGTCTCAAGAGCCACGAGCGGCCGAACGGTTAAGTGTTCAGACTACCAGCCGGGATGTCGCGGGCTTGAGACTCCCTGGGGTTTCGTGAGATGCGCATTGCTGATGATTCCAAATAAGGATGAAACAGCTGTACAGTGATTCTATGTTTTTCGGCATGCCTTGACTTTGCTTAAAGGACGAAATCTCTTTTAACGATTCCCAAATCTCCTCACATTACGAAGATATGGCTCGTTGATACACAGTGGCACGTTATTGCCACTGCAATTTGAGAATGCCCGGACGCTGATTGAATAAAAACTCGTCTGGCAACGAAACAATTTTTTTTAAATATTGTGTATCTGAGAAACGAAGTCAACTTGTGGGGCTCATTCGTTACCAAGTTTTCAATCCAGTTAACCAAAAAGGGCGTAGACCGCCCATTAGTGGTTTGGCCAGGTCCTCATGCTACGTTCGATCAGGTGTTTGAAACGTTCATACAAATCAGTCCAGTTTCCCCAAATGAGTTTGGGACAGATGACGACACGTGATAATCATACGCCAACGGGTCGCCGGTAGCGCGGTCGGGGCCAAATCCATATTGGTGGTTGCACAGGCGAGCATGGCCCTCAGGATCAGGAGTGTTCAGGACGAGCTCCAGAACGTTGGGTAAAATGGGGTTGTTTGAAAAAGGGTGACAGTTGTTTGGGTGAAATCCACGTCTGAGGATAGTGTTGAAGTGTGAAAGAACCAGTGGACAGGGTAAGGCGAAAGAGGAGAGTACCGATAGAAGCATGTTCGGGTCTTTGTGAGGAATAGAACAGAAGGGGTAGAGGAAGATAAGACATGGGGGGTTGAGGCACCGTTACTGCTCAAACCACGAATATTGCAAACCAACGCTTTGAACACGTGAAAACAGCGACCATTCCGTTTGTGTTTGCACATGAACAAGTTTGAGTGATAAGTGAAGGAACAGCCCAAATCGGAAGCTTGGAGTAGTGAGCTACATAAGGCTCCTATACTTCCTAACATGACCGTAAATCCCAAAAGCCATTTAAAGACTTCATTCTAGTATGTGCAGCGGGAGTAGAGAGCCACTTTGGGGAATCAGAAATGGTTTTCTGCAGGGTAGTGTGGAGTGCTTTTGGTCGTGGGGGAGAGGAGTATTGCAATGATTGTGCGAATCCCACCCAGAGCGACCTAAGGTAAGCTGATGACTCAACTAGCATTCACACTCAACCGGGACAGGCAGAGAGTACGTTCAGATATCACTCCACATAATTCATAGGTCACTGACCCTAGTTTTCGTAGCTCAAGCACTCCTCCATATCAAGTTTTTTATCTGTTGAGGAGACAAATCAAAAGCGACAGATGGTTCAAACAAGCAAGCAGACAGTAAGTTGCAACAGAGAGGATTAATTCCGGAAAATGAAAACAGGTTACTTCATTCGGATTCCGTCCTTCCATGCTCCGGTGACTGGGTACCCAAAGTATGGGAAGCTTGGACAGGTTTATGATGAGTAAACACGCCATGCAGATATGCAATCACGTTCGTGTATGCTTCTTATGAATCAGCACAGTACTGTGAAGAAATACGGACTGAAATAATCCTTATATGGCAACCGATACGGTAAGCAACCCGTCCCAATGTGCCATGATTCAATTTGACAGAATTCCCCATACAAACAGAGAGAAGTCGTTCAGCTGTGACACCCTTTCGGTGCCTAGATGCCATTCCACACAAAGGAGACACGAGGGCTGGGATAATGCCAGGTTGCCCAAGCCTAGACAGGGGAAGTCGAGATGCAGATGTCGGGTTCAAACCACGGACCTTGCGGTCAGTGAATTCGCGCTCCAACCACTGAGCCACTTCCACAGAGAAAACACAAGCGATTGCCCATAGTACCTTGAAAAAAACAACAGCATACTTTCAAGTTGCTCTGAGGGGACACATTACACTATGGAATTCTACTACTGCGGTAACTGGCCGATGGGAAGTACCAAATTCAGAGTACCTGCTAGTTCGAGCAGTATACTACACGCGGATCCATTGTTCTCTGCAATAGATCTCTGAATAGTTTAGGTTGCTGAGTGATAAACCGGAAATTCACCATCGATCACTGTGTCGCTAGAAGTCAATTGATCAAGGAGCCCAACAATCACGCTCCATGATGACCCTACCAAACGAGTACCCATATTCACATACCTTGCTCTTGTCTTGTTTCGAATGCCTAAGCCAAATACTTGAATGTCCGTAGTGACTGAGTAAGAACCGAGATTGCCCAGTTGAAAAATGCAGCCGGAATCAAGATTGGCCTGTAAACTAAGTTCTAGGCCTATCAGTCTACACAGAAGGTAGATGCCAAGACATTCAGATGCTAGTATATTTCAACCACTGGTGTCTACGAATCACTCAGAAAACAGAGCGAACTGACAGAGTTTCCAAAGCGGCAGTTCCACGACACTGTTTCATCATTTCATGCATGCATCCAGCAACGCCAGTCGTAATCGTTTACATGAGTTCGCAAACCGGACAATGGGTTCGTCAAAGAAGTTCTCGTTCTCCAATATGTCCTGATTGTCCATCACTGGAAAAAAGACCGCGTCACAACCTGCGCGGAACTCGGAATCAAGCATGGGAGCTCAAATCCATGAAAATCATTCAGGTAGCTTATACACTCATAGGAAACAGTCACTGTAAGGCGGAGTAAAGTGCTTTATTTGTTCAGGAACCGTGATACAGTGCCCACAATGACCTGCAAAGTCATGAGGCTTTGTTAGACAGACGTTAGAGTGTACTTCAGTACACACCATGGTGACGATTATCTTTGGCAAATGCCTAAAGTATTCAGAATGAAACACAAACATGACAAGCAAATGCTTCCAAGGCGGTCTCAGTGGGTCAATAAAACCATAAAATGTGACAAAATCTACAATGCAATTATATTGGATAACGTAGCGCCTATACTAGATTCGTCTGTTTTGACCCAATGATGAGTGTGAGTGGGTACTTGGAAGTGTTCTGAGGTTGGTTTCGGTTAGACCGTTGGATGGGGGACGGCAGTCTGGGCCAGGTAAATCTAAGTGCTTGCTATGCTTTCTATGCAAACCAAATATGGACTAACGAAGTATAATGGCAACAGCCTCGACCGTGGCAAGTCGATGCTGTCGTGTGACTTTGGAGTTGTTTGCAAGAAAACGGTAAACCACGTCCAATAACGCGCCTCGATTGCTCGATTGATCAGTTTTTAACAAACGGAGGCCAACCGCGCTATCAAGTGTGAAAACCGCTGGATGAACCTGGTTGAAGATTCCCAGTAGTTATGACACATCGTCGGTTTCTTCAAGCACGGAAAATTTATCTTCTATAGATCATCGATACAGGCGTACTTGTTGTATGGGTCCTTTCACCGTTGACCGTTGGAGTTTACTCACAAAACGTCAGTTAACGTGACAAGCACCCTGCTATAACGTCTTTTTGTCCATATAAAGCAGTGTCTAGCACACCTTGACAGCCATTGATACCGCCTTAACAATTGGTATAAATCCGGCATTTTAGTACAAGTAATTATGGTACACTCATGTACACGAGAGCAAACAAAAACAATCGCTTCCAGCAGTAGCGCATTTGCAAACAACGAAGTACCTTCAAAAGAACCTATGATACAGTCGTTTAGCTGAAAGTCATCCATCGCGTCAACGCACTCAAAAGAATCTTTCAGGCTAGAAGAGCACAGCCACTTCCGTATCGGCATGGGTAAATCAGCTAATTAGTTGGCGGTTGCATGATGAGGTAGGAAACCTATATATAAGATTGGTCGAATGGAGATTCCCATCCGTGGGTAGTTTCGGCAGACGATAAAGGCGCAGTATGTGAGTACCAGTTTTCCCCACGTTTTCGTACTCCGAAGCCGTAATGCGACCTGCATTTTTCAGTCTCTTGAGACAGTTGCTCAACTGAGTTTCCGTACACCGCAGAAGCTTTAAAAAAAATCGAAAGCATGCTCTGGGAAGACCACTTGATGCATGATAAACGTCACTACACGCAAGCCAACGGAGAATTGACATGCGCATCCATGTGCTGTATTCACATACGCGTGAAGGGACTGTTGCTTAGAGGACTCAACATACTATTACTTCGCGTGTTCTGAGTAAGGGCGGATAATATAGTGTCCTACACTCACATTGGCCTACTTACTGACAGACTGAGCAAAACAGTGTTCTGAAACACAAATGCAATGATTTGTTAAATGTTTCTGCACACGACAGCGTCTTATTGCTAACCTCGAGGGTGTCACCATCAAGCTTCGCCAGCCCATACTTTGCAAACAAAGCCATGCCCAAGCACCTGGACCAGAGTACTGTCATTATCAGAGACAGAGATTTGAAACAGACGAACGTAGTATGAACGCTTCTTTGTTCAACAGAATTCCATTTTAACACCTTAGATTTTGTTTGGTCCGCTGAAAACCCATTGAAAGTATTTGCTTGCAACCTTATTCTTTTAGCAACGTACATGGGATTATCTGATGGACTATTCAGAAGGAGTGGCTGCATTTTTCGGAATGGGGGAGGAGAGACGGGGAGCATATTAATAAATATCATCCAAATCGTGCATTTGTATTTCCTCTGGTCAACATTTCGTCAATGTAACATTAACTACTATGCCAACTTACACTGAAACGAACTATGCGATTATAGAGACAATGGCATTGTACAACACAGTTGAAAGCGTGCGTATCCACTGGGAAGCATTTTGTCACGTGACTGTTGAGTGATATGCCCTCCCACTCACCAGAAGAAACAACCGGTACCCAGAGCCTGTTGACTGTGGTAAAAAATTTCACCAGCTTCTTAACTACTTATGCGACTTGAAGTAGCGTTTAAGAGTTTGGGGCAGCCTGGGTGAAGCTGCACACAAGCATCAAAGTGATCCTCCGAAAGACTAACAGAAGTTCATGGAGTGCAGAACCTTTTTGCTAGGAGAAAATAAATGACCCATTATTTTGACCGTAATATAAAACATGACATTTAGTGGACTAGACTTGACAAATCATTAGCAAGCATTTTACAACATTAGTCGTAACATTTTGAATTATACCTGCCTCAAACGACTGCAACCGCTTTGCTCGTATTCAAAGATGGAAAAAACCGAGATGCAGCGGTACAGCGACTAAAAAACATGGCTTCATAAGATAATCAGCAATATGTTTCTCCCATAGTGAATGCAACTAACATCCAAGTTTGGTACAAACATGCTTTTGTTCATCCCTTACCATTGAGTTAAATAACCCAAATTCGTCCTTCAGATTTAGGTATCGCCTGCAAGACCTAGTCAGCGGAGGTGCAGTGCATGTTTTCGGCCGCTATCTGTCCTGATGAGCCACTTGTCCAGTCAGGATTACGGCACTCAATTATGCGGATCAGCTCACCCAATCCGGTGACTGTTCGTACTTTCGCATTTATCCACATTGTGATATCGAATGTTCAATCCCACTACAACAGCGTGCACCACTCACCCAAAAGGATGGCTAACAGATTAATTCCAGTGCGTAGGCTATGTGAGACTTAGTGAGATTAGTCACAGAGGTGGCGATTCCACAATTAATGTTGCGACAGGCGAACTAGCGAGGCCATAATTATGGACATGACTAGCCTGTGATGGGCAGATACAAAACGTCATAAAGCCATTTGATACGTATCGTGAGCACTCAGCTGTCGGCATCTCACTAGGGTGGTATCGAAACAGTGAGCTTTAACTTCTGCCCTAGTTCAGATGGACCAAGTACAAACATCTCCTTCAAGTGTGCTCGATAGTCATTCGTGTGTGTCCAAAAGACAAAAAACTGACTTCTACATACACTATGTAGACGATGGAAAATGTCTCAGGCACAGAGAACCGAAGATGAGGGATCACAGGAAATATCCACAGAAAATGTCTTTTCCCAATTATACTTCGGTGGCATACTAAACATACCAATCACAAGGCAGTAAAATACCTTACTGAAGTGGAAAAACCTGTATCAAAAGTTAGGACAAATATTAATACAGTAGGACAGCTAAATCATACGGCACTGCTGTCATATCCAAACTGTCACCGTTCGGTTGCTTTCAACGTAAACAACGCTACACGAAAAGAATTCTGCGAGGCGGATAATTCCTGTTAGACGAAGTACGTGTCTCAAGGAGTAGGGACAAAGGAGTGTTAACTGTAACTGAGGAAGACGAAGCGTCTCCATGATATCCATTGATATACTGCAAATACCGGAGACAAGTGAATAGATCTTGAAAGCCTTGCAGCGTCACTGGTATACAAACTGCTGCGAATACATCCATGCAAACCAAAGTAATAATTACCATCGCGGAAAGTATAACGTCAGTGTTCAGCACTGATGCTTCGCTGCCGTACAACCATGATTTATTCAAAAGCCTTATTATGAGGAAAAGAATAAAAGTGGACAGGAAAGGGACTCAGTGCTAGCTTACCACAATCATTCTGGACACTCATTCAGACAATCTAGATAGAAACCGACAACAAGAACCCTATTGACATCGATTAGCAGCCATATCTTGCAGCATCTGCAACCAGGCGCAGTGGGGATCACGTGGTCTCCATCCTGTAAGGCGATTTTTACTGTCATTTCCCATACTTTTCGTTTTCTTTTTCTTACTCTTCTGTCATTTCAAGGGTTGTCCACCTCTCTGCTTTTGCCACTCTGAATTGGGCACGGAAAACCGCACTCTCTTCGGAAAACGATGGTTAGGCATGCTCAATAGATGGCCTAACCAACGCGGCTTCTGGTGCTGGACACATTCCCCGTTGCACAACCGAACACTCGCATTCTAATTGCCTCGTTATGGATTGGCCAACGGACACCAACCTACACGAGCTACGGTTCTGGAACAACGGTTATCGAAGGCCTGAAGACGTCTCAGTTCCGCTGCTCGAACAGGCCAAGTCTCACAGACATACAACAAAACAGCCCGTAATGTTGCCTGGTACACTTCCTTTGAAGCCATAGGTGTCTCAAATTAGCAAGCGCGACCCCAGCCTTGCACATTAGTGCATGGACCTAATCTGTCACACTACAGTCGGAACTAATACAACTTCCAAGATACGTAAAACGCTCCACAACTTCGAGTGCCTCTCCCTGGATTGTAAGTGGTGTGTTCAGTGACTGCATGTTCAGGAGCGTGACCTTGCACTTTGTGGGCGCAAAGCGCATGTCAAAGAATGGGATGACTTTGGTCAGTTCATCCAAAAACACGTGTGTGTTTTCGTCTTCGAAGACGAGAACGATATCGTCTGCATATTCCAGATGGACAATGCTTTCGTCAGCAGCTATTTGAACACCAGAGTTTTGAAGGCCTTCCTCTCATTAGCTCGTCGATCACGAAATTAGATAGGATTGGAGAGAGTGGGAATCGCTGACGGACACCGCTTTGTGTACGGAAGCTTTTGGAGAGCTTTTCGTATACTCTCACACGCCCGGAAGTCTGAGAATACAAAGAACTTATGCTCACAAACTTCCAAGGGATTCCTTGCTAAGCAAGCGTGTCAAGGAGAACAGACCGGTCAACTGAGTCGAATGCACCTTGGAAATCTAAAAATACTAAAAGTGTGGGTCGTCTGTACGTACGGCGTTGTTCTAGCGCCTAACGGAGTGTGGAAATTTGGTCAACGCGACCCGTACCTGGCCGGAATCATGCTTACTGCACTCGAGTCAGTGTTTAACGAGCCACCGTAAGATGACCGGAGTCAAGCTGATCCCTTTGTAATTACCGCACCCACAAAGAGCCTCTCTTTTGAGAATGGGCACTATCACGGATTCCCATTAGTTGTCTGGGATAGTCTCCTTTTCCCAAATGCAAGCAAACAGATCGGACGAGCACTGACTTGGTGCCTCATCCCCATATTTGAACAATGCGCGTGGGTGGTCATCCGGACCAGGAGCTCGGTGGCGCTTGGAAGAACCTATGCAGACATAAACCTCTGAGGCTTTAGGGGGTTCATCGTTCAGGGTTCTACGTCAGCTGTAGGCTCCAGATAAGTTGTAGCCGGTGGACACGAGAATTGTTTTTCGAAGTATTCGGCCCAGTGGTCGAGGTGTTCTTCTTTATTCAAGATGGTTATGCCACTTTGATACTTCATGTTTTCGCTCACAGGTGGTTACCGGAGACCGGTCGCACGGATCAGCTGAAGTAATCTTCGGACATTCCCGGCTTCCTGGGTCTCTTCCACTTCCTTAGCCTTCCGAGTCCACCGGGCTTGATGGTGAATAAAATCTGATGCTATGACGAGGTGAAGGTTGGAAGATATGAGGAAGAACAACCATTGCTTAACCGGTTGAAGGTGATTTTGCCCTTTGCCAATCTTCCCGGACTTACGTAAGTTCAAGAGAATTGCACACGTACTTAGTAGGCGCAGAAGTTCGTTTTCTGAAAAACTGATGGAGTTGCATTTTAACAATGTTATCCCCAAAGTAGACACGTGTCTTCCTTATCATAGAGCTTTCCAAGCTAAAGGGATCAGTTCTGGTTGGAAATTAAAACTTTCTCTACAGCTTATGATCCTCTTAGAACAGACCAAGCTCTGGCATTAGACTGATCCTTTCAGATGGCCTCTTCAAAGGGTACACTCATGTGAAGACACTTAGAACAGGTAAAAATCATGCCAGATAGTGAATACTCACCAAGGAGAATAATTTCAACCTTAGCTTTGGTAGACATTGCGTCATCATCGACAAAATGTGGGTCCGCGTACTTTTGAATTTCTGTCACTTGAAGAAGTATTGTGAGTTGGAACGTCAAAACAACTTACACCGAGCAAGCATTTTTGATATCATTGGACGCCTTTCGGCTGCAACTACAGCAGCATGCGCCGCAACCATGTTATCAAAGATGGACTATTGGAAAAAGTCACAATAAATTTGAACTTACTTTTTTAATCTCTGGCGCACTGCTAAATTTACTATCCCGTCCAACAATCACATCTTCCAACTTCGATAAACGTAGTTCCAGCAAATCGAGTGTCATTGACTAAAAAAAGTAATTGCATCAGCCGATTCATATCAAGCCACAGAGGCGAATAATAACAGACCGAGTAACCTCTGAATGGTATATTTGACTTTAAAACAAGAAACTGACAAGAGGAACGAAGGTTAGCTACTTAGAATGTCACACTGAGTGAACGAGGAGATCATCCTCAGCGTTGAACAGTCGGTTGTGGAAGACGTTTAGGTTGCAGTACCACATTTGAATCGTAAAAACAATAAGTTGTGTGGGCAAAGTACTCCGGGACCTGATAGCCGGGTAGTTTGTGCATTGTTGTCGTGGGGCTTGGTTGCGTAGGAGGCTTGTTTGGTACACCTATAAATGTATGAAAGTAAGTTGAAAACAGAGTAATACACCAACTTGGATTCGAGGTCGTCGACGGGGGTGTTTGTTTGCCGGTACTGTCACTCCCAACAGTTTGAGCGAAACGTTTTATAACAGGCTGGTTCACGAGGCGGTTGAAACGCAACATTGGTCTAGAAATGGTATTTCACAACCAAATAAACCGATGCAGTTAAATTCATTCAGTTCTGAAGCAACAACAGCCTGCTCACGGGGAAGTTTATTAGTGGACTTCAACGTTTTTACAAAGCATATAAATCGTTCTGAGAGGATAAAGTGACAGAGCATACTGAAGAGTATGGGGTCACATTAATGAGACGTGATAATCGTCTTAAATAAGTTGGGATGCACCTGGGCAGAAGTTACGCTGAACTCGAAAGAAGTGGTGGCATGGATGGCTTGTGCAAACAATTCGGTCCAACGTGAGTACGGAGCCACACATAATGGCAATCTCAACGGGTCAAGTGTACGAGTTGTGTGAGAATTATTTCGCATACTCCTGAACGAAGTACCGAGCGGTCCGGAAGAATTCACTGGAATTACGCTGATACTGCTCCGCCGCAGCAGTGTTGAGCGCATCGTTGAAATCACACAAGTCTGTGAACAGTGACTCGATTCCCCAAACTACGTCCAACAGTCGACGGGTCGGTGCCCAACCGGTGGAGTCTAAGGAACTCTGGCGCAGAAGACTGAGGCAAACGCGGCCTTCCTCATCAATATTCGGATGCCAGATTCGAGTGTTACAATGTGCTAATGGGGGCGTATGGTTATACCCTTCAGGGACGATAATATTGAAATGGAATGTGCCGCCTGTCCAAGTGCCTTCTCTTGGTTTAATTGTCAATATGAATTCATGAAGCTTATTTGGGTCCGGATGTCGAATCGTGCATTGTGGAGACAAATTATTTCTCAGTTCCTGTAGTTCTTGCAATAATAAACGATCGCGTATGGTGGCGCTACGAACCGAAGGGGACTGAGCAGCGTCAGATTCCGAAGTTACCACTCCTTCTTTGCGTTTTTTGATCTTGTCGGCTAACCTGATCATCGATCACCTGAAATGAGAAGGAGATACGATTGTCCAGTCAGAGAAGAGGGTGAAATTTTGATATTAAGTGTAAGAGCATAGTTTCTATGGCGTTAGCCTATATCGTATTCAAATGAGTTGATTTCAAAACGGACTATTACACCAGAAATTAAATTTCTCCCTGCACATCGGCAGCAGCAACAGACGGAACAACAACAGTTGGGGTGACAGACAGTATTACCCGTGTGTCAGTGCCGGTGACTAACTGTTGTGGGGGCATGACAAATTATTTAGGCATTCAAGCATTCACCCAGACAACATGGACAGAAGCTGACGACACAAACACCACCGACATCGGTTACTTACACACATCAGTTTGGCATACTTGTCGGAAATTCTCTACCTATGGTCTACCATCCCCCCGCAACTTTCGACCTCAATTCATTATTCGTATAAATGGTGCGATTAATTTATTACAATTCTTCCGTTGTTTTTCCCTACGTCCTCGCCGGGATCCTAACGTGGACAGAGCCGGTCAACCTAGGAAATGTATAATACACTATAAGGAATGCGATTTTGCGAGTCGGGCGGTATGTTGAAATGTGGGAAAATAATATTCTAGCTTGAGCTACCATCAATGGGTTCACCATGTGGTCTTCACCTAGAATTGCCAAGTGGTCGCTTTCCTTGCGAAAATTGCTCCCCACACCATCACAGAGCTGCTGTGGTGGCTAACGAAAACTCCTTCTTATTTCCAAAGGTTATGTTATTAACATGCTACGCCAGATTGGTTACTATACGTCTGCTACCAGATCCCATATTCTTCTATTACAATAATTGTTCATGTTCAAACTCCGAACGTGATGAATCCCGTGCCATCCATTAAGTGACCCAAACGAGCAACCGACCAGGGGCTTCCGTCAGCATATCATGCCTGGACACTGATCGAGAGCCTGCAAGCCGCCCGTGTAGATCTAGAGAAGTGGGAAAAACAAAGTAAAAAATCGTTCAGCTGTAGCACCCTTTCGGTGCCTAGCTGCTATGCCAACGGAAGGAGGCGTGAGGGGTGGAATACTGCCAGGCTGCCCAATCCTAGACAGGAGTAGTCGAGAAACTGACAACGGATCTTCCGATCAGTAAGCTGGTGCCTTAACCACTGGGCTATCTCGAGCTCATAGAAGTGGAAAGTGGAAGCAGAAAATAAGAAGGCATGGATGGGAACGATAAGGACTGGTATTTGTCAACTCAACGAGTGCCAACTTCGAGCCAGAGTGCCAGCCCATGTACAACCATGAATTACACACTTAAAAATAATCTCATGCCACATCGGTCGTCGCGTGGTGCCATCAGCTGAGCTGTCTCACTTGCAGCATACAGCATGGCGAAGGTGGACTACTGCTGATGCCTCCATTCTTTCTCTTTCGCATACTTTTTCTTCAGCCCTCCCCCCACCCAACTAATATCTTTCTTTTCGTAGGTCCGTCAATTAGAACTGACCTGTATTGGCACCAACATCTACGCGTCATCGAGCGCTGACGTCCTCAGGAAGTTCGAAATCAATCTTCAAGCCTTAACGCCCGGTCTGTCTGGTTGCTTTTATTGTTCGCAAGCAGGATAAAAACTGCTCTTGTTCTTACAATGGAACCGCTTGACATTGATGTGTGCAGTGTATCAGAAACAAGAATTCAAGCACAATGGTTGAACTGTCCCATCACCCACCACTCGCTTCCCGCCGCGCACCTAGAGTGACCCAGAGGCCGTTGCGGCGGCATGTGCAAGGATTTGCATCGTCCTAAGTTACCGGGTGAAAGTGTCCTTGCTAGATAGGATAGCCGGTGATAGTTGCCTTTGTGCGGTTCGCCTGGTAACGTCATGAAGGGGCCTTACAAGCGGAAAGTTGACCGTTGTCTGTTTGTCGTGTCTACTTACGCCCCAACCGACCATAAAGCTGACACCTTCGAAGACAAGTTTTATGACGCTTTGCAGCGAGCTGGAATCTCAGGTATCGTTGTGGTTGCCGGAGATCTGAATACACAAGTGGACAGGCTTAGCGCATCTGACACTCAATTAGGCGATCGACATGGATCTGACTCGGAACGTACGAATGATGGAGAACGATTGCTTCAGCTATGTGCTGACCGCAGGCTGTTTTTATGCAGTACTACCTTCCGAAATAACCGAAGTCGGCTGGACACACGGTGTCCTCAAACAACGTGCGAGCTACGAACTCAAGTTGATCAAATCGCCATCAGTTACCGATGGCGCAAATCCACAACAGACTATCACTCGTTTTGGAACACATTTTTGGAGTCACTGCTCCGGTTTCCAGGGCAGCGAAAGGTGCCGACAATTCGCTTAGCAGCTGGGAGACTGGCAGATCGGAGGTTAGACTAATTTATCACAATCGTCTTCTGGAGTATCTTCCACCAGTTCCATCATCAGACGTGAATTCATCCTGTAACGAGGTTGCTACATTTTTGCACAATGCTGGGAAGTTCGCCTGAAACACGGCGCTAGCAAGCTCGTTCAAGCACTGGATATCAGATAAACAATGCCACTGCTTAAATTTCAGCGAAATGTCCCCTGTCGGTCCCGAACACAATTTGGCCTGAGGAATAACCAGATGTCAAGTGAAGCGGAGCGTGCCCGTTGATCATGAAGACTACTAGACACGCAAGGCTAAGGAAGTGGAAGAGACCCAGGAAGCCGGGAATGTCCGAAGATTACTTCAGCTGATCCGTGCGACCGGTCTCCGGTAACCACCTGTGAGCGAAAACATGAAGTATCAAAGTGGCATAACCATCTTGAATAAAGAAGAACACCTCGACCACTGGGCCGAATACTTCGAAAAACAATTCTCGTGTCCACCGGCTACAACTTATCTGGAGCCTACAGCTGACGTAGAACCCTGAACGATGAACCCCCTAAAGCCTCAGAGGTTTATGTCTGCATAGGTTCTTCCAAGCGCCACCGAGCTCCTGGTCCGGATGACCACCCACGCGCATTGTTCAAATATGGGGATGAGGCACCAAGTCAGTGCTCGTCCGATCTGTTTGCTTGCATTTGGGAAAAGGAGACTATCCCAGACAACTAATGGGAATCCGTGATAGTGCCCATTCTCAAAAGAGAGGCTCTTTGTGGGTGCGGTAATTACAACGGGATCAGCTTGACTCCGGTCATCTTACGGTGGCTCGTTAAACACTGACTCGAGTGCAGTAAGCATGATTCCGGCCAGGTACGGGTCGCGTTGACCAAATTTCCACACTCCGTTAGGCGCTAGAACAACGCCGTACGTACAGACGACCCACACTTTTAGTATTTTTAGATTTCCAAGGTGCATTCGACTCAGTTGACCGGTCTGTTCTCCTTGACACGCTTGCTTAGCAAGGAATCCCTTGGAAGTTTGTGAGCATAAGTTCTTTGTATTCTCAGACTTCCGGGCGTGTGAGAGTATACGAAAAGCTCTCCAAAAGCTTCCGTACACAAAGCGGTGTCCGTCAGCGATTCCCACTCTCTCCATTCCTATCTAATTTCGTGATCGACGAGATAATGAGAGGAAGGCCTTCAAAACTCTGGTGTTCAAATAGCTGCTGACGAAAGCATTGTCCATCTGGAATATGCAGACGATATCGTTCTCGTCTTCGAAGACGAAAACACACACGTGTTTTTGGATGAACTGACCAAAGTCATCCCATTCTTTGACATGCGCTTTGCGCCCACAAAGTGCAAGGTCACGCTCCTGAACATGCAGTCACTGAACACACCACTTACAATCCAGGGAGAGGCACTCGAAGTTGTGGAGCGTTTTACGTATCTTGGAAGTTGTATTAGTTCCGACTGTAGTGTGACAGATTAGGTCCATGCACTAATGTGCAAGGCTGGGGTCGCGCTTGCTAATTTGAGACACCTATGGCTTCAAAGGAAGTGTACCAGGCAACATTACGGGCTGTTTTGTTGTATGTCTGTGAGACTTGGCCTGTTCGAGCAGCGGAACTGAGACGTCTTCAGGCCTTCGATAACCGTTGTTCCAGAACCGTAGCTCGTGTAGGTTGGTGTCCGTTGGCCAATCCATAACGAGGCAATTAGAATGCGAGTGTTCGGTTGTGCAACGGGGAATGTGTCCAGCACCAGAAGCCGCGTTGGTTAGGCCATCTATTGAGCATGCCTAACCATCGTTTTCCGAAGAGAGTGCGGTTTTCCGTGCCCAATTCAGAGTGGCAAAAGCAGAGAGGTGGTCAACCCTTGATATGACAGAAGGGTATGGAAGAGGCAACGAAAAGTCTGGGTGATGTCGGTGCGACTCGCCTTGCAGGATGGAGACCACGTGATCCCCACTGCGCCTGGTTGCAGATGCTGCAAGATATGGCTGCTAATCGATGTCAATAGGGTTCTTGTTGTCGGTTTCTATCTAGATTGTCTGAATGAGTGTCCAGAATGATTGTGGTAAGCTAGCACTGAGTCCCTTTCCTGTCCACTTTTATTCTTTTCCTCATAATAAGGCTTTTGAATAAATCATGGTTGTACGGCAGCGAAGCATCAGTGTTGAACACTAATGTTATCCTGGCGATCATGATGATTTGGCATGTAGATACCTCAGCATGCTTGCGATAGGACTATATCTTGTCCGTGCTTTACTCACTTTGTTGTGTGTTTTCAGTTTAAACATTAAGTATGGTTAAAGTGTGGTTTTATGGTAGTGAAGTGTCAGTGCCAACATTGATGTTACTATATCTGATAATAATGATAATGTCAAGGCCAAGTTATTGCATATTGTCTTTGGTCTTAATGAATCCTGCCTTCAATTATGAGCCGATGCGACTTTATCACCCTCGACATGGTGTATAGGCTAGTATTTGGGAGTTACAGTGTCGTTCTTGTCCAGGCCTTTGAGGACGTCGTCGCTGAGTTACCTGAGATAAACCCAATAGGTAGTGACAGCATTTGGGGATACTATCGTTGAACAGATAAAGGACCTTAATTGTTCGTTGAAGGAATCATTGGTATTTGTCTCTTGCTTTAGAGTGTTTTCTGTTTGTACAGACCATGTTTAGAAGGCTGAAGTTGGGACTGAACAGACTACCGTGTTGAAGGCCCGAAGTTTTGTACACAGATTAATTGCAGCACCTTTCCACAATGCCTTGTGCAGCTACGTGGACACATGTCTGGCGCTATCGACCCGAATATGAACTTCTCTCGCTAATTAGTTGGGTATGACAGTTGAGCCCAGGTTTGAATGCAGTAACATACTCAACACCAGTGTTGAGAAGTAGGAGAAACGCGTCCGCGCATGGAGAGAAAGACTGCAAATCTCGCGAGATGAAGTAAACTGTGTGGCACGCGTCAAAATATCCCTAACTTGTCGCCCAACAAGGTGCTGTAATCGGCGTGCTGAAACTCTGTTTTGAGACTCGGGTGAACACCAAAGTGTTCCCTCATGTCTGCTCGAGTAAACACTCAACTGCGAAGCTAAGGAGCACGGGCGGTATTGGGCACTATTGTCGTTCACCAGATAGGACGCCAAACGCGGTTTTTCACTGGTGAATAGCTCTTAATGATACTCACGAGGTTTAATAGCACGTCATCAATTAAATATAGTCCACAGTGATTCGTGATCAAAAGAGCCCAAAAAAGGCATGAGGGTGGGTGAAGCATGCTGTGGTAGGATATTAAACTTCATGTTTTTTAAGGTTTGGCACGGGTCAAATATTTGTTTTATTGCTTCTTCCAGGATGGAAGTCACTTCCGTTTGGTCTCCTGCATTTACCTCTTGCCTAGGAAGAACGTTACAAAGGGGATGAAAATCAGAGCAATCCCAAATGCTAACCGATCTATCGCCTATTGGGAGGATTGTCAGCAGAAATGAGGTCATCACCATCATCATCATTGTCAGCTGTAAGAACCGCGTACTTGTCGTACAGTGCTTGTAGCTGTCACAGTTTCGTTCACCGATGATTTAGGGAGGTGGGGTAGGTAGCTGCGCATTGGAGGCGGGAGCTGATAAATACAACACTGTCAGTGGACTGTTAAGTGGGGGGATTGGGAAGGGCGCTATGCATTGAAGGCAATAGCTTGGATGCACGAGCGCCATTGGGGGGGGCGACTGGGCCATGTCTGACAATGTCTCTAACCATTGATATGATCCGTCTCGGGGTCCCCATCCAGGAAGACGGCAATGACCAGCCCAGCTGAGTTTGCCGGTAATGGCTTTTATACTTCGCGGCCAAGTCATTGTTTGACCTCCTCTGGCTCGTTTCTACCCTTCACGTGGTTGTGCGAAAAGAACCCTTCGATGAATTCGGTCGACTGGCATACGCAGCACGTGGCCAAGCCAGCGCAACCTATGCAGTGTGATCAGTTCATCTATCGAGGGTGAGTTATTTCTTCCGAATACCATTAGACGTACTTCAGCTTTGCTTATTCGGTGTTCCCACCAGACTCGGGCAATGCTCCGAAGACATCGATGGCCAAACAATGAAAGTCTTTTGACGTCCTCGGCGGGCAGCGGACAGGTTTCTGATCCGTACAGTAATATAGAGTGCACCGCAGGATTGTAAACTCGACCCTTGACGGATAAGCTGATGTCACGCCTAGGTGAGATGGCTCAGTGGTTAGAGCGCGAATTTACTCACCGAAAGAACCGTGGTTCGAACCCGACTTCTGCCTCTCGACTTCCCCTGTCTAGGCAACCTGGCAGTATCCCAGCCCTCGTGCTTCCTTCTGGTGGCATGGCAGTTAGGCACCGAAAGGTGCTACAACTGAACGACTTTTTTTCACGCCTAGGCCACAGGTGACGCAGGTTCACAAAAGCTGCTCTGGCCTTCCCAATCCGAATGGAAATATCATCTTTCGCGAGATCACCGGGACTACCACAGCTGCCCAGGTAAACAAATTTGTTTACTACCTCAAGCGGTTCATCCGCAAGCATGAGGCTAGGGTTCGAGCCCACCCAGTCTTGCAGTAGCACTTTACACTTTGTAGCGCATGCCAAACCGTGAGGCGGAATTATTTAGATTGTTTAATATTGTTTGCATTACCACGGGGTCAGATCCAAGGAGAGCTATGTTGTCTGCGTACTCGATATCTGTGACCGGACGACCAGGGAGCACTTCGACTCCACAGGCAGTAGAGGCCGATAGTAAGTCTTACATGATCGTATCAATGGCGAAGTTGAAGAGGAAAGGTGAAAGAGGACAGCCCTGTCTGACACCACTTGATGTGGTAAACTCAGAAGGGAGCTTCCCGTAGGCCTTTACATGTAAGCGGGAGTTGGCGTACAGGGCCTTAAGGAGGGTCAAGAATTTATGGGGGACACCTTTGCACCACAGACACTGCCATAAAGCCTGACGGTCCACAGAGTCAAAGGCAGGGTTCAGATCAAGAAACACGACCATTGTTGGTTGCTGGAAGCGCTGTCGCTGTCGCAGAATCTGTCGAGGGTGAAGATGTGATCGATGCATCCTCTTGCAGGACGAAACCCAGCTTGGTTTTCACAGGTCTGTCTCTCCCTGTGTTCAGTCAATTTTCGAAGGATAAGACCAGAGAGCACCTTCGATGCCACAGCTAACAGGCTGATGCCATGGTGGTTTTCACACAACATCCGCATACCCTTTTTGAAGATAGGGATAACTGTCGACATGCCCCATTCTGCAGGCACCTTCTGTTCGTCCCATATAGCACCAATAAGCTTTGTCAGATGGGTCACCAGGGATTCTCAGCCTTATTTGAAGAGGGCTGGATAGAGACCGTCCAGTCCTGGTGCCTTCTCACGTTTTAGTACGGATATTTCGTACTTTACTTCTTCCGACGGGCGATCAAGGTTCACATTCTATTCGCCTGTATGCACTATCTCCACAAGCTGTGTTGCAGGCCTGCTGAATTGTTCTTCGAAGTGTTCGGCCCACCTTTCCAGTCGACGTTTTTGCGAGTAAATTAATGAGCCATCTTTTTCACTTATCGTTTCACTGACCGTTGCTTTCCTGGGGTCAGTCGATCGTATCAGTTGATATAGGGCACGACTGTTTACGGTAGCAAAGGCCTTCTACATCTCCCGGGTTTTCGATGTCCAACAAAGCCCTCAAACCTTCTTTAGGCTCTTCACTATTCGGCCTTTGAGGGACTTGAATGCGCCGTCCTACTCGGCGTCTGCTGGTATGGATTTGCTGGCATCAATCATGGAAAGACATCTCGACGGAATCCAGTGGTCATTTGAACGTAACGAAGAAGTCAGGCAAATAGCACATACTGCCACTAGCATAACACATTTCAAACGTTGCTATGCTCCATCCACGTGGTTGCTACCAGTACAGTGTTGGTTTACTGTAGAGAGTAGTTGAGCCAGCCCAAATCGATACTGCTGAGGTACGGTGGTCCTACGAGGGTGGTACATTTGTATGCTTCTTGCTGATTCGTGAGGGCTTAAGGGAAACGAACTGTCGGGCGTGCACGCACCATGGGGTGATCGGAATCAATTTTCTCGCCACAGAAGGAACGACAGTCTTGAATTGTGGCTTTCCACCGGTGACTGATGGTCGAGTGATCCAACTGGGTCCACGGTTGATTTGTAGTTCGTGGCCGCCAGGTTACACGATGCGAATGTTTATATTGAAAGATCGTACTTGCCAGAAACAGTTCATGGTCGACACACAACTGAAGGAGTCGATCTCCGTTGTCCGTGCGGTGAGCATCGACTCCGAAAAGACCGCCCAACTGTGATTCCAAGGAGCTAAGACGCCCTACTTGAGCATTTATATCGCCTGCAAGGATCAGAATACCAGTGCTTTTCGCCTGACGAATGAGCCCGGATAGCTCTCGATAGAAATTATCCTTCTCGGCACCAGAACTGCAGTCCGTTGGGGCATAAGCCGGACGCTACAAACAGGTACCGCTTTTTATGCCGGGAGGCATTGAGCTTGATTGAACTGGATAACCGGACGGCGCAAAGACGACTGTTCACTGGGATCTAATCCAGCAAAGCGCGTTCAGCTCTGGGGCTGAGTGCAAACCCCGCGCCATATATTCTACGAGTCATCGCTTCTGGGTCACCGGACACACGGAGGGAGAAATGCGAAACAGCTGAGTTCATCCTTGGCGTTCGGAGATGCATAACCACGCTTGGCTCTTGTATGCGTGTTTCGGAGACACAGCATACATCAAGGGAGTATAAGTTTTCAGCAAGCATTGCCTGTTTGCCAATTTGACATAGAGTACGGACGTCAAAAGCTCCTATATAGAAAGGATCTCGTGGATTTAGAAGGGTGTTATTTCGTTTACTGTTAATAGGCAGCGAGGAGCATAAGGCCCTTTGGTCAGATAACTGACAGTCAAGTGACTCAATGACGTTTGCTTGTGTGATGGGAAGGGGTTGGGGAGGGACATCGGTGGACGCCGAACTGCGCGGGCCGAGGAAGGGGGTTTGGTTGAGGTACCAGACCTTGAGCCTTTGACTCAAAAGTCTGACGCACAAGGCAGTGGGAGGATGTAGGGTTTTGTTCGGGGACCCTGCCACTAGCCTCTGACTTGAACGTCTGACCCACGAGGCAGCGGACAGTAGGGTTTTCTTTGGGGACCCTGCCAGGAGCCGATGACTCAATAGTCTGACCTGCTCGGCTGCAGGGGGTTGGCCTAACCCGAGGGCGCAGGGAATAAGGCATTACTGTCTCACTCCTGATGCGATTGCGCACAGCAAGTGCCTTTTGAGCAGCACCGGACTCTTTGGTTTTAAAAGTATTTCGACCGTATTGGATAATGCGCCGGCGGTCACGGTCAACCGTTGGGCGATCGGAGTATGCGGTTTTGGGGGCCGACCTTTTCTAATCCGTCCTTCCTCGGGGGAAGGTAGCATCATTGATTCCATAAATATGGACATGCTGGTCGCCTGGGGGAAACGCCTTGCTGCCTTTACACTCCTATCGCAGAGGACAGTACGACTTTACCCCCATACTGCCTCGTAGCACGATTACTCGTAGTAAGGGGTCTCGTTGCTCTTGGTCTGACTGCTCCCCTTTGGCCTTCCTGACATGGTTGCACCTTGTGGAACGACGTTCCAGCCAGTGTAGCCCGCGGAATCATTGCAGCACTCAAGCCCGACCACCACGTCAAGGTGGTCGGGGTATAAATGAGGTACATTAGTCAGGAAGAACAAACTTCGTTTTCCAAGTTGAGCAAAATGGTAAAACGGGATGTTCCGAAAGTGCGGGTAGGTAGCACTTGTAGGGTCAGATTGGATCGTGTCTTTCCCGGGTGCTTTCTGTTCCTAGTTGTTTGATGATCGTGGCGTTCTCCAACCCGCTTGGTTTGTTCGGAGGCTTCTGGTCTGAGACGACGGGAAAGTCGACAGTTACCCGAGGTGTTCCACGCAAAGTGTATTCCTGCCAACGATACTGATAAAGTCGGCTGAAACCTCCCACGTTGAGAGACGGATTCCATGTTCGATACCATCAATCACTAGCGAGACAAGATCTCTTCTGGTGGACCGTGTAGCCTGCCGCAACAGCACGCCACAGCCAGGTCATTTGGTGAGGTGTTTCGGTTGTTTCTAGACAGACAGGGTGCCCATAGCTAGCGTCTTTCTGGTACCGTCAGTAATGGCCTAGCGGGTCTGCAGTGGCTTGCTTAACTGAGGTTCTGACGTCTGCTCGTTTTCTACCAGAACCAATAGTTTTGAATTGGTTAGGGCTTCTGATGCCTAGTCTCACGGTCATAGCTTCTGACAGCACCCTCTGGTTTCCAGGACAATGTTTAGGCACTTTTGGACGGCAATTTTCGTCTGCCAGCAAAATGAAGTTCGAGGTTACACGAAGCCTTGGACCCAAACCCGACGTACAGCTATTAAGTCTGCTAACCTCTCTGGTTACACACCTCTCGGCGGAGCACACACACCTTCAGAGGCAGCAGAGACAGTGTTGAAATGCTTGTCCACAAACTGCCTCAGCCTCTTCAACAAACTTTGCGATATTAAACAGTCAGTTTGCCTTGAGCAGCCACACTCACAGAGACCTGGATCACACCAGATGTCTCTGACGCGGAGATCTCGATAGACGGCTACTCTCCATTTCGAGCTGACTCAAAACGAAGGAGGGCTGGTGAGGCTGCTTTGTACCTACATGCGACCCTGCCCATCCCGATTGTCCTCTCTGATACCACTCCTGCACCTTTATGTGAATCACTGTGGACTCAAATCCCACTGCGCGGGTCTGATCCTCTCCTTCTCGGTGTGGTCTACCGTTGCCCCTCGAGTCCTCCGAAAGATGACCAATTCCTCATACGAACCCTTGAGCACCTCTCCTCCAGCTACCGCTTCATTCATCTCTTGCTGATAGGTGACTACAACGCTCCAAAGGTCTCCTGGATGGAGCTCAGCGTGTCGGATCAAGTGGACTTTTTGCAGCGGCGCTGATCAAAGTCGTTCAACAGAGCGCTTGGACTCAACATGTCGTTGCAACTACCAGATTCCGCGGATGCCAACTACCATCCCTCCTGGATTTGGTCATCACCAACGAAAGACACTCCGTCAGTCAGGTGATACTTAACGCTCCACTGGGATATGGTGACCACTGTGTGCTGACTTTGAATTCATCTGCTACTGGGCCAGAATTCCCGAACCTCAAGCTTGGATTCGAGACTTCTGGCGTGCAGACTTCTCAGGAATGCGCACCTTTCTCGGACACGTTAAACTGGGACCAGCCTCCGTGGAAGATTTATATAGGACCATTGTCTAGAAATTTCACGAGGCTGACGCGATATTCGTCCCAAGAAAACCAGCACGCAGTCGGATGAGCCGCAAGCTACCGAAAAGGATTCGGCGTCTTCTGGAAAAGAGGTCTCAACCATTTTTCAAAAAGTTGACTACACGAGACACAGAAGACGAGCTGGCATTTCGTAAAATGCGGAACCGCTGTAAATCAGGAATCCGCCAATGGAACATACGAAAACAAGCCACCATTCTGGACCTCGCCCGGAAAAACAGAAATCTGCTGTTTAAATGCATGAGACATCGCCGCAGAAACAAGCCATCCGCGTTCTCCCTGAGGGACAAGAACGGGGAACCCACGAGTGACCCAATAGTGGTACCTGAGGTCTACAGAGAACACTATGCGGGCCTACATTCAGCCCCAGCGTCCCCGTCACATCCAATCTTGTCCAGGCGTAACTACGAACGGCCTCTAACCGGTTTGGTCTTCATGGTGGAGAACACTCATCAACTCTTGCACAAGATCCACCCGTTCTGCGCGTTGGGGCCCGACGAAGTCCATCCAAGGATCCTGAAGGAAACGTCGTACACACTGGCAAATCACTTCTACCTGCTGTTTCGTTAGTCAATTGACGAAGGCCACCTTCCCTTTGCTTGGAAGGAAGCGATTGTCACACCAATCTACAAAAATGGTGACCGACTATCGCCTGGCAGCTACAGGCCTATAATAATAATAAATAATAATCATTCAGCTGTAACACCCTCTCGGTGCCCAGCTGCCATGCCACCCGAAGGAAGCACGAGGGCCAAGATACTGTCAGATTGCCAAAGCCTAGACAGGGGAAGTCGAGAGGCAGAGGTCGGGTTCGAACCACGGACCTTTCGGTTCGTAAGCTGGCGCCTTAACCACTGAGCCATCTCGCCCTATAAGACTCACTAGCGTGCCGTGCAAGGTGATGGAACGCATTACGAGGCGAGCCATCTTAGATCACCTTAATTCCAACAACTTGATATCTCCAGGTCAACACGGATTTCTCCCAAACCGTTCTTGCATGACGAACATGCTCATATTTATGGACAGCTTAACCCAAGCCAAGGACGAGGGACTCATATCGGATGCCATATCCTTCGACTTCTCAAGAGCATTCGATCGAGTCCAACACGTCCCGCTGCTCCACAAACTCGAGCCTTACGGGATTCAAGGGAAAATCCTACTCTGGATTAAGGCGTTCCTATCAGACAGAACATTCTGAGTGAAAGTAGGCTCGAGCTACTATTCTCCAGCCCCGGTCTCCATTGGCGTTCCTTACGGCTCCGTTCCGGGACCACTGCTGTTTCTGATATACGTCAACAACCTTCCAGACGTTCTTTCAAATCCATGTCTACTTTTTGAGGACGACTTGAAATCCTGGAGTTCCAATGCCAGTGCCCTCCAAATGGATGTAGACGCTGCAAAACAGTGGTCGTTGAACTGGCACCTTCCTTTGGATGACGAAAAGTGGGTCCATATGTCATTCGGAGGAGACTCAGCGAACGCCTATGTCGTGCATGGCGAGAATGGACCAGAAGATATCACGAGGATAGATGCCAAAAAGGATCTGGCTATTTGGCTCTCTTCAAGCATGTCCTTCTCCCTGCACCATGAGGAATCGGCTCAAAGGGCATTCGTCGTCCTACGAATGATTCGGCGCACCTTCCTCCGTATTACTCGCACGGACTTCCAGATACTCTATAAGGCCAACATCAGACCGCTTCTTGGAATTGCCAAATGTCCACTCTGGAGTCACTCTTAAGGGAAACACTTCAGAAAAAGGATCCATTGCATGTACTGAAAATACCGGTGTGCATCTAGAGTGTATCATTGGACCGGCTACTTAAAGCGAAGGCGGCGCAGCGAATAATTCAGTAATAGACCGGTCCACCGTCGTAAAACCCACTTCGATCACCCCAGAAGCTAGACAACACGGAGTGCACCACTTTTCGATGAAGTGGCAGTAGTGTGAACCGGATCGCTTACAACAGACAGTGCCAAGGTCTTGTGAGAATCTGTCAGGGACTGTCTCTTCAATGCTATCCGGTTTTCATTCGGAGGTGCAGTAGGAATTCCTCGGGGTAGGCTATAGAGTAGCAGGTCGGCGAACAGGTATGATATTTTGAGACCATTCCTAATGGGGGAGAGTGAACACCACCACAGTTTTATTCATAAAGTGCTCACAGAACTTCCCACAAGACCCATCGTAACTTTCGTGATTAAGCGGAAGGCGCCGAGCCAAACTGCTCGGTTCTGATTGGTCCATATTCTAACCAATTGGCTTACTCTCCTGACCCGTTTGTCTGCGCAAACTGGCTCTATCTTAAGGTTGCAGTGCCTACCGCAACTAAAAGGAGAGCCGTCAAAAACGAAACAAGTCCCCACTGCTAAACCGGAAAGGCCAGTGTGAATGTTCCGCTTTAGTCGGGATACTCAACGCAAAACTGGCGCTTCTTTCTAAAGCTCTGGATAACACAAACGCAATGAACACAGCGACCTTGACGAAAGTTGATAATGAACTTTCTTCCCTGAACGAGTACCTTGCGCTATCCATCCCGGGCCCGCTGGCTGCGAATAAGGTCGTCCAGCTCCATGATGCGGTAATAAAGACCGCCACGGCATCTCTAGTGGACAGGCGCATGAGGGAGAGCAGGCTGATCATCTGAGGGTCGTTCTCCAGAAAAATCACGCCAACGAGGCAGGCACAGTCGCTACTTGGTAGTGTCCTCACAAAGACTGACCACGAATCGCATCACGCAGATTGGTTACTCCAAAATGGAAGCGAGTGAACACTTTGGCTTCTAGCCACTCTTTCCTCCCCGTCAGTCGTACAGAAGATCATGGAGCGGGTTGTCAGCATCCGAAAGGCCTATACAACGATCAGGCGTATATCTGATGGTCGCCCTCTAAAGGCGCAGAAACTGGGTCACAGCTGTTCTAGGGGAGAGATGCAAAACAGGCTCCCTCTTGACTCAAGTTCAGACGACCTCGACGTCGGGGAATGCTGCAAAAACACTACAGACACTGTAAATGTGAAACTGCCAATATCCAGCTCCACTCCGTCAAAAGTGGCCTCTCCGATTGCGGACACAGTTGCCGCCCAGGAAGCCTAGAGCCAAAGCTACAAACCTAACCACAGCGAACCGGAAAATCCTTCGTACACCCCGTTGGCCACGCTGACCGCGGGCGACTCGGGAGTCCACACAAACACATGTCCAGGGATTTCTTTAGCCTCCCACAATTTCGAGTTGAACAATTCACCACTACGTTTCTCACCAAACCTACCTTATTCGATCCTTTGCCTGTCACACCTTCCTATCCAGGGGATTGCGTGTCGCACACCCAAAAATCGGTGTCCGGCTTCCTGTGGTCGTGGGATATCAACCCGTCAACAGAAACGTCTTATATCAGATACCTTATTTCAGTGACTAGATCTCCTCTTTCGGCAGACCACGCAAAAAGAGAGCAGTGTATAACGACGGTCGGAACCGATGGAGCTCGTTACCGGTGTTGGAAGATGCTTGGGAAACGACGGACAAGCACCATCTTTCCCATGTAACCAATTTTATCGCTGTAAGGCTCCAAGTATCAGCAAGGTAATCTGAGAAGTTTGAGTCATGTATCACAAGCATGCTAGCAAGTGGGCGGACATTCGGAATTCAGCTACTGAGAAACCTGTGCCTCTAATGCTCAATTTAATTCCTGGTCTCCCCCTCTCAGTCCACCCAGTATACATGAGATCATCATCATTGATAGAAACGCAGTAGTAATACATACTGGCCCCTTGATACGAGATTGACAGAAAAGCGGAGTGAAGGTACATAACGCGAAGTCCCATCTCCTCAAGAAAGGCCATCAAGAAATTGGTGTCTACACCTCCGGACTGCTGTGCATCACGCTCAACTAGGGTCCCATCATTGAGATCGACCATGTGTCTCCTGCGAACCCCATCAGATATAGGTCCAGCACATAACAATAAGCAAATTTTAGTTGGACGATCCGGGTGGGAAATGACAGCACTCGTGCCATATCTGATTACGTGTGAAATCAAGGAAAAAGTAGTTGTAAGAAGTGTCAATTGGGAAACTGGTATAATAGTGGCTGCTCAGACTTGAAAGGCCACTACTCAAGTATCTTAAAAGGATGCTGTTTGCAGAACTGTGCATTTCAAAACTTGGTAAAAATTGACTTGGCACTTGGTGAGTGCAGTAAGTGGAGGGAATATCCTCGGTGCGGCCGTAGGGCACCTGTCAATTCTAGCACTCCAGTGTAGTGGTCTGGGTACCCAAAAAAGCTACTTTAGGAAGCGTGTGGCAAAGAAATGAATATAATTACTCTGAATTGAGTACACAATAATAAAAAGGGTCGAATGGAACAGACTCACTAAGAATTGTTCTTTTTAAAATAGCTCGTCGTTGGCCCAGGCCAGTGAATAAATAATAATCCGGTCGTGAACGTCCAGGGGTCTTCTTTTCCGGGAAGCTCTCATATACAATAAACTCCGAAGACAGTCTGAAATGTTTTGATACCAGAGTTAGCACATGAAGCTCGCGAGTAACCGCTGTAAGCGCGAGTGAAATGAAAAGAGAAAATCGGAGAATGCGACCACGCCTGTATTGTATGTAATTTGTACAAATGGGCGTTTTTGTGGTTTTGCGTATTCAAACAGAAATCGTTTATGAAATTGATGAAATTCGTAACGTTATAATGAAAGCAAAAGAAAGGTACAAAACACCACACCAGCAAGTCACACAAGGTAAGGGGTTTGTAATTTAGGTTTAAACAAAAGATGTAAGGTACGGAATAACCTATCGGATGTATTTTGTCGGGCTGAACAAAACCCCGGTTTAGAGTGTAAACAGAATAAAAACCAAGATCGGACTATTCAGTTTCTTGAAGGAATGGTAAACGGCGCCACCGTCTCAAGTGTTCGTTACATGTCTGCAGCAAATTTGCGGTGGCCGTAGTGTGAAAGTGTGAGGAGACCAAAATATGTGATACAATCCCAGTATAACAGCCACTTCTGTGGTAACGCCGATGTTTACCCCATCACCAGTGGTTATGCGGCTAGACTTGGATTCGGGAATTTCATAAAAAGCATCCTGATCGCCTGTCTGTGGTTTTGGGCTCTTCCCGGTAGAACCAACGAGGTATCATTTTACCGCTACTGTTGGCACCATGCACTGCTATCTGAGTTCACTCCGTACTTGCCCAGCAGATTGTCTCCCAATCTAGTCCAGTTTCTTAGGTCGGTCAGCACATTTTCTATCGCCAAAATCAGCAGACAGCAAGACAAATCAGATGACTGATTTTTACTGCATTATCATGTCAATTGCCTGGAATGAAACCTTATAGTAGAAAGAACAAAAGGGGGCCTCGGGATTGACCTGAGACTATCCTACACTAAACATCCGAGGTGACTACATCTCCAACATTTAGCCGAACAACCCGGATAGAGTCTGATAACATGAATGCTACTATAATAATAGGTTTATTTCCCAACTTGCAAAGAACATGCCAATAGAGGTATGATCGAATTGCCGCCATATGGATTACTGTCCCCAGTCAAGCACAAGGAAAGCCGTGTGGACGCCATCCTGGAAGGGTGCGCCCAGTACATGCACCCAAACTTTTCGTAACATTCTTCGTTCCCTTTTGCTATGCAAAATCCGGTCCACCTCTAGGTTTCATCCACTCCCAATTACTCATGCAAAACAGCGCTTGTCTCAAAATGCAACATATTAACCAGCCGACTTAGCTTGGAGTGCTTACGATGAGTCTGAAGTAGGGATATGCACCCGAACATTTCTGAAGTTAAAGGACACTATATATTCATAATTCACGCTTTACTTAAAGCCGAACACATCAGAGCAGAAGTAGACGGCTTTCAAATGAACTGGTGTTCATAATACTCCGCCCAATGGTCCAAGTGCTCTTCTTTGCTGCATATCAGAGAACCATTGTGATCCTTTATGGTTTCACTGACGAGGGAGTTAGAGGAGCTGAGAAACAATCACCTGTGGACATTCAAAGAATGCCTCGCTACCTTTTCCTCAATCTCTTGTATATACTAAGCTTTCCGGTCTGTGCAAAAATTAGTCGTTCCTGGCATCGCATGATGCGCCGAGTTGCATGGTAGGTTCGACGGAATGGAGTTTGTCGTCGGGCCTCCAGAATAACCGCTATCCTGTTGGAGACCCAATGCTTGGTAAAGATGGTGAATAACCGTATGCAATACATAATACAAAATGTCGATAGAGACATTCAGACCACTAATTAATAGTGTTCCTGTCCAGCTCACAAGCTCATGGGAATCTTTAGTGATCTCTGAATGGGTCATTCCATTATATCTGACAGGCATGAAATTCTTCGTTCGTTAAGTTGAAGGCATGTCATGAGATGCAAGGTAGAGAACCCTTGGGAAAAGAAAAATTTCCATAATTTTCATGTAAATAATTGGGCGTTTTACTACAAAGAGTAAATTCTATTTTCGCCAAATTGCTCTTAATTTGGAACTGAAGAATTCCAGCATATTTTATGCCCTGTCGCGCTCTCAGTTATTATCAGCTGGGTGAGTGACACCTTGTTTTGACAAAGTTGGCCGAAAAGAGATATAGTTCAGGGCGCCGAATTGCTATTAGTGTCATGAAAATCAGTTTTCAGCCAGATAGCGAAAGAGCACTTGCCAAGTTGGAATAGCATCTTGCTGAAATCGTAGTTTATAATGCGGTGCCTAGCACAAAATATTAATCGGATTAAAATAAATCTGTGTGGTCCTCAGGCTAGGTCGAACATGTTTGGCATCGTCAGTATCCATACCAGAAGTGTGAATAATGAGACGAAGTCGGAGGATCGGTGAAAAAGTAATGAATGGATCACTCAGTCAGCATCTGCTTATGGGTAGCTTATAATAGTGATACCGTCTCAACCGCAAATTTGAAGAGGAAATGCGACTGAAGTAAACAAACTGAGAGGCTCTGAACTGGTCACTGAATTGGAAACCTAGAAGAATAATCAGAGATAACGATGGAGATCCAAAGTACATGAAGACATCTAACTGCAAGCTTTTGTTCACCGTGTTGAAATCAGGGCATGAAAACTGCCTTGTCAAGTAGTTTGCCACGAAAATTCTATATCCAGATGTCTTTGCCCAAATTTTACAGAAAATGTCCTAACGCCGTTTATTCCACTTACCTGTGCATAATTTTGTTCATTCATTTTACTGCCGTATTGAGATTTCTTGTCTGTAAGAGCCCAGTATTTTTACTCAGGTTATCTGGACATGTTTTGGACATGTCTAGCAGCGGTTAGATTTTCGTTCTTTACTTTGCTTCAACAGTACCACATGTTGTTTACGATACACTGAAAGTTTTTTTTCAAATACATAACCCTTCAGAAGATGAAGAATAGTTTTAACTACTGAATTTTTTATACTAGTTTAAACAATGACCCATAATTTCCGCATACACACTCAAAAGCCCATATTCATTAGTTTTAATTATTAAGACTGGAAACTGAAAACTTGATTGAAATTTAATCGTTCATGAGAGGTAGGAATAAAAGATAACTCTGAAAAGTGGACGTCAAACATGAGTGGCCAAATAGTTATACTAAAAATGAACAAAACGCCTACGAAGTTGTACGCGATAAATCTGCTTCGAAAAATCCTTATGCAAAATCGCCATGAGTGCAGATAATTTCATATGGGGTGAGCGAAATGACCAATCAAACCCTGTTGTCATTCTCAGAGAGTTGTTGTCGATGTCCAAAAAGCCAGTCACGTGTTCAAACCAGGACACGTTCTCCTGTCCCGGTGTATGCAGCGTGCGCTAGCAGAGTATTGGTAGCATTACATCTTGAGTGCTAATTGTTCAGAAGTGAAATGCTGGCGCGATCACCTATATGCTCTGTTAATAAGCTGTATCAAAAGCAAACCTCAAGTCTACTGTTTCTCCGCTTTGTGCTAGGTAGGGAAAGGACTGTTTATTCAGGAGTAATGTGAAAGCAAAAATCCCTTCCTTTAGTGTTGCACCCAGTCTCATTGAAAATCGACAGTTTCCGAAACACATGGATGGCTTAAGTGCACGTCTACCGTAATGATAAAATGACCTTTAAAACATACTCTGAGCCTAGTGAATTAAATTTATTAAACTAAAAAGAACTCTGTATCTGATCACCTTCTAGACCGCTGAAAAATCAATGGTATCAGTGCATTATGTCTACATTTTGTAACCGTACTACAAACTTCAGGGAACTTAAAATGTTTGGGTCCTGCTGGACATGAGCACCACCTTCAGATTTGTAACATAAACCTAAGTAATAAGGGTTGTATTTTTATTTGGTGCCGAGTCTTTACGACATTGAAATTAGAACGATAAAAAGGCTTGACTAAAGTGCAAAACCTATTGCCATTCTTGTCTAGATCCTCTGACTTAGAAAAACTAGTCCATATTTTTATGTGGCTCGTTTGAAACCACAGGTGGTCATTTTACTCGTTGTCAGATATCATTCTGGGTTCTGCTGAAATGAATGAGCTTTGTATGCACTATGCATGAGTTAATTAGCTTGTTTATTTATCCATCCCCACTTGAAGTTGGCTTCAGGTGTGTGTATCACATTTTCCATGTCAGTGGTCATAAACTCTTAGAGTTCGGGTTCTAGACCTGAAATTCTAGTGAGGTTAAACTATGTCTACACTTACTACAGGACAGAATGCTGGTGATTCGGGTGGAACAAATAGTCTTTAATTTGTATGACACCTTAGATACAACCGAATTACATGGCTGAACAGGCAAACCACGTGTCTACATATTTTATCTATCTAATACGTATGCCTTCAAGCATTTTTGGTATTTTCAACCAATGTGGGCGCTATTGTTAGCTGGACTATGTAGTCCAAGGCCAGCGATAGCATTTGATAAGCACAAGCTTTAGTTTGAGCTCTAAATTACTTCTTATTAACGGTTGTAAACAAAATTGAATTCATAATCTCGAGGGGTGTACAGACATGAAATAAAATCTGTTAGCTGAACCAAATCATCACGTGCGTTCTGTCCCGTATTCAGGACGCATTTGTGAATAGAAACACTGATAAGTTAATTTGTCGGTCATTGAAAGGCAAAGCCTGTATCTGAATGGACCACAAGTGAACCCATTCTGACCCTTCCTAACGAAATTCTACCTCCCTGTGCGCGTATACCTCTGCGTATTTTATTACAGTCATGATATTGTTGAGAGCTTGAATCGATTTAAACTGAAGTCACGCAAACGTGATGCGCGAATTACCATGTTCTGCCATTTTGAACAAATTAACTCATAGTCATATCTTTACTGGTTATCAAGGTGAAAACGTTGCTGCAGTGATGGCAAATAACTTTAAAACCATGGGGGACAAATAAAGGGAGTTACCAGAGTTTACATTCTGTGGTAGGTGCTTTTGGGACTTCATATAAGTCTATTCGTACATTAAGTGAATAAGGAATAAGGGGAACCCACGGGTCAGTGTGTCAAGTAATCAAATGGATTTCCCATACGTCCTCAGGCTCGCACCTTGAAAAAGTTGACTTCGAGCGCACAACCGACTTCAGACCAACTTGGTGATTGACAATTATCTAAACTTAACAATTGTATTCGTTTCAGGGTTAGCCGGTATATACTATGAATTGCCTGCTGTGTGTCAACGTAACTAACAGTCAGGGTTTTTTTTAAATTAATACTGAAAGGCGCCGGATTGTGTTTGTGTGCGTTTACTACCAAACTATATTATTGCAAGAGAAACTGGACTCCTGGCACCAAATCACAAATAACTACACCCGAGATGGTTTTGGAGTTTAGCAGTCGCTTAAGTGGGATCGAAGTGCAGGACTGGGAGCAACGCTCCAGCACTCATTAGCGGACTGGTATCGCCTACAAACCACCCCTGGTTAATTACTTGTTTGGTATTAGCTAGTTTAGCCAATGACCCTTAGATGATTGCTCGTTTTTAAATATGCGCCTGTTCATTTGTTTGGTAACGCCTGAATTTCGGCCAGTATCAGATAACGTTGTACCATCTTATCTCAGGAAACAAAATACAAGAAATTGTGGAAGGTGCCTAACCAGTAAGCGGCTACAATTACAATGAAAATGAAAAAAGATAATCCCATTCGACTGGGACTACTCTTTATGTTTTTGGAACAAACAATCGATCCAAAAATGAAAATACGGTAAAAGTTTGTTTTACCAATGGTAGAATTTGCACTAAAATGAAAGCAGTGTTTGTCAACTGAAAAGAGCATCATCATAAGAGGAATGCACATTGAGACCCAATATTCCAGAATTGCAAAGACAATGACATTTTTATAGGGCTTTGCTTCCAATACGGAGGTTTGTGCTTATTTACGGGCAATATCAAAAATATTTTAGAACCTTGGAGGGATATGGGTCGGGTATATGAGCAAAGTTCAACCGTAGATAACGGTAACACTACCATCCGTATTGAGCTATGAACCCACTGTGCAGTAAAACCAAACTGCTTTATCCTTTCTGCCCTAATTAATACACTTCTGTACATAGGTAAAAAAATTCCTGACAGTAAAATTTGGCACGGAGACCGATCCCCTAAGGACATAGACAAGAAACTCCCTGTGACTTGCAGTGACCAGCAATGCAGTTTAATAAGAAACGTACGCCTAAGTATGAGTACAAAAACAAGATATTAAAACCCAATTACCACTGGAACAGTTCTCCTTCCTGCGGTGGACTAGCCGCTTTTGCTTGTAATTTTTGGTTAAGTTAGAGTGAAGTAATGACAAGGACTGTATATTACTGGAGATTTTGCCAAACAGGAAACGGTAAACTATGCAATTTTTGCGGGTAGGGGCAGACACTTCCGGCAAGGATCTGACTATGAACACTTGAGAAGAGGTAATTTCTCATCCAGTAATAATAAGAAACTTCCGATAACGAGGAAAAATACTGTTTTCCAATGTGATTCTTGTTCGGACGCGGTAGATAGGATGTCGATGAAAAGTTCAAGCTTATCTTGATAACTAAGCGGAGTTTCGTCACTTTTGATGTAGATATAAAGAAAGCACTGTCAGGATACATCCGGCTGAATTTGCAAAATAAATGTCTTTACGGGTTATGACCTTTGATCCATCTCCAACAAGCACTGTTCACAGGTGTGGAGAAATAGAATTCGGCCATCGTCGGTGTCCACGACATAAATGTTCACATATTGTGGGGTACAGGAAGAGTTGCTACAAACGCTGCGGAATGGTAGCGAGAATACCCATGATTGAAGTTGTCGCAGTAAATGATACTGCCAAAGTTCTGAGGCTTGAAAGGCGTACTATTAACAACTTTCATTCCTCAGCAAAAGTACAGTAACATCAGTGTCATTACTACAGCATTCCTGTCAGCCACCAAACCTACAGTGAGAACATTCTGCCGATGTTAAGTCGCTTTCGTAGAGAGAACAGAATACTACTTAAATCTCTTCCCAGCGGTAATACTGTAGTGTTTGCTATATATGGGTACAGTGTAAATTCATGTATAACACATCCGAACTAAATTTCAGTCGGACGAAAATTTCCGACAGTACTGTCCAGTCTATGGTTACGGTGTATCATTTTATATGAGCAACATTCTGCTTGTATTTGCCCGTGTGCATTATCGTTTGCTGACTAGGATTGAATATATAACACATTCACTGGCATACTGTCAAATGTTTCTGATAATTTCCCAAAACGACAAAGTCAAGATTTGGTAAATATGCGGGAGACGCAGGCACGGCTACCCGACGAAGACTGACATTTTTTGGTACGTTTGTGAGACTCAGCTTTTGTTTCACAAGGCATTGGTGGAAACGTTTTAGCAAATGCCCATTTGCGCTCAGCGGTCCGACCTACACGAACCTGGTATCTGGTGCACCCTGAGACTACTAACGTTGGTTTCAGCGCTGCGAATAGCGCATAAAAAATTTGCGTGGCCGATGAAAGTATATACTGAAAATTTTTGTTCTGTTCAGCTTGGCGTATAGAACAGTTTGCAGGGTGTTTTCTGTCAGGGGCAGAATTTTTAAAAGCAACGCACAAGAATCGTGAACTACCAACGGATCCTTACTATCAGTGGTGGTATAAATGTTTTCGAGCTTTACTCATAGGTGGTTGTACAGCTTTATGCGTTGGGCTAGAAATAGTCACCTATAACTTTTTGTTGGCATTTTACTTGACGAAATGGCTTTCTGTTTGGTTTGGCAGCTCATATTACGAGTCGTGTTCATGGTAGCAAAAACATCATTCGTTAGCTAGATTCATTTTACGAACCGCAGTTTCTCGTTAAAAAATGTAATTTCTGGTTGCCACCGGCAGCTTTTTAAGGATTTTTTTGACGCTGCGCTTAGGATGAAGAAGGTAAGCAATAAATTCTGCCCCTCTGACAAACAGATTTTTAGCAAATATTGTTGCATTTTATACGAAATTTAGTTCCCATAGTGCATTTGGATGGAATATTTAGTTTTATTCCCATGCGACAGGACGCTTTCCACCTGTATGTATTACTTACAAGGTCGAGATGAGATTGTGTTCTGAGATTCAACAGCAATATACTCATCGTATTTTGGTGTCTGAGCCACCGAAATAATTAAATAAGCACTTATCTTGACAGACAGGTGTGTGTGCATGGTAAGAACTCGAATCTCACTTCCACAGTATTTAGCAGCAATCGCTTACCACATACAAATTTCTTGTCGCAATTGAGTCACTGAAGGCACAGTTTCTGTAGTGTCATGAGGGACTGCAGTGAGTAGGGTTCATCACATTCTGTGTGTATGGACTTGTCCCGATGAGCTCAAAAATGTTTAGATGCCTTAACTTCAAAATTCTGATGATATTTGAATCAATTACAAAAAATGTGTAGGTTGTCTACTTAAAGACGGCTAGCTTAGGGGCCGTGTCTGGCACCATTTTATGTAGAACTTATTGATACATTCGGACTAAGTGCTACAGTCAGATCTTGTCTCGTAGCACCAGATAAAACCCCACTATATACCGCATGCGAAAACGTCTTGAAAAGATGTTCTGTGCACGCCTAAATTACCCTGTCAGCTTTGAAAAACAGTCACATCCTCAATGCTGTGCTTTTCATTCTTCCGCAAAAGGATTGCTCATGATTTTGTAACACGGTTTTCACATTATAAACACAACTCAATAGCTCTATGGTTGCCACACTCATCACGAGTACCCTTGTTCAAAATTGGCACTGATATCGACTCATTCCAACCGGTTGAGATAGTCTCCTTCAACCAGATAGAGGCACATACGTTACACAAGCACTGACAGGGGATTTTACCTAGATCTTTGAACAGAGTCTGTGGGAGTTCACCAGGACCAGCAGCCGGGGGATGTCAGAGGGATAAAAGGCTTTTGCTTATTTCCGAAGTTCCAATTTAACCCTCCAGGATTGTGTTGCTGATCTCAAATCTGCTGTCTGTTCATTACGATTCTGGTCCAACACAGCCACACAAAGAAGAGAGGCGTCAAAAGCAACCAGTTTTTCATTATCCTGCCCGCTATATGCTGCAATTAATGTGAACCGGCTGGTGGCACCACTCAATGACCGATGTAGCATAAGGTCGTTTGCTTGGTTCATCGTTGTTTGTGGGTTGGGATATTACCAGGGCTCTCAGGCCTAGACAAGAGAACAGTTAGTGTCCTCAGCTAAACCCCTTGATCCAAAAGCCTAACCGCAAAGCATTCGTTGTCGGCGTATGAGCGCCAGCGCATTATATATTACTGAGGAGTAATCTGCCATACAGTTCCAACTCCCGGTCTTTAGGACCAGAAGGGTGTAAGTCAGACACCTACCAATTGACTAACCCGTTTGTGTCATAAACACACTTTTCAGTATGGCTTGGCGCGTTATAAAGTTGCACGAACCGTCACACTGCGGTGGAGTGCATTCTTGTAGTGAAGGTTGACGAAAACCGGAGTGCCGTTTTGACAAGCGATGATACAAGGACGGTGTACTTTACAAACTTAGCCAAATGCAAATGAAGTAATCTGTGAAAATTAGTTTTCTCATCTACCTGTTTTGGTAGATGTTCAGCCCGAAACTTACTGGTTCACGCGTGTCGAAATCTAGCACCTCATGTTTTGCAACGCATTCATTTCACGACTAACTTGTGCACAAACGGAGCACAGCGGATTATGTTCGCACCTTCCAACAAGGTCACGCTCCACTCCAAACATCAAAATGGATCGGTGGAACGTTTGTTCTTGCATTATTCTGAATACTTGATGTGAAAAATTAGTTTCAAGGGCACCTTGGGTTTGTTGCTCCGTCGGTTATTGTGCCCCATCTTCAACAACGCAAGTATAGCAAAAACAAAAACTGGTTACCATGTGAACAAAACCCATTATTATGTTTTTAGATGGACCACAATTGACCTGGTTCCAAATCCACCAGATAATTTGCTTTCAGATGAGTTGGAACATTTGGACCCTGGCTAAAATACGTGAATCCTTATTTGGATTTCAGCACCCGTTTACTAGAGAAAATGACCACCCTGGTAGCCTCAAATAGCGGTAGATTCTCCCTTGAATAAACAACAAGAATAGGTGTGAAGGCTCTCATTTATTCGAGGAATAATGTAGAACACGTAACTGCGAAATATGCTCACTTCAGCTTCCCGTATTTTGACAGTCAGCTATCGCTTATGCGCATTAAATTCCCCAGTTTTTGATTCAATCTCGTGAATCATTCTAGGCACCTGTGCAGCTGCACACGCATATATTCATGTGTCCCAAAAATAGTTAACTGGAACGGCATTGATTTCCCAGAAAATACGATATCACGGATTCTCTCGGTGGATTCGGTAACCGGCAAACAGCTTTGTTTATTATAACAGTTACCACTTCACCGAAACCGAGTAGAGGTCAGAAGTCCGAAGCTGTTGGACTCACAAGCATCCATGGGCTGAACGGGAAACTGAGGGAGGACATGACCGTCATGCAATCTGTGAAGTTTATTGAGCAAACAAAAGGATTTCGGGTACAACTGCGGCTGAACCATATATTGTATCAGAAAATTTTCAGGGTTTCGTGTCTTAAGAGATTGTGTCTCACAGGTCATTGGATATAGCGCTGTGACTCTCGCGGAAAAACCTTCAGTAAAGTAAGTCTGTGATTCGATTGAAGGGTGCAAACTGCGTGAATACAACTGTTGTATAACTTTCCACCCGGTGGAACTTGGACAAAAGGAAATGTAACAGTAGGTAGGATGAAGTAGCTTGGAATTTCGGTCTATTTTTAGTCATGAAACACATCATTTTAGAACCAGAAGAAGCGCTGGGAATGACTATTCATTGACTGTAGCGTCTACGTGACATTTAAAAGACTTCACACTATTGCTATACGGGATTCTAGTTATCTTGTGTCCATAGTGGCTATTCTGTGTTCATTTTTGAAAATCGTTTACGACTTTTCTAAAGTAACCCGCTTCACTTTTCATTGTCATTTATTGGTCAGTCCAGTTTTCTGTTACATATTTAACCACCAAACCTGTTGATTAAAACTCTCAGATGTGGTCATTGTTAGCTAAAAGTCTCAAAAGCATATTCAATAAATGTAAAAATTTGGTTACGTTAAACATATTTAATTCTACTTACCGGCGATATTTTTGATGAAAGCAACAGGCCTTTAGGGAAGTTACCAATACAGCCTGAATGGTTTCTTTGCTATTGATGAATGCTAGTCCAGCCAGTGCGCCTAGATCTCACAACAGATTTTGCTGGTTCCTGCAGTTACTTCCAATCCAAAAAGTGATCATATTCAGCTGAAAGCATGTAGTTTCCCAAGGATTTGGTTAATATAGCAACGTCCTCAATGTAATACGAGCCACGGCAGCTTGATTGAAATGATTTTAACATCCAGATACTCTTGTAGCGAAATAACCGTTTTCAAGTAAATAACAAATCTGAATAGTACTGGGTACAGAAGCAGACTTTTTTCAGGGCCCGAAAACAATTTGGTTGCTCAGTTTCTCCTGGAAGCCAAGTCAAGGTTTTATTGAGTATACTTCAGTGGCCTCTGACAAGAATTCCTGAGGTCTCTAGCTT
Source organism: Opisthorchis felineus (assembly GCA_004794785.1). Taxonomy (NCBI): domain Eukaryota; kingdom Metazoa; phylum Platyhelminthes; class Trematoda; order Opisthorchiida; family Opisthorchiidae; genus Opisthorchis; species Opisthorchis felineus. The sequence continues at coordinate 579,685 of SJOL01009432.1, read as the reverse complement.
AGTAAAGCTAACTTGTGTCTTGAGCGATAAACCGGCATACTTTAGAAAGCCTATTTTCTTCATAAAATCGCATATCACACGTTTGAACTAGGATGTTGGACTGCAAATCGTAGTGCACCGATGACGTGGGTATTACAAGCAGACCGGCGGAATAATCGTCTCACTACAATGAGGTAGTAAGAGATGTAACCGAGGACTTTGATATCTATGTGGTTATGCCTAACCAACACTGGGCCAGATGGAGTGACGTAATGACAAGTGGCGTGGTGCTTCACCCATGACAGAAAACGTGGTGTTCCAGTACTAACAGATATGTCACGGGTTCAAATCCCGTTAAAAATTAATGAGATAATGGCTACTAACGATTCCCAACGAGAATAACGCATCCGTAATTTGTTATTGGAACTTTGCTTAAATTCCCTCATTAAGTCTTAAGTGAACTCGTAAACTATTAATTTTTAAGTACATAACCAGTACACTTAAGTATTTGGTATTTTAGTGATCAGTTCCTATAGGATGCATCTCAACCACAGAAACCTGGTATGATCGTCCCGAAGGGGATTTTTACCAAATTGATTGTTTTTCTGTGATAGACGTATTTGTTATGAGTGGCACGCTACTGAGTACTTCATCACAAAAATTAAATTAGTTGCCCGTATTCCTTTCAGCAAGTTTTGGGCGGCTAAGAAGGAAAAATGGATCACAGAACGAGTATAATTTCCATCTTACAGACCATCATTCGAGCAGCCAGGCAATACGTAATCATGTGGCCTTAAATCCGCGACTTCTGGATGAGTGGCGCTTCATCCTGTCTGAATATGTGGAAATCACGCTGCTGATCAGCCGCTCGTGGCTTGGCGGTTTAATATTCAACTACTACACGAAGGCTCGAGCCATTTCATCTGAGGCTGTCATTATTTCACGGCGGTCGGGCTTCACTGCTGTAACTATTCTGCGGCCTACACTACCTGAAACTCGAGTACCTAAGGCTTAACCATACCAGGAGATACAGCAGGGAGTACCCGTACTCAAAGCAACGATAATAAGGGGTGACCTAAATTCGTAAATTCGTACCCTCCCCGGCGACAGGATTGCGAAAGCTATGTGGCGGCCAACATGTCCTTATTTCTGGAAGCACATGATACCTTCCCAAGAGGAATGAAGGGTTAATGAAGGTGAACCTGAAAACCGCATACTCAGAAAGCCGAAATGTTGAACGTGACCATGGGCACATTATTTAACACGTTCAAAATAACTTTAGAATTCTCAGGGAAGTCCCTTAATAAGACCCTAACAACCGCTGTTTTGAGGTTCAGACTTTTGAGTTAGGGGCTGAAGGAAGGGTCACCGAAGGAAAACCTACGTCCTCCCACTGCCATCAGAACCACACTTTTGAGTCAAAAACTCAGGTTTGGGTAACAACGAAACAAATTCCCTTTGCCTCGGAAGCGGAAAAGTATCATTCACTGACAGTTCCTTAGAAGTCTGGCAACAAATTCGACCTGTATCATTTGGCTGTTAATCAGCTACCTTTTTTTCTTACCACAGCTTCTGTACAGTAAAAGGGATCAAAAGTATCCCTTATTAACTTTAAGGGATCTGTATGCTGTGTCTCCCAAACACGCGTACAGAACCCCACCTCAACCAGCTAGGGACGAACGCAGATTTCTCACACTTTACTCTCCGGGTGTCTGGAGATCCTAATGCAGTGAATGGCTGTTGGCTGTGCTGAGCCTGAGAGCTGCGTGCTGTCTACTGGGCAGGATTTCAGTAAACAGTCACCTTTGTGTTGTTATGATAGCTGTCGCAATCCAGATAGACGTATCCCAAAAATGTAAGCCATCTTTGTTTTGTCAGCATGCCATGCTGCGGACGGTAGCCATGGGACTGAGAAAGACAGCCCCTATCGAGATTTGTCAAGGTTGATTCAGTCAGCGAGAAGTAGAGATATCGTGATTTTGGCAGGTGGTATTATTGCCGCCTTGAACGACGGGGTGAACACTGAAGGAGTTAGGCTGAAGTTAGACTGACCACATCAACTCAACCTCAATAAGGACCAGATAAACCATAATGGGAGGTCGATACTAGTCCACCACCGACAACAGAAGCCCGGCATGCAATTTCATTCCTGCAGCACAAAACATTCGGTCTAGACGGTTTGCATCCTGAATTTTCAGACAGGGTGGCGAGTCCCTCGTGTCTGAGCTAAAGACTGAACGCCAAAATATTTGGAAGAAGAAAAGAATGAAAACAGAATGAAGCACCTTGTTGGTGACGCCCATATTAAAAATGGATGCAAGAAATTTGTTAGGAAACCACTGAAGCATCAGTCTAGTGATGATAGCTTTCAAGGTACCCTCTGGTATCATCCTACGAAGATTGATCAACCATCGGGAGAGTCGAATTCGCGAAGAATTAATTGGGGTTCGTCCTGGGTGGGATTATGTCGATCGCATATTTGCTCTGGGTCATGTTCTGGAATTGTTCTACTCCAGTAGCTTAAACTAACTAAAGGGGAATTGCTCTGTCAACATCTTGAACAAAACATACTCATCGCAATGAGTTTCGTGTTGAAACATATGCTAACAAACAGAATACAATGCCTCTGAAGCAGTGTAACCGTACACGATCATCAACCGTTATCTGTTGAGGGTTTGGAGCTGTGATTTATGCAATAATAGAACACGTGATGGCAACTATAAATTATCCGATTTAATTATATCTGTATTTACGGAAAGATTATGAGTTGTTTTTAACGGTAAATGGCCAATAAGAAGGCGACTCTCTTCATATAAAACAGCAAACATAAAGAAATCCGTTTATTCGAGGCATTCAACGCACAGGCATGACTCCGAAAATCTGTCTGACGTTTTGCCTTTTGGCTCTATGGGTGCCAGAACTACAGTGTGGTAAGCTATCTCACATTTTTGCGATACACTTAGTATGTCAAATAACGGACGAATATAAGGAATAACAACGCCTTAGAGACTTATCGCTCTGTGAAAAAACGTACAACGCTTTAAATATCCAAAGTACAATTTTACCCACTGTTTGAAAATTCACTGGTTACATTTTGCTAGCATTCTATGTTACACACTGTACGGCAGTAAAACATCAGTGTCAACACTGATGTTGCTGTCTTTGATGATGATGATGATATGTTCCACACTCTTGAAAGGTCGGTTTGTAGAAACAGAGAGCACTTCGCCTGTCGGTAGGTTTGTTTATCCAGAATATTTGAGGTTTGCTGTATAATGAGACGTATAGAAGGCCTGAGAGAAAGCTAGGAAACGAACATTCTCCTACCCTCTTAGGATCCATACAAATCTGTTATCAAGCCTGTAGGTATCACTAAAGAAATTCGTCAGAAATGGTTACTCAATAGTGAACAGTGGTGAGGACAACGCAAGTGCAACTGCTACAAATCCCGAAACAGATTATATATATATATATATATATATATATATATATCACAACACAATAAAACATATTTGTTGTAGTATGCTCTGGGCTTTTCTACATTTATGAATTCCGGACACGCTTAAATTCGCAGAAAAGACAGTCCTAATAAGAATTTAGACTAAGACTATAGAAAACCAATTCGGGCGTACAGACTTTGGCTTGCCGCTCTGTAGTGGTTTCCTCATGTTATTTTCAAAACCTGATCCGGACAACTATTCAGTCTAAGCCTCGGATGGAAATTAGGGTTCAGTTGGTTTACCTCTCACCGGAATAGAGCAACTCAAAAGTTGGAAGAAAGCGCAATGGGCTCAATTAACTCTAAACCTCAAGTGTAGATCAAGCATTATATTATGAAACGGTCAGAAGGAATCTATATTTTGTGACAGAATTGTTGGATTTCATTTGTCAAATCTGACAGCATAAAACGTAACGTCCTAATTTGCGTGGTAGTCATCTGTAGCCCATGGTGTTAACTCAAACGGTTCTGTTAATTGAGCTGTTAATTCTGGTTAGCTGACGGTTACTGATATACAGTATATGCCTGCTGGCGAACTCTTGTTATGCTGTGAGACCATTTGAACTCTTGAGATAGGAATGGTCAATTCACCTACCAATATTTGAAAAGTGTTGCCAAGCTGTTTTGAAAACCTCATTCTATAGTATCACACAATTTAAAGGAAATCTCTCCGGGTATTTATTTTTAAGGTCACTGGTTTTCATCAACTGAAGCAAGGATTTAGGTGCACCCGCTCTACGATGGGACATATTTTAAAGATAATGTCATGGTAGAACTGTCTAGAAATATCATTATTAGCGACACTCGCGCCCAAGATTCATGTCATTTCTGTGGCCGTTACAATACTCATTTGTAAACTATGACAGGCAGAAAAGTGGATGTATACGAGCGTGAAAATCAGCGCAGAGTTTGGCGTGATTAGCCGGTTATCCTCGCCTCAAGTCACCTTAAGCCAAGAAGCGATGTACTGACAAAAATCACAAAACTGTTTGGTAATTGGCTGAGATGCACACCACTTGGCACTTGTCCGAATCACCTCTCAACCTGCAGGTATTTCCAAACGTTAATTTGAAATCAGTAAAATGTCCCTTCACATTTTCTGGGACCAAATTTTATATACTGCCTATTTTAGGAACAGTATAGGCACTTCAATAAATTAATAGCTTATCTAGGTAGTGTAGCTAAGATAATATATTTCCATTGGCACCATCAGCCGTGCAAAATGTTTCCTGGAGCGTATTCCCCTCGTTCAACAATTATGCGTTCTTAGTTATGTATTGCATTAATTCTCAGTAGCATCTAACCCTTTGGATGCCTCCATGCCTTGTACTAAATGCCGAAGAGAGCGGTTAAACAATGTTGTGATGAATGCATCGAATGACTTTCTGAACATCAAACCTGAATATTGTACTGCCGAAACAGCAGTTGTGATACTTGGCTTGGCTGACAACTGCCCTCAGACATTCAGTGAAGAACAGACAACTTTCCGGGACTTTGGATTTCGGTCCTGTTTTCTGGAGTACAAATGGGGCACAAGCAGCTTGATCCGAATTAAACATACAGTCCAAAAGTCACAGCACTCCCCAGGTTAACCCTGAGGCAATTATGTACGTGTGATGCTATAATGGGACTCAGTAATACACAAGGGATGGCTTACGTGTTAAGGTGCAAACCTACTGGCCAGTAGGTTCATTGTACTAATCGAACCCCGACGTTTGAACTTCTGCTGTTTAGGCTTGGACACCTCAACCCCGCTGCTTCCTTCGGATGGCATGGTAACTAGGCACCAAAGGGGTGTAACTACTTAACCGTCATCATCATCAAGCATATTTTTAAATTTGAGCAAATTTTGCCACAGATTTACCGTCCCACATGTCCCAGAAAAATATAAACGTGCACTCTATCTGTGAAGAGATTCCACAGTATAACAAAACTGGTTAGAGCCTGCTAGAATATTAATTTACCTAGTCACTATGTGTGGAAAAATAATATTTTATTTGATTCCCAGCAACTCCGAATAATAGGCAAGGATTTCGTGAGTTAAAAATTTTACTTTCAGTTTATACGGTTATTTATATTTTCCATTCAGATATCATATCACTGAATCAATTAAGTTGGGCCGTGCGTAGAAACCTAGCCCCTTTGGACCGAAGTTGTTAGTATATTCTCTTCCTATATGAGGAAAAAGTGGTGCTGATTCAAAGCGATGAATGCAGAACTTGTAAACCACGTGATAACTGCATGCTATTATGCACCTTATACTGTCGAAGTCTGCTCATTTGGTGTCAAATAAATTGGAAGAACATACCTGTTAACTCCCATTCTAACTCATATGTGTGTGGTATGTTTTCGTATCCATGTTAACATTCATATTTTGCTGCGTAACACGTTGTATTGCACGTCAGAAGTACAATCTATGTGACTGTTCTACGAGACACTTGTTTATCTGACTCAATAAAGCATAAATCTCAGACAGTGGGTGGTCAGAAGAAGAAATTTTTAAACGCGTGAATACAACCATATTATTTTTCATTACCATCAATCATCATTAACAGCTATATATCAGTAATACATACGGGTTTACAACTACCAAAATATCAACTAACGGCAGTAGGTGATTTGTTTCGTTTATGTTGTTCCGAATTCAGCAGAAACAATGAAAACGAGGTTGTTATCCAACTGAGTTTTTGCAATGAGCAGCCAGAGAAACGAATTGTGAACCTTAGGATAACGCATTGTATTTTGTACTGTGCCACCAACTTGGGCCCGAGTTTTGGCAGCCAATGTAGCAATCGAAACATAAATGAAAACAAGTTTCACACAATCTCAATTGCCATATTTGACGCCGTTATTTTTTGTTTAGATACTAAAACTTATTTGTTGCCCACGTTTCTTGCAACCAAGTACACTTTACACAGAAAAAATATTGTTGCTTTGGGTCGCGACAGACTTATACAAGCGACTACCTGAGATATCGTCACTCAAAATAGCTTTCGGGCAACATGTAAAACTACCTGCACAACAAGCGTGAACTGACTCAGCTTCAATCAACATAGCATTCAGGTATCATGCGGCAACGGCCACATCGCACACACTTATCCCTTATAGATTTGTAAAGAGTAGACTTTGTCTAGTGAGGATGACTGTACGTCTAGGACAATCCTGTTTTGTTAAAATAGACTAACACGGCCAGAACCATTAAAGCGTGTGTAAATTTTCAACACATTTTATTCTATATTCACCGCAGACTTGGACAAATTTGTAAACTGATCGCCTATGACTATGACAACATTGAAACCAAATGTCACAGTGTACCGCTGAGTCATGGACTGCTTCGCTACAGGCGACGGCTGACATCAAATATCGCTGCCCAATATAAGGCTGCTCATGATATTGTCAAGCCTAGCCGATAAAATTTGGTTTTACATCAACGAAATTTTCCTAAATTACTCGACTACATAGGCAACCGTGTATTGCCCATTAACCTTATGAATTTACTCTTAGGTCAGGACGACCAAATCACGCCATCAAACGACTTGTGAAAGTCCAAAAGTGTGTCCGAAGAATCAAGCTTTTGCAGTCATCCACTGTAAATTATCAGAAAAAGAGTTGAAATCCCAAGTTTTATCTCGTGTGGATGGGAGTATGCGCAAAGGTACGCAATCGTAGGAAACCTTTAGTATGTCCATTGGTGCTCGTAGATTTTCACACAGTTATTGGACTGGAGTCTCTAGTTTTTACGAAGCTTCGATACCTTTTCCCTGAGTACCAAGCTGATTAGATGCGGTAGAAACTCATGATAATGGACCGGAAACAACAAATTCAATCACAAATAAGTGCTGTTTATTCATGATGGGTTTATATTTGGGACTAATAATACATATTAAAACTTGAGTATCAGTGCACAAGAAACTGCTCATGCTGATGAGTTTAACACTCTGACATACCTGCCCTGAATATATCCGGACCTTGAAAATTGTTTGAGAGATTAAATTCGTATTCTCCATTTTAACTCAGACATCACGGATAACAATCAAATGCATAAATTAGTTGTTTTAATGAACTGCATAGTGCACAACATGATGTACTTATTGCGACTTTTACTTCATGACAGCAGCCTCTGGCGAGTGTGGTGAGTATCTAGAATTTAAATATACTAATGTCCTATGTTGGCTGCTGTGGCATAAGGTAGACCGATGTCGTCAATCTGAAGGTCCATAAACATTTTGTGGCTTTCATTAGTTTCTTGGCTTAGATCAAATTCTAGGTACATCAGTGCCTCGCGGACAAACTGAACAAATTGGAAACACTTGGTAATTTGCTGGTGTGATGGTTTTGTAAGGCACTATGTTTTAAGTCGTTTGTCTAAGAAAGCAGCGTTTAATATCGCATTGGACCTCTTATGGTGATCGGTACCGTTCACATTCCCATGACAATTCTTCGTTGCTCAAGGTTGATTGGTATCTACCTAACTCCAGCCGGTTACTGAATACGTGTGGTCGTTATTCGAAACCTATTCTCTAGTCAAACATTCTACGCCTGTACATGGGTAGTGAGGCCTAAACAGTTTACGTGAAGTTAAATATATGCAGGTCTTTGGCGCCAATTTAGATCCGAGGGAATAAGATAGGCTGGCGCATATGCAGTGGTCCGTCTCAAGTCCTCAGCCCGCTTAAATAAGGTGTCATGACAATGAGCTCCGACGTTGTCCATAAGCTCCTTTTAATTTCAATCCTTCTTCTAGTACAAGACCATAGAACTGCACCATACAAGTACAAATGACCATTAGTTCACCCTCATGGTAGTAGCCTGACGGCTCTTTATTAACCACACTGTTAACAGTGACGTTATCAGTTCAACCTCTATTAGGGCGCTTGAGCCAGAATACTGTGCAGGTACATATGTTTGAGGCCGTACTCGGGTGGTTGTTTTCCAACAGTTAGCTTGCTTGGTCTGCAGCATGGACGCTCATCAAATCTAAAACCTCATATCTTATGGATTGCGAGTCGTCCCTTGGTATAAAATATAAGGTAACATTTCCTATATTTCCCTGAGAGTCCTTCCAATCGCAAACTTTTGGGCATCCCAGATTTCGATCCCTACCCTTAAGCTGACCGTACAGAAGCTGTTTTTGTGGGTTATTTAGATGAGCTGGCTTCAAGTCAGAATGCCGCTTACTCCAACGCTGTTTGCGTCCTGAAGGAAGTTAATGTTCGACAATCGCTTTGTCAATTCGATCCTAGGGATTTTACACATGATGTAAGGGAGATTCGCCAGGTAGCAATTTTGTGGACTGTGCATTGCCCATATTTTGTCAACTTTCAGTGATATAGACCTCAAAACAGCCCTGCAGATTGTAATACTGGTAGTTATGCGCAAGCGATTATTGCACCCTTTACGCTACTCAGGTCAGCGGAGGCCCTAGATGATTTTGGCAATTTGTTTGCTCCTTTCGGTTAGAGGTATTGAGTCTCTGAAGACCTGTTGTTAAGATAGCAAAAAACATTTTATCACCGTAATATTATTCAGTCCAACACTTGGTGCTTATTTGTTCCTTTCCGTTTCAAGCTGATAAAAGGCAAAGTGACACTGAGCCAAGGGGTGTAATTACTCGTCACAATTGCGCCGCAGATTATGAAATGCAGTCGTCCGCGTAGAGTAGCACGTGAATGTCGGCCCACTCAGCAGTAGTTTGGCTAATAAATGCTTTAAACTGCACAAATAACCACTCAGCTTGCTAGTGGTTGATATTTTACTCCCGCAGTGATGGAAATCCTCTTGCCAGATGATGCTAAACTGAGGTTGTTCAAGACTGAGACAATGGCACATCTCTGTTTTAATTGTGTAAAATTCAGACTTCCTTGAGATGGCTACGCAGATACGCACTCGGGCGGTCATCCTGACGGGGAAGGCTTTGTCGGAGTTGACAAACTATTCTGGATTGTCAGTTTCTGTCTGCGTGATCTACAGTGACACATTGTTGAGTGGGCCGAAGATTGTAGTAAGGTCCGGAGCCATCCCATGGGGCAATTTATTCCGTTTACATTTCTGCCGTGGTTGTGTTGCAGTGAAACGCAGTTTCGTAGTACATTAACTGCTTGGGCACTCAGACTTTTCGTTAGGAAATCTCACCTGCGTGGTAACAGGGATTAGTCAGATGAACTAACTGAATTTGACTGAGTTGAGTGCCCTCTAGAGAATAGCACTTGAGGTTTCGCAGCAAGGGAAGTTAACCTTCTAGGCTTCTTTCACACATCCCTGTCCAGACGATTTCTCACACTCCCGTCTACGGGCTTCAGAAGTTGCATCTTCCTTTCGACAAATACACTCATTTACATATAAATTTGGTCTTGAGGGGAGACTCACCTGGAACCCAGCTAAATATCTCTTTTATAATGTTAAGATGTCAAGGAGTTTTCAGCAAAGTTATGAGTAGTGTATAACGTAGCATCTTCTTTCTTTCCTTAACTGTCAATGTTTTGTGCGGCAGCGCAAGGCTTTTCGACTGCTGAGACTGGAGATAAGGGTTTGACACAAGTAAGAGTGCTGTTGGCCGAACCCAAGAGGGCAGTGGGCAGCTCATGGAACTGTGACTCTCACCGTTGCCAGCAGGTATTACTTGGGTAGCACCATGATGTATTGTGCATTCCGCTGAAGATCACAGCCAGCGCTTGGGTGATCGAAGTTTCTGGCATTTAGGTCGGACATTTTCCAACCAGTAGACGAGTGTCTACTGGTGCAACAGCGTATGTTACTGATGAGGCATGCGAGTAGTTTGCGGTTGTGTTGAAGCTCTGCGTCTAATAGAAGACGAGGTTTATCACGGAACTTTTGGAACTAATTTGCGGTGTTCGTTTACAATTGTGTAATAGTCAATAAATGTCAATGAAAGTTCAAGAAGACGCATGAGATTATTCAAGTTTTAAAAACTATGTGCATGTGAGAGGTTTACTTTCCTGTCCAATAGCTTGTAGCTGCTTAGTTGGTGTTTGCCAATAAGCAACTTTGCGGCGGAGGACTTTACCCCTTTCACTGGTACTTCCATGCCGCTACGTCAATATCAATTACAAATGTGGCGTCGTTAGTACAGATTTGCTTTCATTAGGCGAACATTTCGGATGGTTAAACCTTTCCGGTAAAACATGATAAAAACCATGGTAAAGGATTCCCTACGCACTGGCCATTTAAGAACAAGGTGCAACAAACCCAATGGTTGAGCGATAGGAGGTTTGTTAAGGTTCACAATGTTCAATGCTACTCATCGGGCGGTCCACCAAGAGGCCGAAGCAGATGACGAGCGGAAAACTGGTCAAATGGTCGATTCACTAACCGCGCGATTTTTGAGCACCGATAACCAACCGGTCGTATCTCATCGTCTAATGAAGTCTAATGACCAAACAGCATTCGAATTAGCCGTCGTAGAATAATTTCATTGTAAAGAATGGCGAGAATGTGGTTAGCTCAGAAATCAGGAGAGTAGAGGGCTGAGATACCTAAATCTGTAGCCAGCAGAATTTGTGAGCATGCCCGGCCGAGAAGCATCAAACGGTTTCCAGCCAATCGTGATAGTAGCCATGAAGATCGCATTGATGAAGACCGAGTTTTGTCTGTTGTTCTTGCAGACAGCAGACGCCGACATTGTGGCCTGGTCAGGGAGATTCCTCATGGCACTTAAGAAATATTTTGGAAATTGGAACATTTGTCTAATGGAGGTAAAGCATACAAACAACCAAGGATTTTGCACTTTGCTAACATGAGTTCAGCATTTTTATTCTAATCAAATATGTGCAGGGTTCAGATGTATCCATTGGCGTCCATACAGAACGTAGCATGGTTAATATTTACGTTGGTATCTGAAATTAATATAACGTCTGAGAAGAGCGAAGTCCTGAGACTCGTAAGCAAGGAAACAATATTCGGTCACTGAAATAAGCAAAGGGGATAACTTCGATGGGAGCACTAAAAATGTTTTTGCCAGAAGGTCTGCGTAGATTGGGCACCTGCAGCCATTAAAGCAAAGGTAAAGATCACCTGGTCATGCCGTGATGAATCTTATGGAAAGTATGATCGAAGCAGTGTAAACTATGGGGACTGTGTTAGACTCATTCTCTTATTGGAAAGACTTTGCTACCCCGACGTGTTTCGTGGAACTAGACGGAATTGAACTGTTATATAACTTAATCATCTCGTGGATGGCCTACCCAGAACAGTGAAATAAATTGAAAACTAGACGGCACACAAAGAAAATACCATCTCTTTAGTTAATGCCTTGCTCACTCTCTGACCAGTATGTGTTTGCTTTTTGGCCCATTTGTTGATGCGTACATGGGTAAAGGTATATGACCGAATCATCATTTATGTTATATCTTCATTGTTCTTGAGCCAAATGTATATATTTTCTGAATAAAGTGATTTTGACCGATGTTTCCTTATTAAGGTCCATTTGGTAAGTTATCGAACATGGATGAATTCTGAACTGTGTTTTGGCAATTGTAACAAAGGTTTTATCGCTGTCCCCTTCATACTACATCCGTTGAAGCATGTGACCACCTAGCAAAATGTACACATATTTGTTACTTCTGTATCCTTCTCGCCCCAATCATTTTATGAATCAGGCAGAAAAAAGCTTATCACAGAATAAATGTGTACACTAAGGCCACTTGGATGATGTTATCAGTGAGATACGCCGATAGTGTTTGAGACCCGATATTATTTCTCTAGTTTGGCTTTTCATATGCAGCTGTATACGCCCATATGGTGATCTTAAATAGTTAATCTTGCTACCTTTGAATGGTTAACAGTCAATTCTTACTCAGCAACACCAGATCCGCTAGGTCACCCATCCATTTGGAATCCTCTCAATACAGTGGATGGATATTTTTTGAACTTTTTCGTTGTCCATATCCGTGGCCTTCGTTTCAGTCCTTTCATAAAACCACCAAATAGTTCATAGCTCAGTTGTGTGTTGCTAGACCAAAGAAATGTGTTCGCAGTTTATGCATTATCCGGTTGTATAAGCACTCCCGATGAAGAGAAACACATTGTATTGGACTGATGGATCAATTGGATACATCAGTCTTTAGGATGTGAAAGTTTTATCTGGGGCCGTAATTTATCGCCAAGGCTGGAGAAGGCGGTCAGATGATTCGGAACCAAATTCCGACAATAGTAGTAACAGGCACCAGGTATTGTCCGGTAGTGACGTCTCAGTTTGAGTACACCAACGGTGCACCTTGTGATTGAGCTTACCATGAATTATTATGCTGTCTCACTCAAAAGCTCACAACCGAATGAAGCATTGTCATTTTTCAAAACGATCCATATTTAACTGACCGAATTTGACCGAATATATGTATACATGTATACATATACATATATACGTATACATATATATATGAACAAAATGAACAAAAACAATCTAAACAAATTCGTGTACCGCAAAAAAAATGCATTTAAAGATGAGAATTGAAACTAGGTTTAGAATGAGTCTACCTAGGTTGACTTTTGTCACCGAAATCCAACAGCATTTTTCGTAGCACAGTGATCTAAGGCAAAAATATTCAGCATATCAGGATTCATTAAGGTTGACTAACGTTGCAAGAAATACTGCTGCAAAACCGAGTGTGAGATATTTTGTTTCCACTAAACAGACCTTAGATTACTTACTCCACTTTTACTGACAGCTTTTATTGTCCTCCAAATCGAAAGTGATGAATCTAAGAGAAAAAACTGTGCTGTAAAATCAGATAACGAAAATATCTCTTTTCTCTAGACATCCAAATATCTAAGCGTTTACAAATACAACACTGACAAATTTTAGATCCACCGAATTGCAGTAAGTGACCTTCAATCATTTGATCTCATCGTTCAAATGAAAGGAAATTTTTTTGTAAAACGAATGTAAATTCAAACTGCAAATTTCCCCTAATGAATGACAACTAGCTGACAAGAAAGTCCGGCCAGTTTCATTTGCATGTGGTGTTGCTTGATCGGGAGAGGGGTACATCGGCTGACAGAACCGTATCATTTACTGGGTCATCTTTCGAGACCACAGTGGACAAACCAAGCGCAGTTCACAAGCTTGATCACATTCCCCTGTCAGAACACGTGCGCATTCTGTACGATGGCGTAGTTTTTTGACACGCTTGCATTGCCCGTCAAATGTCTTGCGCCCAAGTCCCGACACTGTCAAGGATGTGCAAGTGCCAAACTCAATTGCTGTTATTTCCCTACCTAATGCAAACTATCGAGAATAAATGGATACGGAATGGAGAAGAACTGTTAAAACGACAGGGGTTTATGTGCGGACACGTACAATTTGACGGGAGGAAGCTCTGATAGGATGAAAATCAGTTGCGTACCCCAGTTTAAATCGACAGCACACGTACGTTAGTATAAATTGTCTGCAACTATTTCCCATCATCCTTTGGCATATACACTTTAGCAAGTAATGGGTCCAGTCATTGAATTACTTTGGTTAAGACATCTAATTTAAGCCGATTTTACCGCCTGGTGGTGGCTCTGTTTAAATTCTTCAGTACGTCCGAACGGTATAAACAGTTAGAATTATCACTGAATTCTCATCCAGGGAGAACGCCCAGTAAGTTTTGACGCTGTTATCCTAGCTATTATTTGCTATTCTGTAGTCGTTGTCTACGCATAATTCTTGTCATTAAAACTTGTTCTTTTAAGGTCATAACAGGCATCTTATAGTTCAGTTTGCAAATCATCAGGAAATGATTATTTAACCTCCCATGGCTTCATCCATACAGGTTTTGTCCATCTTTTCTCTTCATGGAAGCAATTTCACTGGCACCACATATGTGTTCAATGTCACACAAAATTTCTAGTACATATCAGCCAAGCTTATTTGAAAGCATGTTCTGAAATTGCACAAATAACACCTGCATCTTCGCTGAAGATCCCGTGACATTTTATGGACGATCAGCGCAAGAATCAGTCGAAATCTACTACAGTTGCAACAAAGGCTCATGGATGAAACGCCATTTTATTCACTGGCTTACTTGACGAAGTCCACGTGACCAATTAGAAGTGTTACCTTGTACAGAAAATACGAACTTGAGGGCGCTGCTGTCTTTCCCGGATACTGTCTAAAACTGCGATTCTTTCAGCGTAACTATGCAAGCGCAATTATTATGCCGCCAAAATACTTTGAGATTAGCTGGTTATAGCACCATGCAGAAGCAAATAATCACCAGAAGGTCGTTTTGTTCTGTAAGTTGTGTTGTGTAAGTGGGTCACCAAGATGTCTCTTCAAAGCTTGACATGACAAGCCTGGCAATAGGACATCAGTATAGGCATAAGCGTGTGAGCAAATATGAGTTGTATAGCCCATGTGTAAAAAAATCCCACAACAAACTCTTCGGGACCAAATTAGGGCAACGGACTTTAACTGTTGTAAGTGGTTCAGTTTATCTTGTATTAGAATGCGCTGGACCTTCAAATGACTGGAAAAGCAAAAAGTTGGAGTTACAATGGAGGCGTCTCCAGAAGATTGAACAAAGGCTTCTTAGAGTGATTACACTTGATCTCTTCCCCATCACAAACTAGTGCAGACTCCCTCAGACATTCATTATTGTTGAGCGTAGATTATGAAAATTATTTTCAAACTGCAGGGATTTCTCCCGAAAGATCTATTTTAGCAACAGGAGTGGTCCGAAAGCTTAAATGAATAGCATTTTTTAGATTACAAATTACCCTACTCAAAGTAAATTTTGGCAGATTTGCAAAGAAACTGTTTCCCTGGTGAGAGAAAGAAGGGTGTACTCTTCAGTCTTTGACTAATTAGATACCAGTGCACCTTCTAGATACAGGTGACATCCACCCGTTTAGAAAAGCTCACTGTATCTAAATCCCTAATCGTTTCTGTTTCGCTTGTACATGAATTCTGAAGCTGGTCCATCAAACTATACAGTGTGGTATTAGGTTAGTATTTGGCTTGGGGACTGACATGGATAAACAAGCATACCGACTGTGTCCACACTACATGATCCGAAAAACCGTAAGATAAGGTATTCAACCGTTGTCAGTGATTTTTCTGGCAGAATGTCTAAATTGCATGAACAACTTTGTTTACGCAACCTGAAATTCGATTGTTGATAGTGGCGAGCTCCTCCTCGTTTCATATTGTTTCCCTTTATTTGCCACTTTGTTTTGGTCAAAAGATTCAATTGAATAAGCAGTTGCTTTTTACCAACTCTATCACGACGATGCTTGCGCTGAGAAAAAAGATGATGCAATCCCGCTCTAGGCCTTCAAGCGACTGTATTTGCCATTCGTTCAACCCGTAAATTCACCACTACAAGGAATGTTGACCAAAAACTAAAATTCGAGTATTCCGTCGCTTGAGCCATTCCCAAAATGGAATGAGGTGAAGTAATTGAGCAGAAGCGGCCTTTAGAATATTTCCACTACCAAAACTTCTTACGTGATGCAAAGATGGGGACAATGGAAACATTGTGGAGTAATTAAGCTAATCCAAAATACGTAATCACTGGTTCAGAATAGAACAAATAATATACATACTTATAGTTGCGCAAGGCGAACTCACTGTCCATTGGACTTTTCGTCCTGTAGGTGGATTTTATCCATGTCAAAAAGCCAACGAGCACTGTACAACAATTTTATTCACGCTCTTCATCATTATCATTGCACATCTCGCGAAAGCCCAGACAGTCTCGGACACGCGATCTCCCGTTAAGCAGTTTAGACACTTAACCGTCCGGCCACGAGTGCCTGATGGGTATCGTGATTACTCGCATTCAGACAGGATGCAGTGCCACTCATCCTTTGGTCATAGAATCCGAAAGACGTGTCCAAGTTTTGGCTGGCTTCTTGATTGATAACTTCCCAAATGGAGTTCCCTGATAGAGTTTCGTAAGTGGCACATTGCTGATGGTCCCCAATGAGGATGAAACAGCTGTGCAGTACTTTTCAACTTTTCAGCACAGGGTGCCCTCATATATCCACATTCTACGTAATTCAGGTGATGAGTACTGTTTCTCACACTGTTTCCGGTCCAAAACTTCACTTTTCATGAAATATGTTTATGCACTTTTAATCTGGTTAGGGCATATTAGTATCCATTTTTCAAACATCACAAATTTCTTTGTGTATGTGATCTTCCTAGGTAGAGCTGTTGTCAACTGGCGGAGTTACAGGCTTTCATATATATATANATATATATATATATATACTTTTTGTAAAAGACCTCGATTTGATTAGGTTTTAAATACGGATGGCCCACATTATTTTGGGTATCACTCTACTTCACGGATTACCTGAATCAAGAAGCTCACATTCGCAGTTATGCAATTAAACGCAAATACTTTTGTTGTGATAGAGGTGGTGTGCACCTATTCTTTTATTCGAGCTGGGCTTGAGTACAGAGTCTCAGCTAGTTTGGCGGCTATGGAACGAACTTACTTACCGGATCGTTCGTGGTTTAAACCCTCACCCGGGCTTGGCAACCTTGCAATATCTTGGTCTCTGTAATCATTTTAGATGACGTAGCAGCAATGCACTTGGAGTGTTACTGCTGAACGGTTTTCTGTTTATTGTTGCTACTAACAAATTACTCAACAAACATTCCACTTTGCCCTATGTTCTCTATGAATTTACAACCAAAACACCGAGTGTATTTATTCTCGTTGCTGCATTTCCTCACAATAATGTTACAAAAGAGTCCACTCACTGCTTCTGGTTGAAGCAATACGTTTTAGCAAATCTCAAGCAGTCATATTTACCGATTAGATAACTGGAAATAAACCAGAGGGTGGTTGATTTGAAAGAACCTACAGTCCCTGTCTAGTTTGACGTGGACAACTCAAGCATCTCAGAAGAAATGGAAACGATCTGTTAGGAATTTTTAACCACTGAAGTAAGGCAGTGGTACAAGAAGACACGCTCTCTACACAACACGATACACAAACACAATACAGTCTGATGGAAGAATAAAATTCTATCAAGCACTATACCGTGTTACAAATGCACCATTCATTTAGAGATTTAAAACCTGTTTGTCTTCTTTACCGTAAAACCCAAATAAATCGCCCTTTTCAAAACATTCTGTGACAGATATTGTGGTAAAAATGACCAAATCACTTCACATTTTACATCAGTTTCAATAGCTCACTTTGACAACATAGAAAAGACATTTTCTAGTCGAGTGCCATGACAAAGTCTAGAGTAGAATACAACGCTATCAACAACAAACGAGAACAACGTAACAGAACATCCGTCGTCTTTTCTTAACTGGCAAGAAAACTAAAGACTGTTGTTGTTTTTAATTTTGTCTAATTTGAAATTTGTTCACGTACATCGCCATTAGATTCGGCCGAATTCTTTCTGACAAGTCCTCCAATAAGTAGTGTACTGTAGGTAATAACTTGACCATCAAATGACACCAGTAAAACGCCTTCTCCTACCCAGTGAATGGTGGTAATACTGACTACATGTATATTTGAATCTTTCATTCCGAATTGTTAACCTGTTACTCAGTTACCCACGGAAGCTTGTGGGACTTGATAGTACATCCTTAAATTACTTGAAGCAGTCTCCAGAACTTCAGTGAATAAAACCTATAGGTTATGGGACAGGGAGTTCTTTGTTTGACTTATACGGTTGTTTTAATACTTTCCGGATATAGATTTTTCGCTCTTAGATAATTGTGTATTCGTTTGACGCAAATGCATGCATATAAAATACCCATTATGCTGCCTATTTCAGAGCCTAAACCTAGTGAGTTTCTCCACAAATGACACTTTTGTTACAGTTTTATGCAAACGGTACTATGAATATGTGGAATGAAATTCAATCTGGTTTACTTGATGGTCAAAAGACTAGTATGCTGATGATTTATCGATGCTGCTAATCTGTACCGCCAAGCAACGATCAAGACCCGTAGTCTCAATAAGGAGTAAGTAATTGCTCCTGAAATATGGACCTCAGGTCGTGTGACTTATTCTACGGCCGTGAACCATTCATGAGATGGGTAGATTAAAAAAACAGCAAGTGCTTGACCTTCTTCCGTGATCACTCATAGAGTAGCGTCTTGTGTAAAACTTCCTTAAGTTGCAACTCAGATGCTAGTTGTTCCCCGTGACCTTTCGGATAGAATATACTTGAACATTTATGCAGCCCAACTCACAAGGCCTCTGCTATCACGCTGACTGACTACATACTTAAGGTCATATCGCCATCCGCTTTCAGATGGTAAAGTGCTCGTTTCATTGCAACCAATTACGCCACCTCACCAAAAATGGGTGCATATTCAGTAGACACGAGCAGCTTTTGGGCCTTCGTATGAAAGTTTAAATCATACAATATATGGAAATGCATGACGCTTACACACGAATGATTACACAACTAACTGGGAAAAATTATCGGAGTTCACAAGGAGCGAGCTCAACTCCAGTAAAAGTAATGCATGGAAGAAGCCAGTTATATTAGAGTTGTGTCCTGTAGACTAAAAAGTCAGTGTTTACGAAGAGTGCGCTAGTGTATAGATGCATGGAACGGAAATAGACGGTGGATATCGAATATCAATCACATCAAAGAGATAACCTTCCAAAACAGTCTGCGTCGTAGAAACCACTGTCGCTACATTTACCGAGGCGGAGGAGGGCTTTGGTGGGATGCTCATGTACTTCTCTTTTTCCAGCTAATTTATGCCGCGAATAGTAGGACCGTCATCGTTCTGTGTGTTCTTGAATTGTGAACAGAAGTTGGAGGATTGCTGTGCAACAGACCATGCTGCGAAAGTAGTAAGATATAAGACGGAATGCATAATGAGCGTTGAGCCTTCAAAATCACGGCGAAATAGCCGCACTCAGTAGACACAAATGAATGTGTCCATCATTCGTCCGTCCAGCTTGTATCCAACATTCCAACAACATTATTGGAAATAATTATTGTAAACCCACCCTAAAAAGCGGTTGTTTGACTTAAAAAACACCGTCGGAGTGTGGAATTCATTTTTATGTTATTTTAATTTTATTATTGATGTTCAATAATTTATTCCTATGAAATGGAATATAACGGGCCAACAAAATTATCCACAGCTACAACATCCCCGTTGGTACCAATATTGCCGCAAGGTAAGTTATTGATGGCTTAACCAGTGGATTTTCATTTTTTCATGCAGAAAGTGCAGATGTAAGTAGTTAAAAGGAAATTTCTTCCTGTCAGTGAAGCCAATTTATGCTGAAAAGCCGAAAAGTAATGAACATCTGTTCCGTTCTCATTGAAAACCATCAGCTATGCGCATCTCACGAAACCCCAGAATGTCTTGAACTCGCAAATATCCTCACACTACAGCAAGTGTGACTACTTGACGTGTATTACGTGACTAAGGGACGAGCGGTGTCTACTCCTGTCTAAGTGCAAGTTGACTATACTGCTCATCTGCCGCTCGTGGCCGACCGATTAGGCGTTCAAACTGCTAACTGAGGGGCTGCGAGTTCGAGCCTCTCTGTGTTAATTTCCAGGTTAGGTTACTCCAATTTGTTCGATTTCAGAAGCTTTTAAATACCGATGAATAGTGTGTTACAACGATTGTAAGGGAAACGCATACTTCACTTCTGCTTCCAGATATGGCATGATTATCAAGAAATTAAAGTGAACATGCCCCCGAAAGCCTTTTACGGTTGATCTTTCTTCCGAGCAAGAATTTTAATTTTATTTATCCGAAATAAAAGAATGCAACTTGCTCAGCTACATAGAAAAGCGTCGTCCGTTTTTTAAATTTACGAGATTTCAAGGGACTGAAAATATATAAACTATGAAAGGCCGCGTGGATATCAAGGGAACAATTGTTTAACCACGAGTTTGCCACCGCAAAACTGAAGTTCTGTTGCAGGAGCACCCCACCTAATTTTTTAGAACTAAAAAGTGATCATTGTTCCTTTTCAAGCCGGAATTCTTCATCTTGCATTGTTCAATGAGCTTTATTAATTCAGTAGTTGATGGTAGGTTATATCCCATGAGGGGTTCACTGATGACGTCATTTTCGTGCATAACACAACAGCCTTCCTGATACCTGCTTGTGAGACTAAGATATTGGTCTGCAGATATTTGTTGCTAAATGCCAAACTTGGAGCACATTTTACGCTTCAGAACTCCGTGGAAATAAGAATTACGTCCCGTAAAGGCAGGGTACATCGCGGTTAACTTTTCATTGTTCTTGTTTTTTTGTTTAGTGGTTACTGTTTCAGTACAGTTAGACTGTACCGGGTGACTCGCTGTGCTTTTATGTAAGATGTGTTTGTTATTAAAAGTGGCGTATGTCAAGGTCCAGTTGGAGCTGCAAAGCTAAGCAAAGCAGAATGGTTATAAAAATTCACGAAACAAATAATTTATGTCGTTTCTTGGAGTTAGCCAGGTATGAAATATTGACGGTGTAAAAAATACAATAAAATACCTTTGTCTTGGATTATTAGCCAACTGCTGGCGTATAAAACTCATCCTAGTAGAAAACATACTTTTCCTGTACAAAATAGTCGTTTTTATTCAGTGGCAGGTGATCAAGTAAATGTCATACTTAACAACTGAGTATAGTTGTTTGTAGTCTACCGCATAGGAACGATCTAGCAATTTCTCGGGGGATGTGTTGCACATGTCTGTGAATACGAATATGGATGTATTTTTATTTTCCTGCGGCCTTATTGGTGAAATGTTTCTTAAAAGAATTTGGTCTGTCGAACGAGTTGATAACTACTGGCAGTAAGGTTATAACAAATTTTTTAAAGTCCCGGCACCACGGCGTGGGAGCATGTTCCTTATCTTTCTCAACCAATTAGGTTGGCTCTACAGTCTTTAAAACCAGCTCAACCCTTTTGTGGTACACCCTCTGTCACTAGTGTTCGCAAAATTCGTTTTCCTATGAATTATTAAAACATTGTGAGGTCACGCGAATGCATACGTTTTCATGGCGACCGGTTATATGTAATGAATAGTCTCTTGCATCTTCAAATAAACACTGACAGGGCTAAGGAAGCCTACCGCTTTGGTGACTCAAGTAATGTTTTTCTCGCAAAACGACCTTCGGAAACTTTCCAAACCCTTCGTTTTGTATTGGCATTATTAAGGTCATAGTGCTAACCGTATGATCGCATTGTCGAACAACTTCATAAAATTTTTACCTGCTGTTCTGCTATTTTTTGTCTTACCTGTAAAAAGGGGACGGCCGCGTAAACCGGATATTAATTTATGGCACGTGGGAGCTACAGCAGAACGTTTCGCATGAAAATATTCCAAATATGCCCGTTCAATGCATGAATAGGTAAAGAGACACAACCCTCATGGCCAAGTCATTTATTTCCAAAACTGCAGGGATTCATGCTTGAAACTCCCAAAGCAAAGAGACATATTTTCCATGTTATAGATTTAAATACTGGCTTAAACTGTAGTTTTCAATTAAGTATTTTTTTGCGCTTTACATGAACTTCCAAACATTCGTCTTTAGATGGTAAGTCGTCCAAGTTGTTTGTTGTAAATTAACATTTGATTGCATTTTAATGGCTGTGAAGGAACAACATAAAGTTGGCGAGAATTGTCAGCTCAGTGGCAGATAGGCAAGTGATTGTGGCTTCATTGAACGATACCATACGTCACAAAGAAGTTGACTCACTTAGAACCATAATTATCTTCAGATAGAATATAAGCTGATAGATTCCTCCTTACTGCATGGTTTTAAAGGAAGTTTGATGCTCAAAACGTTTGCTTAAAAACCGTGCAGGCTTAACGTCTTGTTATTCCCTAATTAATGGATGTGTTTAAAATTTAGAGAACTAGCGCTGGGTTTAACCAATATAGAAATCTTCGTCACACGGTCCACCATTCGGTATGTTGAATAATTATAAACGAGTGTTACGATGCGATGTTTTAGTGGGGCAAATATTGTAACCAATAAGCGGTAATCATTCGCCTTCACATCTTGACACTAGAAACAGTTGGCACAAGACGATAAATACTGTCTTTTTAAAACTAATAATAACCTGGTAGCTGAAGAGGTCACTATAAGTCAAATAAACCGGTGAATGTCATATGGCATAACAGTGTGTACAATTTTCCGGCTTCATCTTTGTTTCTCAGGTTGTCCTGTCTATGAAACTTTGGATAAGCCCCTGATATAAAAAAAAGAAAATTTATGCACATTTATAAGTAAATCTATCTAAGTTTTCATCAACTTTGTTTCCATTTCTATGTCAAATATTGCGTGAGGTCTTGAACAACCTTGACCGACTTTTCTTCCCAGCTTATGACTTTGAAAAAGTTTCAAGTAAGTAAAATGGTGTTCAAGCAAGGACTTCAGAAAAAATAAAAACAAACCGATGTTAAGTAAGCCTGTGGACTGATTGCTTCAAGTGCTGTCTCACGCAATATCCAAAATTGTGCTGAATCCGTACTCGATAAATTCAAGACTTCCGTAGTTCAACAGATTAAATGCTATTTTACTGAAGGCATTGGTTTTTGAGTACAGTTTATTTGTTCTTGTAGATTGGCATCAAAGTACGTGTTTTTTTAGGTTTCAATATTTTTTGTAGTCTTTTCACAATGCAAGATTCAATTGGAAGTGGGTATCCTCTTCATAGACACCAGTGTGATGACTGTGGTCTGTGAGATTGACTGCTTTGGATGTGAGATGGGTATGACGTTGTCTTACGGCGAATACGTTAATTCTTACAAATAGTTACTCGCAACCGTTATTACTTCAGTGTTTGGTCGTTAGTCAAAGTTCCATTTCGGTGAACAATTTTTAATTTTACGCCATCACCTGTTGTCATCTAGAGTACACGAGATACTCCTCATCGGGTAAGCGAGTCAATGAATAAAACTACTTTTGTTTACTACGTTCATTTTGAAAGCTGGTTGCTAGAGGACGAATTCTGGCAGTTTCAAAAATGTTAAAAATGTAGACACATTCTTTTCAATGAGACCAAAGTACATGTGCTTGGAACCTAACTCAATCCATTCCATTTCACTGCCAGCCAAGAATGCCGCTGTTCAAAGTAAGTCGAAATAGGTAATTTGTAACAAGTACTTATGGAAGTGGAGATCACACGACACGTTCTCGTTATGTCAGAAGGCAAAATTGGCGCCACAGAGTAAAAGCATCTTTGGTCACTTATTGAAACACCAAATCATGATGAATATCGCAACCAGAAACACAAATCGTTCAACTCCCGAGCTGAATAATGGTGATGTCCTCACACGTCTTTCCGTACAAAAATTTAATTTCCAAAATTTATTGTCTTTATCTGAGGGGGATTGTGCAAGACCTAATAAGTTTACACCGTGTTTGATAGCAATGAAATTTTTTGCGCAATAGAAAAATAAGGTTTACTTGATACACAGCGGTGTTGCACTTCGTTTTAAAATTTAGACCATCCAATACTCGTATACCCTATTTTGTTACTAAGTATCTTTAAACTTTTACTTGAAGTGCAGCTTTAAGTTGAAAAAAACATACCAATATATAACTTTCCAGAAATTTACTGAGTCAACTTCGTGCACCATTGCAAAGCTCGTACAGTTACGTTTCATTAATTTTTTTCAAAACCTTTATTTAGTTTGCGATAGACGCTGTAAGTAGAACTGCTTAAAACCATGGCATTCAAGTATGACTGCAGCAAATATTTTGATACCAATTTGACGATATCTTTTGCATTCTTTCTGCTATTCAGTGGTTGAATACTTGGCACTACGTAAGCAACTTCCACGCTGTTCGATAATTTTAAAGACAAACAACATATTTCTACCTAATAGAATTTTGTAGTTGTCTATCCCCATTTACAAACCATCTTGTTTTCTGTAAAATACCTTATCAACCTAATATGCAGTGAAGGCCAAGATCGAACGTCCAGGTAAGATGGGTTGCTTTTAGGACCAATTTTGAGATTAGTGGCTTCAATAACGGTTATTATAGATAAAAAAGCTACATAAACATCTCGTCCAAAATTGATTTACCGTGTTCAGCAAAGCGTGCTCTGGATAGAGGTGAGTTGGTTTACGTCATCCTTCTGAAAAGTGAAACGATTTGTACTGTTAGATTCCTACAAATAGTAAGCGATGGTCAGGTTGCTTCTGTCAGGTTCAAATATTATCTGTTGAAGTCAAGAATGCATAGCTGAACATAGTAACCGTTGTAATGAGGACTCTCTCAGAAAGTTTCCAAAACAGTACTCTTTATCGGTTGTGATGTCGTTGGATTTTCAGCCACATATAAATCATTCTGTAACAACAGATCAGACTTCGTTTTTTTCGTTGATGAACTAATTTGATATCTGGTGCATATGATCACCAGCTGGTTTTGCATTATCGTTGAAATATCGTAGCAACAAAGGACTGAATTATATCTACGACGTGAAATCCTGGCTCTGGTGACCAGGTGGTATTAAAAACTAAGCTAACATATTGCACACCTTTTGATGTTGCTGGTTTCCATGACACACTTACCCATCTGAGACAAAAAAGAGTGTGGAGTGGAAGCTGTGACTGACGAATAGATGGCCTACTGCAACGGCCAGTGAAGCGCATATCAAGCGTTAGAAACTACTTGGTTATTGATCCGTTTGCTAAACTTGGAAGTTGGACTGCTAAAGTTCCAACGCAAATAAAAGCGAGCACATCATTTATGCGGGGTGCTTACATAGTTTCCAAACGGTATCTAATAACTCTCAATTGATTAGTTGGTCCCAAGTGGGATTTGCGTAAGATGGTTCGTCAGCTTGGAATCCGAGTTGCTTTGTGGTCCCATTTTTATGTATCTAGTTGGTTTAACTCGACATTTCTGATCCTCTCTTGTGATTCGGCCTTCTCTTGCTTTGTAGTCTGATTTTATTCCACTTGATTGGTTGATTAGATAACCTTTTAATTTTAGTAGCTTCTCTTTGCTCCAATTGTTCCGTTAGCTGTTGTTGAGTATTTTCTTTTCCCATGCTATTCATAGCCCC
This sequence comes from Opisthorchis felineus, assembly GCA_004794785.1. Classification (NCBI taxonomy): domain Eukaryota; kingdom Metazoa; phylum Platyhelminthes; class Trematoda; order Opisthorchiida; family Opisthorchiidae; genus Opisthorchis; species Opisthorchis felineus. The sequence continues at coordinate 554,233 of SJOL01009432.1, read as the reverse complement.
GCAAACGTGTAATCCTTTCTTTCGTAGAAGCTCGTAGACCGGGTTCATATCGATGTATTTATTGATCAATTTCTTTATAAAGTATAACGCCCCGGGAAACCCTCTACTCTCATTTTATTCTTCTGTAGGTTGCAAAATTATTAAAATCTGATTAGTAGTATGGCTATTGGATTGTGAAAATTAGAAAACTTATATGTTACAACATATTCCTAATTCAATTTATTTCATGCATTATTTGGCCTGTGCTTTTTCGCTTTCAAGGTTTAAATTAATTCAAATGCGCAATTCCTCTCCTACAGCTTCCCAAGTAAAAAAAACTGACTGTGAGTTTATCTTGATAACAGTTAATATAATTTGAACGCAAGAAGTAACCTCCAAATACATCCATAAATGCATTTAAGTGCAGAATAATAGTAGTAGTATTCATAATTCTATATCTAAATCTATTTTTTTCGATTCACAGTGGATGAATACGCCGGAGCGGGTACGTAAGCGAAAAAGATTATTTTTTTCACGTTAGTGCATTGCGCCTGCTAAAAATATTTTTAAATTTCAGCCGTCTATTCGATCTATTACTGTGAGTATCCACCTCGCCTACCGTGAATATAATAGCATATTACTCACAAGACATACTCACAAGACATTACTCAAAAGATATTCCACATGAACCCAATCAGCAGTACTGTCGAAAAATGTGGACAGTATAATTTTGTTTGTAAATACAAGGTGGGTCAAAGTTAGTTCCCGTACTAAAAAATTATTATAATAAGAATTGTTGCATTTTTACGTAGTGAATGATGAATACTACCGGATATGTCTTACTAGCTGCTGTAGCTCGTGTATTATCCATATACTGCGATAATTGGAGGGAACCAAGATGGTTATAGGTATGTCAAGCCCTCATTTCTTTTAAGTTACAGTCCCCACCGTCATACGTTCCATTTTTCTTATATAAATCCCCCGTATATAATGCTCATTAAAACTAATCTGCATGTCAATGTTAGTGGAGCAACGCCATAGGTCTTTCTACTTTTCCCCATTGCTATACACTAATAATTAAACAACCAAATATCTCATTCCTATTTTCTGGATACATCTGAACAGTCCTACAGCAGATCCAAGAAGGTAACTTCACTAGGCTTCACTAGGTGCTTATACGCTATCACTTAAGTTCACACATTTTGCATTTGCTAAAAACAGGGCGCTGCTGGTGCTGTAAATGTGCTCATGACTATTAAAACCCAGGTAAAATACACTCCCTATTATTTTTCCGTATTTCTTCTTGGTGCAGAAGCATTACCACAGGTTTTTAGTTGAATGAGTAAAACATGTCACCTATAGTGCTCATCAGACGCATCTTTACAAATGTTAACTTCTTTTGTTTAGGCCTGGAAAAGTTATGCGAATGTAAGTTTTAAGTAGTTACCGTCTGAAAAATAAAAAAGCATCTACTAATCTGGGGCCTTGTCCTGATCGGATCTTGTCAACGAAATAACGCGCCATCTGGTGCTTGCTATAGGTAGTTAAAATGGTAAAACAAAATGAGTGAAATGTTGTGGGTAGACTTCCTTGAATAAGGGCTGAATACATCTTCACGCGGGTCACTTCATTCTAATTAATCGGGTATTCATGGGCAAAAATGTTGGCAAGATAAACTTAAAGTTTGTCAGTTTTGGTGTGTCTTCCTTTGTTAATGCAGCACCTATAAAGCTTTTGCCGGTTCGTTGTGCAGGTTAACATCATACAGCCTCACGGTTGATTGAGTCACGCATACCCAGAGCCCCTTGAGTCAAGCCAACAAATCGATTTCGATTACACCCAGGTACCTCAAATTGCGTTCTTGTTACACCTTAAACCAATTCTTGCTGAATCGCTTTATTCAGCTAGACATCCATCTGAGCTGTGGCACGTCTACCTGCACACCTTGGTGAAAATAGATAGGATAATCGGGTTTTTTCCCAGTGTCAGAGAATGTGGTGTTGAGTTGGATAAAATTGATCGAATTCCTTCTACAGTTGAACCGTGGTTACTCTGCTGTTGTTGCTAACAGAAAGGGAACAAGATATTTTTATGACTAGCACAATAGGATTTGAGAGGACCGGTAAAAAAACATTTATAATGAGGATTCGTTACTGTGCTTTGAAGGGTAGGTGCTCCATTTCTGCAACAAAGCAGCTTGTGTCCTACAAACACTTCAAGGCGATTTTCTGGATGTACCCGGATTGCATACTACTTAGAACACATTTATGACAGCAATCTCTTATCATGCCTTCACATTTGTGAATGGTTTATCCTCATATGTTTTTGCCGATGTCATATACATATATGTGTATACATACGCACCGTATTTTAGACAAGAAGAAATGCGAAGCTGGTGAGTGATTTTAGTGCATCATACAAGACTATTCATAGTGTAAATGCCACAGGAAGTAACATTCTGGATATTTTTTTCTATGCTTGATACGCTCCTGTCAGAATATACAGGTTACGGTAAGAATCCTCTATGAATCAAATCTGTCCCACTTTCGTCTCACTAAACATCTTTGAATGCCCGAACCTGTACTTCACAAAAACAAAACAGTAAAATTCAACTTGTACTAAGTCAAAAACGACTTCTGGTCTGACCCAAATTGACGTTTTTTAGGTGCGCATTGTATACCAAACAACTTGCGCATACCCCACCACATATGGTATGTACCCGAAATTTCCGGTCCGGTACTTCGCTGAACCACCCTACTGAGGGGGCCCTGTCATCTCTCAAAGTGTACTTTCAGGCTGAAGTCCACATTTAACTCAGACCAACTGGCAGGTCTGTATAAGTCCTTGAATGCTCGTCCACCTATCTGGTGTAATCTGGTTTATACGAACATCAAGAGATATCACGCAACCTGTGCACATACAGCATGCGCTTTGCCGACCACGAGTAGGTATCCAATGATTCAACAACTGCTGACCACCACGACAGTCATAGTAAGTCACGGATAATGCCAGTTTGCCGGTAGGATATATCCTCTATTGCATGTGAACCAAACATGGAAACAGATTGACTCGGGATATTCCAAATGTTACCTAAGCAAGACATAAACCGATGGATTGGTTCAGTATATTTTGATGTTGGGAGGAATTATAAAATTAAACAGCTGTTTAATGTTTTGTTATACTGAGGTTTTCTAAAGTAGCACGCAGACGTATAAACAGGACTGATTAAACAATGAACCACAGGAATAGCTTATCAACATTCTACTTCTGACTAGTGTAAGCTTTGACTTCGATGACTGGTCCATGGGTGTAGGAAATTCACTGAAAGCCCCTCCCATTCCTGTGAAGGCAGTGTTGTGTACACTACTTAGACCGTATGCAAAATTCCTCTTCAGCATGATGTTTGTAAAAAAAATTTTTATATTATGGACTAATCTTTCTTTCTTTGGCGGCTAGAGCTGAAGCCAGCGTACTGTTCCTTTCGTCCGTTTGTACCGCGTGTTCAAACAGTGCGGAATCAACCACACAAAATAACTTATTCAGAATGCTATTATATCTAAAGTTGTCTCTATCACAAACTTCTTCCATTGTGACCTTCTATGATCAACGCATGCAACGTGCGCACAGGTCACATTGAACTCTACCCACTCTTTCTAGTTTTGGGGTTACTTTTTTGGGCTGCAGTTTGCAATCCTTGCGGAAACGGCCGAATGCACCTCACATGCTTTATCAACCAAGCTGAAGTCATGGATCCCTAATGAACACAAGATCGGGGGTTTCAAACAAAGCATTCTTGTTGTTTGACCGCTAAAAATTATCAGGCGGTCAAAATTATTCGTGGCTATCGAATTGTTATAGCGAAGAGAACTACATTTTGATATTGACTGCAGTATAAACAGGCGCACTGACACCGTACAGAGATAGCACAAGTTAAAAGCTTAATGTGACCAGAAACCAAGTTTCAGGAAAGCCCAAATTATCAATACACGACTAAGACAAGGCCGGTGCACGGTACAGACAACTTCAGCAAGTATGACGCAAACTTACGAATAGAGCTTTTTCTCTTCAGTAATATTAACATTTAGAATTTAGCTCATCATAATTTCTTTCAAAGGCTGGTGGATACAATTGCCCTCATCAGAAACCTTTGGATCCGCACTTTTTTAAAGGCATTTTTTGAATCCGACCTCTTCAATTGGGTAGGTTAGAGGACCACTCTGAACGGGTAATAAGGGAAAACTATCGTGAAACGGTTTTTAACCTTACATAACCCAAGTTATACGGTATTCGAGTAGTTCGGCTAGTTTTGTAACTTTGTTCACAACGTATCGTCACCATTTGAGGTTATGTCGCCGGTATTTTGCCCTAGGTTGGGGCGGAGATACGTGTCATTTCGGGTTTGCCGAGTAGTATCAAAGTTTACGTAAACACAAGTGAAAGAGAGTGGCTTCTGATTTTGCTGGGCTTTCGCAGTGTATTTATTGGGTCGTACGCTCCTTTTCTGGTTGACAAACGTACAGTTGTTCTTTGAGCTTGATAACTTCGATTAATACCCTGTGACCTTGGCCGGCTCAGTCATGCCGTTAGTCCTGTCCCATACTTAATTCGCCTGCTAGTCCACTGCGTTTGCGTTATCAAGCAATCTCATAAATTTAGCCTCCATATTAAACTGTATTGCAGACCAGTGGCGTTATCAATGCTGGTGTAAGTCCTCTGTAAAACGCTAAATAATGTGTGTGCTACAAACGGTAGTCCTCCTCAAAGTGGCCCCTCAGAACTGTCTATCAACCTCTTGTAGACGGCCTTACGGACTGGGCAAGAAGTGAGTTTATTCTGATACAAGCATTTGATTGGCTTTTGGGGACTTAAGCTCGTAAGTACGCAGCATGCTCTGCAAGACACATAAAGAATACATCTTACTGAATGAAATACCAAGTGCCATGCTGACAGGTCGTCACATTTAGTTTGGCCACTCTTTTTTAAACTTTCTTGCACATCATCCCTTCAAAGTGTCCGACATCTGTGTATGACAGTACTGCGTCCTAAAATATGTGTAAAAACTGTGCCTCGGTTTCTCGCATTCAGCTACTTATTTTTCCTCTTTTCTTGAAACTAGAAATGTACTATTACGTCGACGAGTGTAAGTTTTTATTCCCAAAGTGCACTTGGACAATAAAGTTGATGGAATTATCCGGATTCGTGAGCAACCACAGATATCCTCTTAACGAATTTTCTATCACTGATTGCGAAACGTTAGACAACCAGTTGAATGCAAGACAAACAGCCTGTGTCATTCTTTGTCTGGAGTTTTTACAGTATAAGAAAAATAGTGCAAATCTGAAGACATCTCCTCAATGCTACGCAGCTGTCTAATTTTTTAAAATCACAATTACTAATTTAATGGCTTATATTCATCCATATTATACAGCTGAAAAACAAGCTAACCGCCGTAAGTCAATTATTAACATTATCCTGAGACGTAACCTCTCTTAGTTCTACGCATCGAAGAGTTGATACAGCAGGGATGACGGGTTGTTGACGGTTTATTTATAGAACTCGTTCATCATTGCTGCTGTGGCTCCTGGCCATGGCAACAACAGCCAAGAGTGAGGTCATAGCAAGTCATTTGTAACAATGCCCGAGGAAACAAATATGCTGAGTTAGCAATTTTACATGCCGTCGACAAAATTATCACTGATTCTAAGAGTGAACCTTTGGATGGAGAACGTTTGCGTGCTCAAACAGAGTGCATTATTCACGAGTGAAGTAGCGAATACGCAAGATTTGTTGTATTGTTCGGGCGATCTCCACTTCTGAAAAGCACGTTTCTCTGACAAAAGAATCATATTTCTTAGAAGCAGGTTGCCTGCAAGTAAACCAGTGTGCATATGCTGGAACACCTACACAAATTCTGAAGCACCCTATGACTGCAAATTTTGCAGAAGACTGTTTTCTGCGCTAGGCGGTTTCCCACTGGCATACAGTATTGGGAAACCCTTTTATGGGGACTCCCAACAAATAATTTTCCAAAGTTTATTGTTGTTGTCTACGGTTTTTTCCGAGGTCGGCCTCTGCAATGACTTTTTTCCAAAACAACTACTTGAGCTGGCACACTCAAGTCAAATATCCCACCTGCAGACTAATAAACTGTACTATTCTTTCCGGCACTAAAAATATTAATCGGTTTACCTTCAGCCACGAAGATGAGACGAAGGGGCATTCTCCAAAAATGTGGACCATGCTAAATGTGGATCAATGCTTATGAAAAGGAACAGCCGCGGTGTCACCTAGGACTTATTACAGTTCGTTATTGCTCACTAGGCTTTAGACGAGTGGCTGGCCCCAAAATAGGCCATTATTTAACGTCTCGTGCTATATGAAATGCGATTTGTTCACATTTCATGAGGTTTTGCTGTGTAAAGTGAACTCAGGTATCTTCAAAACTGTGTTGACAGTATAAGTTAAACGAAGGCAATAGACAAAATTTGACATTAGCTTACACGGCTTATTTGGTTATTTTTATTTGTGCTAATATTTCAGTTGTTTTTATACGTGAATGGTTACGTTATCGGGGAATTAACAGAGACGTGATATTAATTTCTGTTCGTTATCCAATGTGGCTATTCTTATCAGCAGCGTTTCGGTATGCTAGGCTTCATAACATGGATGAAAGCACGCTGTTACACCTATTTTATTGCTGAGAATGCAAAACTGTCTTTTTTCCCAAACCCATTGCAAAAAAACAACGTGTGTCAGTCTACAAGCGTTATGTGGATAGTAAGTTACTGAGTTAAAATTTCGTTGCTTTCGTCGCTGTCGAATACCATTCAGTAATACATCCTAACATATTCACAAATTTTTTGTTCCATAGAGCGCAGCAAACGTGTTCCGTAAAAAAATATTGATCCTGGTTCCTTCAGTAATTGTACACTTGTATGGTGAACCATAATTAAAGGATATTTTAAAACCTTTTCGCTTTCTTTAAATTATTTGGACATGTTACCATAGGACGTGATCTAGGGAATCTTCAGATGCAGTCACGTCGCCTGCATATGCCGCCAGTAATTTTTGTGGTGTTGCTTATTAAGACTGGACCATCCACACGGCCAGATGACAAAACGCAGAATCAAAATCGATGGCAATTGGTCGTACTGGTGATCACGCGGATATGTACTATGCAGGTATATTTCGCACTTCTCTGCGATGCCTTCATCCACTGGCCATAGAGATTCACCTCCCAAATCTCATTCTATGGTTCATTACCCTGCACTCCGTTCTAGAAGATAAGATGACGCAACCCAAATCTTGGCAAGTTGTATCCCAGTCCTACCTCTTTGGATTACCAACTTTGAGAACGTATGGACGACCATTCTACCTAATTTGCAAACGCAGTCAAGCTTGCAGCACTTCATCGATGCAGCTTTAATTGCCTATGCTTATGCATCAACCTGAACCAATAAAGTAATTATGCGAGCCTTTTTCTTCACATTAAAAGAATCTTACGTGATACCAAGGAGTCTCACCTCCTCAGCATCTGAGAATGACATTCCGCTTCTTTGGGGAATATCCGTGTAAACGATCTAGTGTTGGTAGAACTTATTCTGTCGCCCGGTCCCACCACGTTTTCTCCCGACGTACGATATTTTCTGTTGGCACAATTTCGCAATAACTGAATAAACAGAGGTTTTCAGCTCACATTTTGTTGCATTCATCACATCCGCTAGAGATTGGACATGTTTCGAGATGTTTGTAGTCTGACACTTGTATTCACATTATTTATCCTTCCTGTGATCCATACCTACTCCAAACCAGACTTTTGTTTGCATCAGTGAAGCCTGAGTGGTAATCATTAGTAAAAGAAACGACTAATCATCGGTTTCAGGACTAACATTGCATGCCAAACATGGCCTGCTCAGCGATGAAAAGTTGAATCGTCGAAATTTAGCGGTGTAATAATTTTGTTACCATTTAAAAAAGGCTGTCCTCGTCCCAGGCGTAGAATCATCCTCAGAGAAGTAACCCAATTCACTTAACGAGACACACCACAGGGTATCCCTGAGAGAACGGAATACAAAGAGTCAACTGAGACATTATCCAAAAGCCATGTGCATTTTCGCAATGCATTATGGGGTTTAATTTGCTCAGTTTAATTCGTTACCCATATTGAGCTGCACAAACGAAAGACATTTTCTGAGAGTCTACAGCGGTGAATAAGTGTTACCATTCGGTCCGCTTAAACTATCCATTCAAACCCTCTTTTGTGTTCCATCACTAGTCACCATCCTCAGTGCTACATATTCTACGACAACTGATATCTTCGAAGGGATCTGGATGAACATGACCGTTGGATATGCACTAAAATATACTTCTGGTAGCAGAGAATTACAAAGCACTACCCTTGGGACAGAATGCAGTAACTTGGGATTGATGCTGGATACGGAAATCAGGTGAACAACCCTCAACCTATCCGTTGTGTATACGTCACTTACCATCTGTTCCTGGTATAGTAACACTGAGTTCAGCAACCTCAGTAGGTGTATACACAAACAGAAGGCCGACGACTGGATCAGTTACCGTTTCTGCTCGCAAGCTCACAGTAAGAAGCTGAAAAAGCTGGACAGTTTCCCCCCACTAGTTGTGGTAGTGATGTAGTGATCTAAGAAATAACCAGGATAAAATAACAAACGGTGAATCCAGAAAGCTGCATAAGAGGTGATCGCAGTTCAACCAGTGTCAAAAAGATGGATGATTAGGTACAAACCATTTACACGGTTCCTGTAACCAGTATAATGTGAAGATATACCAGGCGTTTCTTCGATATTGAAAACTGCAGAAGCGATTTGATCCGCGCTTCAGGATTGCTCTTCGACACTAAAACTCCTAAGCTAGTCACAGGGAAATAACTCTTCGGAAAAACTTTGTGAACTTTTTCTGTCCAAAAGTCGGTGTTTGCTTCTTCATTACTGCATAAAATCCAACTTCGTAGACAGTTCAAATTCCATCGCTATTGATTGGAGCGTTTGTGTGCTGTGTGGAGGAGCTTCATCACTTTGGCGTGCAATTTAGGAGTGAGCCATGGTTGAGACAGGAAATGAAGGTCACCAAACCCGCCTAAGGATAACTGGTTGCTTTGACAAAGCCTGACTGCAGACTATTCTCCACGGCACTAACCGATACGGCGGTTGCCGTGGCATACCTGCCAGCAAGACCTACAATAGTGAGTCAAATGCGACGAATGGATTTGATGTGTAGCTCATGGACTCGCCACCCAGGAAGTCCGAGGCGCTTCAGGCTTTAGCGAAACAGTCAATTTCAGGTAGTGTCGGCAGGCGAGGAACTCCAAAACACAACACAGTTGTCTTGGTTGATGTATTAATTGGCGAACAACACGAAATAACTACTATTAGAAGACCCGAAAAATTTTCCATTTATTTCCGGGTTAAAAAAGTATGCAGCTGGGCTGAGCTCATCGATGAAAATGTTTTACACACTTTGTTGCAGCATTATGTTAACGTTGTCCTGCCTTGTCCGCTGTTGAAATAACGGGCTTCAGTGGACTATAATAAGCACATCAGTCTTACAGGAAACTTCCTTCGAAACATGTTTTGTAGAGTGGCGATTCTGATGAGCAAAAGCCTCGTAAAATGAGGTCAAGGGACCAATTTTTCGATCAACTGATATTTTTGATCCAATGGTATGAATATATTTCCAGCTCGCAAATTAGAGGCATGCGATTGACCCCAGTTGTGTGATAATCGAATTTTTACAGCAAGCTGCCGAGTTGTTTACCTGATTTCGGTTTGGCCATTGACGAGTAACTCCTTTCTTTGCTTTCGAGTTGTTGGTTTACCGCGCTTATGCTGAATAATCTAGATAAATGTGGCATATACATACCGTTTTTGCAATCCCATCGTTATTGACCACATCGGAATAGTCAGTATACCATTCGCCTCAAAGTTATGGTATTAATATGGATAAACAAATTCACAAAAATTAAAACGTGTCATTATTTTCAAAGGAGATTTTCGGGCATAGAAGTAGAAATAACTGGATTAAAATAGCGATTAGACATAACACTCTCTACTGGATTGGAAGCCTGTTCCAATACACTACAGTATTTGAAACATTACAGACTATGTAAAATGACTTAGAAAACTCCATGTTGCACATGGAGTACCCGCAATTGACGTTTCTACTTAGATGGTTCCACCTTGGACGCAAATCACAAAACCAGTGAGGAAATTGATCGCTTTTCAGAGATGGGAGTTACTCAGTATTTAAGAAGTGAAACTGGCTGGCGGTTTAACAATAGCAGCTTGTTGGTTGCTTGATCAACACTACTCGGTGCTACCGGCAAGCACTGGGAGAAATATCCCTAAGTTGCACTATAGTCTTAGACATCTCGGGTTATTATATATTTGATTGTTATGTAAACATCAGTCTTAATGGTGAATTCGGTAACAAGAAGATATTCCTAATACGTTCAGACCATCAGAACACTGTTTAAGCCTCTCGCCAACTTTGCGAGTATCTGATTTCTTTATCACTAAGACATGTAGAGCCACATTTGACAGGTATACAACATTTTGCGCGAATTACACCAATTCCGGTGGGAACTATTCCGGCGATATTGGTTAAGAATGCTTCAGAAAGAAAAGGCCTTAAAGTTGCATCAGATTGTACTTCAGGGGAAAGAAACCGAAGTTAGCTGTGGGATCAAGTAAGATGGCGAGCGAAAAACTTACTCAGTCTGCCAATTTTCGAACGAACCTGAACTGGTATTCTAATGTGCCAAGTACGCAACGTAGTCAATGTGTATCAGTTGACGAAGTCGTGGCAGCCAAAAGCCATCGACCTTTTGTGTATATTGCATTCGTGACAAGAAATATTGCAAAAAAGTCTGGAACCTGCGCTTAGTCCAATTAACGGCAGATGTATGCCTTGAAAATAGCCAGAGTAAATCCGATGGTTAACTGTCATGAGTGATTTTACCTTACTTGTGATGCAGCACTTCAAATCCAGCAAGACCTTGTGTAATAAAATTTGTGTCACTCTTTAGCTGCAGGCCGCCAAACTTTTAAAGCATTTCAGATGTTAGCGGAAAAACAGAAGAGTTAAAAATTAAAATAAGCGTTGGAAGGAACACTTCTGTACGACAGCTACGACCAGCTTTACCTTTGGGTTTGCCTCATGCTTCATTTGACACAAAATTTGAGATATCGCAGTGTATTTTCATGAAAGAATATTAACCATAAGTTCCTGAACACATTGCGACAGTTGAGTCTTCTGTGTTTGTTTAAGCACACATTGTAGGTCCCAGTAACGGCCTTCAGCTGTACTGTGATGGTGTTTTTGGCTGATATTGCCACCTCATGCGAAAGCAAATTCCATAAAACCACTCGTGGTCGCAGACGCTAAGTTTCTTGGTCTTCTGCCTTCTGGTTTGTGTTTCCCTGCAAAATGTCTACACTGGCATTACAGAGGGCAGGAAAGAACCGTTAGTATACCAAGAACAACCACGGGAGTGCCTGTGCTTGCGGGTGTCCAGTATTTTTTGTTTTCCTGATCGTGTCATTTAGACGCCTGCGTAACTCAGCTTGCTGCTGAACGCCGAAGTAAATGTTTATACACTTGGAAAAGATACCATCTTCATTTCAAAAAAATATTAGCCATATATGATGCAGCAAATGAGGAAGAGGTGCTGGAAATGTATCTGCACTAAATACTCACTCTTGGAGATGGAGTGCGATTGCCCAGCTCGGCGAAAAACTTATTAGTCATCAGATCACCAAACAAGAAACAATTACTGTCACAATATCGGTGAATTACCTTTGTTAATTTATGTAGCTCAAATAACCAGTACATAACAAAGGCTCTGACATCCTACTACCTAAGCACTTGGCTAAGCCAGAGAGAATGAATGCCGGAGCCTAACTCTGATTAAATGTCATTCTAATTTGGAGCAACCCAACATACTTACATTGTGTGTAGTTCAGTAACGACATATTTTCAGAGATAAGCGTTGCTACGGGTGCCTGAATGCGGTACACTTTGCGGTTACGTTGGATTAATTTTGAACACTGCGTCGTTGGGCCTCTCTTTTCAGAATTCATCTGTTCGTTGTTGATCATGATCGCTATTTGTATCTTGATTCTTTCTACATATTTTCTGTCTACGTGAATATAAATAAAATGAAAGCAGATTTTTCGATGACTATCTAGCCAGCAGAACAAGTGTGTGTGTGTTTGTCATTGTCGGAAATCTCCGGTGTGTATGGGGCTCAGGCTTCCCACATTTTAGGCCTTATACTCTTGCGTCGTACTTTGTCCATGTCCCCGTGCGGCATAGCAGCGGACGTGAGGCTGGTGTCCCTTTAATTTTTGAGCGTCTTTCCCCAGGTTCAGTGCTTTCCCCTCCAACGCTTACCCACTTATTCCAGTGACCCTTACTACACGTGTTCTTCTGTAATTTTGACTACCATGACACACAGCAGCTTATCCATCTCGGTAATATAAGCCTGACTTTGGTTAGGCGTTTTTTTTTTCAATTTCAATCGAGGCTGTTCAACATGGTATGCATTTGCTCGTTAAATTTGGGCCCCATAATTGTTCATTTCATCATTGCCGAGGTGACGGCAATTGTTTTGTATCCTCATTGTACTCTACTTTAGTACCGCATAAATTTGTTGATGTCATTCGTGAGTTGGATTCTATTATTGGGGCCATATGGGGCTATTCGCTTCTGGGCTGAAATTCGCGTCGAACGGCGACTTTTCCAATAGCATTCGCTTATTGCTACAGTACTCAGCATTATTCAGTTAGCTGGTTCATTGGAATTGTGCTAGCTTAAAAGTGATGGAGATTTTATACTTGGAAGACATCTTGGACTAGCGATTGAGAATTCAGAACGCCCCTGTTGCAAACACACCAGTAGTTATTGAAGAAAACCAGACTGATGGACCAGAATAATAATGGACTCATTGAAACTTGGTTGTGTGTCTTTCGACAATCGGAAAGTCAACTCAGTGGCTATTGAACCTAACTAGACCCCATGATAATTCACCCATTCATTTGCTCACTCCGCCTATGTACTTTTGATCTCCACTTGTTTTGTTCATCTGTACCCGCCACTCACCTTGCCACAAAGGCCGCCCCGTCCGACACTTGTGTATTCGCATGTGTCTGCGTCTGAATGTGCGCAGCTGATAGACTTACCCACGCGCGTTCGTGTCCCGTTTGCTGAGCCTGCCTTGACTTGATTTCTGAGTTTTGTGTGATCGCACCGCCAATGAGAAACACGAGACTGTCATCGGAAGGGACGACCACAACCCACACTACTGAGTCAACATTCCGCCCAACGTTGTTTGGTGTGCGGACATTGACACTGCACTGGGCCGGTCAGTGGCAGGCTTGTACATATGTTGACGCTACGAACGTGGATAATTGAGGCGTGTATAATTTTGCCTACCCTTGTGTAAATAGTATCGTAGACTTTCTTCCTTTTGATATTCGGGATTGTCGAACCTACGCACCACTCAAAGTTCCATATCGGGAACATCAACAGGGGCTCCTCAAGGTGCTCAAACTAGCGCCCGTGCTATGAGTCGTTTGTTCCTCCACGGTTAAGGAATGGGAATCAGCCTTGGAACGGTTGCTGACTTCACCGTTAACCTGCATCCGGCACGCACACACGAACAGGATGGAACGGTGACCCTTCTGAACAAAAGTTCCTCTCAGTGAAAGCTGGCTTGTCTGTAGAAAGGACAGGATACAAAAAGCGCAAGTTACGGAAAGTTAGAGACCGGGTTGCCGATCCAGCATAGGTAAGTTAGGCTGGCTTGAGAGATAGCACTCCCCGGGGCTGTAAAAACATTCCCCCCAGCTGTGCTTCCAAGAACGGAGATTGACTCCCTCGATATTTTGCCTTAGTTCTTCCACGGTTTTATGCGGCAATTAGAATTAAATCGGGTCAATTGATGGACGATGCTCACAGATTATTATATCCCCTGTTCAGCTGTACAAAGACTGCAGGAACGACAGTGGAACACCGTCTGGTGCTGTCTGATTTGAATCGCCACAAATGTACCCCAACAACTGCAAGAGAATTAGGTGGGACATTATGACTGACCAAAATTTGTGACATACCCTCTTTTGCAGGTGGGTGAGTTTTAGTGGCCATTAGCATTGGTGACGGTTGGCTGCAATGTGTAGCCCGTAAGGAACGTTACATTAACTGCACCCTACTGTTACCGACCCTAGTGCGCAGCTGTATTTTCTGCATTCCGGCCGAGTATAGATGATGATACCTGGTGAAACCTACTGTCTGTACTCGGTACTGCCGACGGACGTTCGAATGCGGAGGCTATTAAATGGCCACAGCTAACAGATTTGGATATGGTAGTCGGATAGAGCAATGTGTATATTGAGCGACTGTGGCATACCAGGGACCGCGGCCCGTGAGCTGTGCTCCAATTAAAGTAACCCAACTCCTACGTCGGTCCTTGGCTTCCTGTGCCGCACATTATGCCATATTAAAAGGCACGGTACCTGGAAACAGCACGTCATGGAGACAAAGGAAGCTTATTTGAATTGTATTTATAGGGTCATCACAGAATATTCCAAAGGTCGCACTAGAATCTACGTGAGGAACAAGGGATGATGAGATACAATGCCCGTTCCTCATTGTGGGGCATTCTGACCAATCAAGGCCTGAGATCGCTTAGTCCGTGGACTGCATACGATACTTCCGTCCAATCGACGCGATGTTTAGATTTTAAGAGCGCTTGGCGGGAGAAAACCATGTCACACGGCTGTATGCACTGAAATCCGGGTTAGGATGGGTACTACACATTTCCAGTTGGTCAGCGCAACAAGCAGGAGATGTATGAGCTATGTAGTGACTGGGTAGGATGCTTTCTCTGAAATACTCACTCGGCTCTTCGAAAGTGAATCTAAGGAACACTCTGTCTTTATGGCCAGGGGTACCGCAATGGAAACAGGGGAGCATTATCAGCAGTCAAGGCAACGATCACGTTGTTGACCGCCAAAGCCGACGAGGATCCAACTTGGTGATGGGGGTACTAAGTCCGTTGACGGAGAGGGAAGTTAGCATGTCAAAGAGACGTTTGTGTCGCACATCGACCAATAAGTTGTATTGGGTTAGAACGTATGAGCCAAAGATGGGTGTTTGGACGCCGGCCAAAAGGAAAATCCACTTGAACGCACGTCGCAATCCGAGGTCAAGGGTGAGGGAACGTTCGCCGTATGTAGCGATGAGGGTACCGTTATCGGCGTGTAACGAATAAAAAGCGGAGTCAGGAAGTGGATTCTCATGTGGTAGCACACTAACTTCAGCTGCCGTAACTACGAGGAAACGTACACCACTTGAGCGATCGGTGATGTGGAATAGGCGACTAGTGCGAGGAGGGCCACAAACAGTCGTCGCCGTTACTGACTAGCCGGGATGTTTAAAAGGCTGTTGGAAAGCGGATTAAAGCAACAAGGCGGTTGGCATTTGCGTGCTTTGGGACCGAAGTACTGGTGATACCAGCAACAAGAGAGACGGAAACGCGACAACGATCGAGATCGTGAACGTGGTCGATGCTTGTTGATTTCGAGCCGCTGTAGAGGATCGGTCGAGGTATCAAATCTAGTTTGCAGTTGTGAGATGGCGGAAAGCATCGGGTCAGAAGCAGTAGAAGTGGCGGGTGTAGGGTGGGAGACGGAGCTAACGGGATGCTTGGGATAGGTATTGTGAATTTTGTCTGCCATGTGAGCTAGCTGCTCCAGGCCGTGGTTATCAACGAACCCCCTGATGATGCGAGACAAGGAGGGTGGAATCTTATCGAGCCATAATTATGTCATGATTTCCGCCGCCAGGTTACGGCCGCAGGGGAGACCGCGCATATGGCGAAGTAGTTGTGACGATGACCTGTCACCAATTTCGACTGTGGTGAATAAATCCCTCAGCATCTTGTTTTTGGATTTTCCTGTCCTACTAATGATAGCCGCTCGAACAGCGCCATAGGGATTCTCTATAGGGATGTCCTCCAGGAGATCTTCTATTTGTGTGGCTAGATCGTCGGGAAGATGTTGGACGACATAAGAAAAACGGGTGGCTTGAGAAGTGATGTGTCGGTTAGTGAAAACAGCCTCCACTTGGTGAAACTACACCCTGGGATTATGGGGATTATAGTCTGGTAAACGGATGCTAATCTTATTCTCGACTAAATACGATGGATCGATGTGTGTGAAACTATAATGACCGGACCAAATACTTGGACGATTTGAAAGGAAAAGATAAAACCTTTATCTAGAAAGACTCGGTCTCACCAAATTTGTAGTGGTCTGGCTACCCAAAAAACTACTTCACTAAGAGTATGTGGCAAAGGAATAAAAATAATAGCACTAGATTGAATATACAATGATACAGAGGGTCAAATGTAACTGAATCACTAAGACGTGTTCTCTTTAAAATAGTTCGTTGTTGGCTCAGGTCAGTGAATAAATAATAATCCAAGTATGGATGTCCAGGGGTCTTCTTTTAAACGGCTCTCACATATGGTAAACTCCGAGGATAATCCGAAGTGATTTGATACCAGAGTTAGCACACGAAACTCGCGAATCACGGCTGTAAGTGCGACAGAAATCAGAAGAGAAAGTCGAAGCACGTGACCACGTTTGTATTGCGTGTAAATCGTACAAAAGCGCGTTTTTCTGTAGTTTTTTGTATTCAAACAAAACACTTTATGCAATTGACGAAATACGCAATGTTGCAATGGGAGCAAAAGAAAGGTACAAAACACCACAGATCTGAAAAAGTTCGTCAGCTTATTGGGACATCGTGCAAGTTGCAATCGAAGGAGGAGCGTTCTCATTAACACAAGGAGTTGTGCAAAAATGATCGCTCAAACCTAAGGCTCACATGGCTAATAACCATGTCCCCCAAGTGTTCTTGAAGGTTTCCACAGTTCAGTGTTACTCTTCGTTGTCTTGTTAAAAACTCAAACGAACCAGGTAAGCTTTTGCTTGCCTCGGACTGATCCACCTGGTTTCATAGTAAGTCGCAGAATCAAGCTCGACGGTACGACACGACGGATATATTAACCAAAAGCTTCATGCGTTCTGGGCGATATCCGGTTGCCATGTGTTTCAGCCAATTTTTTACCGATGGGTGTGCCGCGCCGGGATAAACGGTTCTTTAACTTTTTTTCGGTTTCCTTGGGATGATCTTAACATTACTTTTTTTTGGGCAAGAGCTTTATGCTTGTTCATTTGCTGCAGTATCCTCACCTTTGACACCGTATGTTCTTTAAAGATAGTGTAAGATACGGGTGGCTATGGATCTCATAGGACGATTGCGGCTATTAGATTATACGCAGTTCGTAACCAGTAGGCAGTAGGAGAAGACAGACGTGGGCAGCAGATGATGTATTGAGGACTGACAGGAAGTGGCTCTGTAGACAGATGGTTAGTAAGCATCGTGAATTAAGCAAACGTACAATCAACAATAACGCAATCAGTAGAAGAAAACAGTCACTGAAGCAGCAGGGATTTCTAGAAGCAACAACAAGTAAGCACTAAACGATGTACAAACACATACGAGCAGTCTGACATTGTTAGTTGGCCCTATAGGGAGATAACGGCACAGAAACAATCAATAATTTTGGGATGTGTTGGACTGTCTTTCGTTGACGGCGCGGTGCGGCAGTTCGTGTCACATGACAAATCAGACTGCATGGTTTGGTCCGTTTAAAACAAATCTCGCCAAGGGCTATCTGGCAGGTGCGGTACATGGACAATACAAACAATAGACCCTTTTAGGTGTCAGGTTGGTGTAGTGGACAGCGCGTTCGCCTACCATTCGGGAACTCTGGGTTCGATACCCGGTCGGTCCGCTTTTCCGTCGGAGTGGACGCTCCCAAATAAGTACAACTGAGACGAACTTGCAAGCAGTGACGGACGGGCAACAAAGTATTGACGTCAGTTACTGAAGGATAAGCAGACCCTAAGTAGGACCAAAATAGGGGGAAACGAGCAGCAAGGAAACAAAACGGCGTCACAATAATCGGGAGTAAGTCACTTTAATCATGAGTAGTCAAAACACAAAAGAAAATGACCGCTGTTCACCGTTGATTTACAGGGGGAATCAACAGATAGTGAAACAGTGGTTCAAAAGTGACTGTTTGGTGAAAGTAATACGCTTCTCTGAACAAGTTATTTGTCGATAACCGGCAGCGAGTATGAGCAAATCCCCTTAGTTGATAAGTTACGACACGTGATGCGTAGATGGGGATTTTGTCTGGCCAAAGGAGCCTTCAGCTGGGTAGATGCCCTCTGAACTTTTTTATTGAGAGGAAATCCGTTTACCATACCAATCATAGCTTGTTGAAAGAAGCAACAGTAAACCCTTCAAGCACATTGCGAAGTCTACAGTGATAGCTTAAAAATGTTTTGAGCACTTTAAAATGCACCACCATGCGGAGGGAAATATTTTTGTAACGAAATAATGGGCTAGTTATGTGCGCTTCATTTCCGGGCCTTGAATATCCATTTTTCACTAAGGTGGATGTCCCTGACGCTGGATATGCAATCTTTGGCATCTGAGGGTAAGTGCTGGCGGGTGAACGCTGTGTTGCCCACGTGAATGTGCTCGCCCTAATTCAGAGAGCTTGCTGCTGCGACGAACTCATCAAGACTGTTGAAGCATTTGCAGACTGGTTTTGAAGTCCAGTTGGACCGATTAATCGTGTTCACTGGTTCCAGGAGTGTTTTGCGCCCCTAAGTAATATTACGTCCAGACTCGCAACCGTTATGATCAACTTCATTTGCGTTGGCCGTTCATACACCAAGAACCGCAACTGACAAAGTATTCTAATCCTGTTAAGCCCGACTGTTATTGAGGCAGGTTGGTCTGGGTAGGCGAAAACTCATTTTACCACGGTAAAGCGGACTACCTTTGTCTTCTTGACGGAAAATTTGAAATTAACAGCTGTGGGCATATGTTCGCTTTCTAAAGGATGAGCACTGGCTATACCAACTTCTACAGCCTTCCCCACAGCCCCTTTCTTTGGCACTGTGTTTCGTCAATACACATGGTTCACCAAAAGTAGTTTTTGGGGGTAACGGAGCGACGTTGTAGGTGCTGAAAGTCGGTTGGGAAGTGTAGGCGAACCTTATTACAATAGCTCGTCAGATGTGTTATTGGGTCCGACAATTAGGTGGTAATTCGGCTCCCCAGAAGCTAATCACTGTGGCGTACATTGAGAGAAGATTATTCGGTTGGTAAAATAGGTCTTGTGTGCTTTCCGACGAGTTCGCAACCACTTGTTCCTGAGGTAGAAAGTCTATAACGATTGATTTTTTGGTTTCCATTTACGGGAGTCCTCAAGATCTTGATAAATCAGGACCCAATGACTTGCTTATTTCAATGATGTTCTGGATGGATAAAATACGTGGTATTATAAGACTTACGAAGAAGCAAAGCAAGCAAAGCTGAATTCTTTTGAAAGCTTTGGGGGAGAAAACTCACCTGCACGACATATCGAGCACAAATGGACACAGGTAAATGGAATTTTTGAGTAGGCGACGTGGTATTATGTCGACTTTGAAACACCCCGGAGAGGTATGAGAAAATGCTCAGTGGGTAGAGAGTTTGTGAATCCCAGGAAGCATCACCAAGAATTCAAAGGGAGAGCAGCCGGTGGAATGTTTCCTCGGCCGCGGAGACCGATAGCTGAGTTGCTTGCCCACATGCGGTAACCCCATCCCCGTAGTCCATTTCTTGTCATTTAGAAGTGCTCAACACCTGGTGGCTGTGAGGTAACTTGTCATCCTCTCAAACCTCCCGAAACCAGGGCCCAAGGACCCGTGTTTAGTTTGCGGGGCTTTTCAAAACATTTGGCTTATTTATCAGGCGCATATCCAGCGCCCAGTTGTGTCTGTGCCTTGTAGTCTGTTAGTACTCATTGACCGAAACCATGGCAGCCACTCTTTTTGCAACAACAACTTCGTAACACTTGACATATTGACCTACGAAGCCGGCAAATGGCGGAAGGTAAGGCAACATGTTCCGGTACTCACTGGTGTATAAATGAAGAAAAAATTAATTCCTGTGCCAAGCTTTGGATCGCACTCCTCCCGGACACACTTAGATTACCTAAAAGTATAGAGTGGTGTTTTGTATCATCAACGTGAGCACAAGCGTGCTCCAAAAACACAAGTAAATGAAGAATGTTGGCGACTTCATATGCCGACTTCACCCCGGGCAGAGAACGGTGGAAGCTGCTCACGTAAGATTTTGTACGTACAAGATTTTCCCTAACTCTTCAGGTAGCGCGGTGAGTTTACATACCTCATATTATCCCGGTTAGCATACCGCACAACATAAAACGGTTTACTTCTGCGAACCAGTCTAAATAAAGATTACACAACCACCTCCTCAAAGGCAATGCAGAGGATGCATATTATGGCTACTTCGCCAAGTGGGCGAAACCCACAGAATGGTTAGCGATGGACACAACCTCATGACCAAAAATTATTTCAGGCTGCGGGATATGATATTGACGTGTTTTCGGCCAGGTCCATTCTGAGCATGGTGGTAGCCTTTTTCCGGGGTAGAACATTATACACAAATTTATGTGCCGGATTGATCCGGCCGCAGATTTTGCGTCACCAGTGTGTTCTAAGCTACAGGAATCTTGGAACTAAACTTATATACAGAGCTATCCGCAACGTTTGGTTATTCCTCTATTACTCAATCTGTCTACATTTTCAGGAAGCCTGGGGTCAGCGCAAGTCGTTGTCCACAAGAATGTGGTGACAGTGTGCACCGGTTAAGTAATCGTCAGATGTTGACATTGTATGTAGTGAAGACACAAGGCCTTGTGAAGCACAAACCAGCCGGGGTTGGGTAACTCAGTAGAGAAGACCAGAAGAAGGCGATGTCGTGCGTGTATTCAAATATGAAGGGCGCGTGCAGGTTAAGCAACGTAAGAAAATCGTCCACGGTTACTCAAGGTGGTGTACAAGTGGACCGTTGTTTCCTGTTCTAAGCATTAGAAACGAAAAAAATAATTTCACCGAAACTATGGGGCTTTCGAAGTTCAAAAATTTAACGACATTTAGTCTACTCCAGCCGCAAGTTGCAGCGCTATGTTGTTCGTAGCTCTCTGATTAAACGGGTGAACTTTCAAGGTCACCGACCACCGCCGATTTCCATGTAATTATCAGTTTACTAGGCAAACCACGGGGTATATTTCACCGGTCCAGTGTGTTCTTTAAACAATAGCTAACCCTTCCAGAAGTCCAAATGTATAGTCCACTCGGTTGGATACCTGAATAACGTTTGGACCCGCTATATTCATCAGAGGCAACGAACTGGATGAGTTTGTTCGCCGAACTCCTGCGCAACAATGTATACTGGGTAGTTCGTCTTGCGTGCGGCACAATAATTGAAGATAACTTGATGCACTATGCAGTATTGATGTGAATATTCCTCCCCGCCAATGACCCTCATTCTGAGTTATGCGCAATTAGTCAGCAGATAATGCAGCGCCTTCAGACTTCTGCATGTGAAATGACACCATCAAGGTGAGAAATATTTCATATTTAGAAGCATGATTTCACTAGGGTCAATTACGTAACGAATTGCGATGACGTTTCCGGAGAGCAAGGTTAACCGTCGTCATTCATCTGCTAACCGTACGCGTTGTCGTTTACCTTAATTCATTATAGCAACCACTAGAGCCGTAACTATGCATGCCGCTGTTTGGGGTCTGAGCTGTGCATAATGGACTAATTCAACGGTCAAGGACGGCCTTTCATCATCATAACCACATGCATTATTGGTCCTCGGTGCTCGCACCCGAAAATTATAAAACCAACATCGACGACGTAAGATTTATTCACCTTATGCACTGGTAAAGCCGTAATGGGCAGTCACGCATATTCGATTGAATCTCGTTTGCATCTGTTGCAAAAGTGCCCGAATGTCCTACTGTTACATAGACGAACTCACTACTTATTAATTGGTACCACTGTGAAAAACGAGGGATTCGTTTGTCCACCGAGGTTGCGATGTCGAGATTCAGTGATCAAACTCACTAGTGCAAGCGACAAAGTCAAAGCTAAAGGGGGTCGTGAGATTAAGTGGACGGACCTCAACTCTGTAATCCAAGGACCTCATGCTTATTCAGGCGCATAACCATATATGTGGCTTTAGCGGCGATCTAGTAAGTGGGTGGTTGCTTGGTGTCAAATCTATTCAGTCAGCGTACAAAATCCTAACTTCACTGCATTTCGGCTGATACGCCATTGTTCATCAGAAACAACAGCTCCGTCGTCCTCATCGTAACATGGAACCATCTCACAGCCAACCGCATCTATGCTCTCACCAACTGGTAGCTCCAGTCTTGGACAGTGATTATCAGCCCCGTGCTTGCTTTTTTGTGCCGACCCTTTTGTGATATTTAGCAACCGGGTTTACCTATAAAATACCTCAAACACACCTAACACGTTGAAAGACACTCCCTGTTTCAGGCTAATCTGAGGCTCTTTTTCATGTCTGTCATCTAACTCATCGCTCATGTCT
Source organism: Opisthorchis felineus (assembly GCA_004794785.1). NCBI lineage: Eukaryota > Metazoa > Platyhelminthes > Trematoda > Opisthorchiida > Opisthorchiidae > Opisthorchis > Opisthorchis felineus. Next base: position 531,664 of record SJOL01009432.1, on the reverse strand, counting down.
GCGTATTGCTACCCATCCTCACTTCCACAATCACGCCTAAACTATCTGTATAAGTCAGCAACTGAAACAGCCACCCATTATACGATCTAACTGCCCTCAGCGGTGACGAGGATGATCTAAATAGGGACCAGGAACAAGTACCCTTCGACCCACATCCAAGCAACAAACACCGCCGCAAAAACAACATTCCCGTCCTTATCCTCCGAGCTGCCGACAGGCACTGGCTCCCAGTCATCCATCCCCTCGGTGCACCTTGCCTGTCCATCCACATTTGTCCCACTTGATCAGGCTTTTCGGCCGCTATCCATCCCTAAACTTCCACCAGATCCTCCCGCCCCATGTCTTTCCCTTTTGCAATCCCTGGCTCCGGTGATGCGAAAAAATTCACGGTTGACAAATTTCCCTTCAGTTGCTTGCTCCCTTCCCAAAGACTTTCCCTCCCTCATCCCAAGCCTCAGAATCCATTTCCGCCGTGGGTTTACACCTACTTTTCTCCTCCCATTCACTCCCCTACCTCCAGTGTTAGGCACATTTCAATCGGCCCTGAACACACCAAGTCATCACTACTTGATTTACCACCACTGACACTTCCCAGATTCCCTTAGTGCAGGACTTCAAAGCAGTGAACTTACTAATAACATCAGCAATATAAACAGAAGATTAAAAAGAAAGCTGCTTTTTCGAAAGTATACGCCGCTCGTTTAGGCCTGCCCTGGTCGTAGCCTACATGTCGGAATATCTTATATGTGTAAATGCATCAATCATGGCACACTAAATTGCTTCTCATGTCGGCTAACACTCACAAAATGCGCTCAATATGACGCCTCTGGCTCAATTTGTTTCGCAAAGCCTCTACTCTTTTCCCCAGGCTGCAACTACGCCATGATGAGGTCACCTCATTTTCCAAGTATGCAATACCACCCGTGCCTCACGTTTTTCTCCGATCCCTTTTCCCTGCATGCGAACTACTATGTTCTCTGGATTCAGGATTAGTTAGCACCTCTTACCGCGCAGCACACAACATCGTAAAGACCTTCGCATCCTCAGCCGGCATGCTACCATAAAAAATAGCCCCCAACTGGTACCGTATTCTCCCCTGTCGATCCCTCGGTCGAAGGCCCATTAACCAAGTTCTTCTTGGCTGCAAATGTCATAGCTGACCGGCAGTACGGGTTCCTGTCTCATAGGTTCGCCAGTGGCTACCAGCTTCACTCCTCTGAGACCATCTCAGCAGCCTACGTCGCTGGGCACTCCAATGGAATAGTTTTACCTGGATATCCAAAAAGCTTTTGACCAAGTCTTCATGCATCCCTGCTACATAAACTCAGTTTTGTTGGCATCACTGGAACCTTGTTTCAGTGGTTCGTCTCCTGCATACCTGACATAACGCAAATAACCAAGTTGGAAACAAACAACAATCTCCACTATCAATCACTGGTGGAATCATTCAAGGAAGCGTTCTAAACCAAATCTTCTGCATACTGTTTATCAACGACGTCTTCGGCACCGTGTCCGATGGTAAGGTCTTCCTCTTTACGGACGATATAAAAATCGCGTACACATCTCACCACTCTGCACAAGTCCTTACCTTTCACCAGATTAGGCGAGACTTAGATTCACTGACTTGCTGGTCAAATGACTCTGGCCTACGTTTCTCTTCCGAAAATTCCCGAATAAATTCCTGCCGCTGCTCTCTCCAAGCTGTTGCGTTCACAAGTAATTGGAATCCTGTCACTCATTCCACGGAGATAAAAACCTGGGTCCCAGATACTCTTGTACGTGTAGCTTTTCCCACCAGCCAAGCACATAGTCTTAGTTTTTAGCATTGCGCTCCTTTTTCCCTCAAGACATAGTGATCGCAATTTTTAAGCCATCTTGCGACCAATCAAGGAATTCTTTCTCTAATTCTCTTCCCTTTATAGAAAACGTTGTAGACTGCTGCTTGAAAGCATCCAACGCACATTCACAAAAACGTTTTCCAACAGTCCAACCCTCTCTCCTGCCGATCCCGCTGTCAAATTTTAGGCCTTCAACCACTACAGCTAAGGTAGTTTAACCTAAACCTAACTCTCTCACACCGCATAAAAATGCTTTTATAGCAGTGGCTATGTCAAACTTTAATTCACGTCCTTGTTACAGACTCCGTAACTCCAGCAACCTCTTAATGTGCACTCCCGATCGTAAAAACTTACCCCACCACTTCTTTCTAGAATAATGCGCTCCTATCTGGAACGGTCCTTGTAAGCAGCCGCGAAATAACACAGACCATGATACCTTCTCGCAGTCCGTGGATAAATCCCTTACTTGTGAAACTGATGCCTAATTACTTAATGCTAAACTCCCCCTACCTTCTCTATGAATCGGGTCCAGTAAACATTCGAGTTTAGCGACGATACAGTTAGTGAGCAATTAAAATATCCCGTAATTATGTCCTGCTATCCCATTGATTTACTTCAAGACCCTGTAGTCTGTTAAATGCCTGCTTGATCTGAAGGTGTTGTGTCACTGGCCTGGTTGTTTTTCCCCAGACAACTTATACCTTGCTCCAGACAAGTTCCTGGATTACCCTATGAGCTCCGTCTAATGACCGGCGCCCTGTTTAGTTTAGCTCCAAGACAAACCAAACCAAAGTCAGCTTTTTCATTACAAGAGCGCATTATACGCCAAAAATATAAATGGTCCATCTAACGATATGCTCCACAGCCTAATAACCATTCAAAACATCGCGGCACGCTCTGCTTGATATGATGGCTTACACCGGCGCTCACTTGCCGCTTAGTCATAGTGAGCTCGTTATGGATGTCACAATTTAATTTCCCTGTCCCATCGGTAGCTGCACTTTTACCTGCCTCCTCCCTGGCCCACCTTTACCAGTATCTGTTTGCTGTCTGCTTGTCCATATTGACTGAGCTGTTTAACTGGCCTAGCTTTCTCCTAGACCCAAAAAAATACCTGGTAGCCGGAGTACTTTATAAGTGCACAGGCACATCTGTGACTGCTTGGTGGTTTTCTACATCGCAGCTCAGGTAGTGTGCGCGACGGATGAAAACCTCGTGAGGTAGTCGGGTAACCCTGCAGGGAGGGCCGCCCTTTACGTTGCACCAAGGCACTTTCGTATACCCATCACTCCTCCGGTAGCACGGTTGTATCGCCCATTGCCCATTGCCAATCGCCGATGGTTCTGAGCCTAGCCTTTAATTCAGGAAATCCATAAATAAGCACTGTTGTTTCCCGTTTGTTGCTGCTGGTGTTTGACTCGTCCCTGTTGTGTCATTTATCTGACAATTCCATAAACTACAGACTGTAAAAAAATGACCTTTCGTTTGTCGAAAAAATTCTTAGAGAAATATGCATGGGATAGCCTGAAAATTTTCTGCGATATTTGTGGCTTATGGTGTTTGACTCGTCCCTGTTGTGTCATTTATCTGACAATTCCATAAACTACAGACTGTAAAAAAATGACCTTTCGCTTGTCGAAAAAATTCTTAGAGAAATATGCATGGGATAGCCTGAAAATTTTCTGCGATATTTGTGGCTTACATCGACGTTCAAAGCTGTAGCTTATTACCTCATACTTGGGGTTGTATCGCAGCAAAGCCCACTTCGTCAACCAAACAAAACACACACTCCTTCCTACTGCTCCCAGGAGTGGACACAAAAAATAAATAAATAGAAATTTATATACAATGAGATTCCCGCCTCTCTACTACTAGCATACAAGGCTAGCGCCTAAAGGCTTTTTAGTCACGCACCACTAGTTGATTGAAACTGAGAGCAGTGCTTCTGGGGCTGGTGACCATTCCTCTCACATGCAGTTTCCCTCCTAGATTATGATATTGTCCAACTCACATAAGAACTTCCAGAAAATCTAGTCCACCATCTCAGCAGCTCTACTCTCGTCAGTCCTTAGGTGTTTGAGTTCCCTTACCAAACCACCCCTCCGTGTACTTATACCGATTTGTTCTGTCTCTGATGCTATGATGAAATATATATATACCCCTAGCCCCTCTCATTTACTAACTTGTTGTCACTACCCTAATTTTGGTAAACGTTCAATTTTTCTCTATTAATGGACTTGGTCCCATCTGATTCCTTCCAGAACTCACCAAACCCCAATGATCTATACCCATTCCTTCTTCTTCTCAAGCTTCGACCTTCGACAATACCTGCTTTGGGCTCTACTTGGCCGTTATCCACTTCACCTTATCTGTGCTTTACACCCAAAGGGATCCCATCTGGACCAACAAATACCTGCGATCTCACATTAGCTACCTCCTTGGATTTCCTCGGCCAACCCCAAAAATCCCGCTGCTCACAAAATTGCACATCCCAGCCCAGTCACGGCAAACATGACATGCGTCACCAGGCTGCCCAGAAACCAGAGTATGTCAGTGCAATAATGACGTGGCACTGCCATACACAGTTTGATAGCACACCCTCAACTATTGACTTGCTACTCTACCGTCTCGCCCCAGCCGCCTCCGGGACGCTTTCATTTCAATCTGCTGAACCTTTTGTTCGGACCTATACATATCGATGACTTTTATTCTGTGCTCCTTACAAAGTCAGTCATTTTCTCCGCAGGTCGCGTTCCGTCTTGTTTTTAGCGCAGACTCCCTGTCCCTAAGAACTTTTACACATGCCTCCACTCCAACAGCAACACAAGTGAGTCTCTGCAATTTAATTGCACACCGTAATTCTGAGATTCCTGCTACCAGTAATCCGTATTGATGATTCCTCCACTTCCTCCTCCCCACTTGCGCCTTTCCTGACCCTGGTAATAAGCCGAGCAACCCAAGGCCACAAGGCTTCCGTGGTTGAAATCCTGCTGCCTCACTAGGTCCTCCAGTTCTTGTTCCTCAGTTTCTGCACTTTGAAATTTTCATGTCACGTGCCAGGAAGGATGCCTCTTGTTTTGCCCCCTCGTTTTGTTTTCGCCCGCCGCCTTCAAATTTTAACGATCTGATCTTGTCTCAGCTTGATATATTCCCAAAAGAAAGCTAAAGTCCTAGTAACTGTGTTTTCCTACCCATGACGGTTTAGGCCTGGCCAAGTCTACATCGGATAGTGCCCACTGTTTGTACACTGTCCCTTCTCTACTCACTCCCCAGAATCCACAAAACCCGTCAGTAGTGCTTTCATTCTGACTGTAGCATTATGATTATGCCTGACGGTAGGCCAGTCACCGGTTGTGAATAAACGTTGTTACCACTCGCTTTCTCAATAAACGTTACATAGCCGTTCCAGAGACTGCTTGTGATGGCTTTGTAACCCCGTTTCCGACCCAGCATACTCCAATACATGATAACCCTACCACCCCAAGTTCAGGCTAGCTAAACGCCTTGTCACGATAGCTAGATGGGAAGACACGTAAGCTTCAACGACGATTTTGGGAACAGTCTGCTTACGTCCCTGCCCTTCTCACACAGGATCATGGGCAATTATACAACTAGCTAATAACTTAGGGGCGCACCGTTTAGCGAACGAACGTTCCCGATAGTCACACATGATCACACCACCTCACACCTATTATAGGCTGCCATTCCATACCATCTCCACGTGAATGTACATTATCGTTTTTGAAATCAGGCGGTCGCCTCACTAAAGTATTTAGAAATTGTAACCACTAGGCCGTCTGCTACTTTGGACCTCAGTCTAATTTAAAACTTAGTGCTCACCAGCAGACATTTTTGATTTTTTTCATTTTTAGTCCCTAATCTACATAAAAAGGTCTCATTGTCTCATCTGAGTGGCAGCAATGAAGCAAGTTGCGCCATCGTTGGACACAAGAGTATCCTTGTTCTGTACTAATCCATCTTTGTCAAGTTTGCTTCACTACTCTAACAGCCCTAACTGGCCCACCCAAAACGTTCATTTACGGGGTTATCCACGAACGCACGTACGACTTCGCGGCTACGGCACTATGTCTACCGTACCCATTCTGATTATAATAATATTAATAATGGTTATTCCCAACTTGTGGGTGGCATGCCGTCAGGCATGACCATAAGGTTACAGTCTGAATAAAAGCGTGACTGGTGGGGATTGTGGGTACGGGGGTTTTGGGAAAAAGGAGATCTTCATAGGCGGGGGGCATTATCCGATGCAGACGTGGTCATCACTAGAACGGCACGGGCATGGAGGAACAGTTACTATGCTTTTTCTGGAGAGGACATCGAGCAAGATCAGGTCAGTAGGATTTGAAGGTCGAGGGCCAAAACAAAGCGAGGGAGGGCAAAACAAGAGGCCTGACACATAACAAGAAAGGTGTAAACCACGGAGCATGAGGAACCAGAATATCAGATCTGGTGAAGCAGCAGAGTTGGCGTCTTCCAGCCAGTCAAATTGAACTAAACCCAAAACCACCGCTGAGGCTTCGTGGCCTTGAACTGTTGGGCTCATGGCCAGTGGCACAAAGAGCGTAAGCGGGGATGGTGAAATGGAGGGATTAGCAAAGCGGATAAATGATAACAGGAACCTCAGGATCATGATGTACAATGAAACTGTAGAGACTCACTGGTGTCGCTGTTGTGGAGCCGGGCATAATAGTTCCTTGGAAGAGTGAGATGGTGCCAACACACGTGCCAGAACGCGAGCGAAATGGTTAAATTCGAACCACAGGTTCAGCAGTTTGGAATGAACAGATCATGCAGGCAGCTGGGACCAGGTGGGGAGCTTATTCGTATTTGCAGTTAATAGAACGAGTGGGCGGGAGGGTACAGTCGAGAATTGGAAGGGAATAGTTGCGGGTATGCTATCAAACTGGGTATGGCAGTGCCGTGCCATCATTGGCCTGACATACTTCAGTTTTCGGACAGCCCCGTAACGGACGTCACATAAAAGGTCATTGGGCTGGGATGTGCAATTCTCTGAGCAGCGGGATCTTTTAGGATTTTTTTCGGTCCAGTTGGGGATCCCTGTGGGTGTAGATTCATAGGCCAGGTGGAGTGGATAACAGCCAACCAGGTCGTCCATACCTGATATTGTCGAAGTTCTAAGCTTGGGAAGACAAGGGAATGGGATGAGGTTAGCAAAGCATGGTGAGTCTGAGGAGACATCAGATGGGATAATGTGCATTAATATATATAGAGAGAAAGACTTGACATCTACCGCTATTAGGGTGGTGACAGTGAGTGAGTATGTGAGAGTGGATAGGGATGGATTTGCACTTAGTCAACTAGCAACCAAGCAAGGGTTGGGTTTGCTAACATATGATATTGAATTACGAGAGATACAGTGCAAACCGACATAAGCACGCAGAGAGGTAGTGTGGTTGGGGAAATCAGAAGTATAAGTACTGACGAGGGTTAACTTCCGAGATGATGGGCTAGCTTATCTGGCATTTGTTACTTAAATTGGGCAGCAAAATAACCTAGGAGAGAAAGTAAGCGTAGGTAAGAAATTGTCACCAGTCCCAGAAGCACTGCTATCAGCTTCAATTTAACAAGTGGTGCATGGCGAATAAATAGTCTTTGGACACTCGTCTTGCATGCTGGTAGCAGAGGGTTAGGAACCTCTGTTTACATATATTTCTCATTGTATATGTTCGCTCCTGGGAGAAGCAGGTACGTGCGTGTGTGTTGTTTGGCCGACTAAGTGGGCTTTGGTGCGGTACAACCCCAATATGACGAAGGCAGCTGCAGCTCCGTACATCGATGTAAACCATGGGCATCACAGAGTCTTCAGGCTATCTCACCTGTGTATGTTTTTACTAATTACTTTCTCCTCCTTTTTTTACAGATGAAAGCCCGGTTTCTTCTTTTTTTCATCGTCTGTAGTCTATAGCTTTGCCAGTTAAATGACACAACCGGGGCGAGTCCTGCCCAGCAGCAACAAACTGAAACAACAGTGCTCTTCTATTGGTTTCTTGAATTAAAGGCCTTGCACAGAACCACCGGCGATGGGCAAAGCACGCGTGCTACTGGAGGGGTGATGGGTATACGAAAGCACCATGGTGCAATGTAACAGGGCGACCCTCCCTGGAGGACGTACCGACCACCACACGAGGTTTTCATCCCTCATGCATGCTACTCGATCTATAAGGTGGCATTCCACCAAGCAGTCATAATTGTGGCTTGTGTATTATTGAAGACATCGAACTACCAGATATTTTATCCTGTCGGGGGAAAGCCACGCCAGTAAAACAGCTCAGTCATTTTGAACAAGCAAAAGGCAAACAGCCGCTTGGAAAGACAGGTCGCGGAGGAGGCAAATGAGGCGGTAGCTACCATTCGCACAATGGGAACAGAACGGAGATGGCCAGAGTGTGTGAACCATGGCTAAACGATGACGGAGCGTAAGCTATCCAACCAAACAGAGGCGTGCCGCAATGTTGTGTGCGTGTGTTGAATGGGTTGCGTGGCCTAATATACTTTCTAAGGTATGAGAAACTTTGACGCTTGTCTGGTTAATGTTGGTTAGGGTTGGGCAAGACGAGGCATCACTCATTAAACAGAGCGGATAGAGTAGCACAGGGCAGGGACTTAGCTGGGAGGAACCTGGTGTAAGTTGCTTTAGGCCAATCAAGAGGTAGCAATGTATAGTAAGGGGTGGCTTATTTTTTAAATTATTACTTTAATTAATTGTTTTCGTCCAGTAAATATACCTTCGTCAAACTCAGATGTGGTCTGGACCTAGTTCATAAAGGAGATCAGGGGACAGTTGGGTATTGAGTAGGGTGGCTGCGGCTTCACACGTAAGGAAGTTATCTACAGACTATGACAACGTATGTTGATGTGTGATATTTCGAAATCAATCGGGGAGACTGTTCCAGATGAGGGTGCAGTAAACCAGGAAGAAGTATTGTCGTAGGTTTGTACGCGCTTGAGGGCACACTAAGAGGTTGCTGGATTTACGGAATTTAAAGCGTGTATATGACTTTACGTTTGGCCTAGCCTCTGCTATAAAGCATTTCGGTATGGTGTGGGAGAGTTAAATTTAGCTTTAACCATCCAAGCCATAGTGGCTCAAGGCCTACGACTATAGAGAGGGAGCGGTGGGAGAGAGGACTGGTCTGTGGGAATAGCTTTTTGGTGAATGTTCTTTGGACGTTCTCGAGTGCCAGCCTACAACTTTGGGTGTAAGGGGAAGAGAAAGCAGGACAGAATTCCACAACTGGTCGCACGCAAAGCTTGAAAATTGCGACCTTTGCGTCTCGAAGATGGAAGGAGCGTAATATTAGAAAGCAGAGCCTACGTGCACGGGCCACCTGGAACTGGACTTGATGCGAAAAATTGAAGGTGCAAGAGTATCTGAGACCAAGGTCTTTGATCTCTGTAGACTGAGTGATGGGTTCCCATTAATTGTGGACGTAGCAGCTGGGACGGAGCAGCAGCAGAAAGTAATACGGGACCTCGAAGAAGAGAAGTTTAGGCTATAGGCACTTGACCAGCTAGTCAGAGAGTCTAAGTCTTGTTGTATCTGGCGAAAGGCAACAGTTTTAGCAGAGGGAGGAGTGCGTAAGCGATTTTCATATCGTCCTCTGTAATGAAGGGTTTACCATGGGATACGGCGTCGAAGACGTCGTTGATATATAGTAGGAAGAGGATGGGACCTAGCACGCTCCCCTGAATTACTCCACTGGTGATCGGTAGCGGGGATGACTGGTTGTCACCAATTTGTGCTATCTGTGACCTATCAGATAGGTAGGAGTGAACCTGTGAAATAAGGATCCAGTGATGCCAACAGAATTGAGTTTCATCAGCAGGGATGCATGAAGGACCTGGTCAAAGGCTCGCTGGGTATCCAGATAGATTTTAAGAATAGTGTCCAGCACCATAGGCTGCTGTGAAGGTCTCAAAGAAGTGAAGCTGACAGCTATTGACGGATCTCTGAGATGAGAAGCCCTACTGTTAGTTATCTATGGCATTTGTAGCTAGGAGGAACCCGATTAACAGGCCTTTGACTAGACGTTCATGGGTTTGCATTAAAGGAGGGGTAGTTGGAAGTAGTTTGCTTGTATCCGGATTTGAAATGGGGATGAAAAACAGATTGGTTCCACTAGGAGGAGACGATTCCAGAGTTGACTGAGTGATTATAAAGAATTAAGACAAGGGATTCCACATTTTGACCGCCATGTCTCAGGGCACGTGGTGGTATGCCGTCGGCCCCCGGCACGGTGGAGTCCTTGAGGGTTTGAAGAAGGGCTGGTACATCAGGTAGGGAGATCATGACGTTGCAAAGGGACGGGAGGTCACTCCGTTGTGGAGATGTGAAATGTGCGGCGGGGATTATCGGATTGAGCTTAGCAGGGAGAAGTAAGCAGCGCCTGGCAAAGTAAGCGCTCGGGTTGTCGGCTATATTGACAGGATCGGTGATGAAACAACCGTCGGTGGAACGCAGACAAGTAACTGAGTGAATGTTTGGGGTACAGCGCCCACGAAATAGGCGACCAAGTAATTTACAGCGAGAAGGGTACCTGAGAGTGATACTGTCTTCAAGGCATTCAAGGGATACACGTAAGGACTCTCGGTCAGTTTAGAACTTGCTGCTGGGGAGTATTAATGAGAAATCCCGGGATTTCCGATAGTCTCTGGCAGCTCCGTGCATTTCGTTGTCCAAGGTTTTCAATAACTTATCATGCCGAGAGATATCAGATTGGAAACTTTTAGTGGGAGAAGTCAGGTAGAGAGAGGTCAATAGGTTTTAGCAGAAAATGTCACAAATGCGTTGTGTGTCTGTCGAGAGAAAGAAGTCGCTCCAGTCCCGGGAGGCCAGCAAGGATGAAAAAGCCAGCAGAATATCCGGAGTCAGGAGGAGTAAGGGGGAAGGACTCGGAGCAACAGTGTCGCCATACCTGACTGCGTTGCAAGAAACGACGCAGTGATCGCTACCTGGGAAGCATGGACCAGAGTTGGCCGTAGCCAGATGACCCTCATTTGAGAATATTAGGTCTAATGTATGTTGGCCACGAGTGGGGCTGCGTACAATCTGGGACCAACCCTCTACACTAAGTTGGGCAAGCAGCGAGGCGTAGCGAGTAGGGTTCAAAATGGGGGACCACGAAATATCCGGTAGGTTGAAGTCACCCAGCACGAATTTAGACGAATGCGGAAGGGCATGTGCAGTTGAAATAATACGGGACAAGTCAGTTACAGAAGCCGTGGGGGGTCGGTGGTAGACAGATACGACCTACTAGTACAGGTCGTTTGGTCTGTTCTGTGGAGATTCAGATGGCCTCTGGAATCTTTTCTAGGCTGGAATCATCAATGGGGGTTTCACAAATATCCGATTTGAAATAGATGGCACAGCCTCCACCTCTTGAGTTCATCCTGTCGGAGCGGTGGATATTATAACCAGAGCTTGAAACAGCCGTGTCTGGAATTTCAACTGAGGGCCATGTTTCAGTCACATAAATCAGACTTGGCTGTGCAACGGCGATAATTGCACGGAGATGATGGACTTTTGGCAGAAGTGAGCGAGCGTCGAACAGCATCACTGATAGGTCCATTGGCGGGCACATCATACTAATTCGGAATTTACTAACCTCGTTTACGGTGGAGCTCGGTACTAGGGGGGAATGGGTGGGTGAGGTAAGGGTACATGAAGTAGAGTTGACTAGGCGTGTGTTCGGAATCGGTCGATGTGTATTCACCACTGGGGGTGGGGGTTGAATATTGGGTGAAGTAGGTTTGAATCCACGGCAGAAGATAGAGTATGAGGTTTATTGTGGGGTGGGGAATATCGCTGGAAGGCAGGTGTGCAGCTGGACGGGGTTGGGAATTGGGAAGGGTTTTGGGACATGAAATCATTCGCATCGGCAGGAGGTGTGGAGAGTGATATGGTGCAGAAAGAATCGGTGGGTGTGGGGGGATGGGTGGCATCCGAAAATGGTCTACGGTTGGAACGGACGTGGGTGAGCAAGATGGTGA
>SJOL01009432.1:400583-517754 GCA_004794785.1 Opisthorchis felineus | reverse complement strand
GCAGTCCCCTGTACTCACAACCCTTCAGTCATACTTTTATTTTGACTGTAATATTATGATCATGCCTGACGGTATGCCACCCACCAGTTGGGAATAAACATTATTATTATTATTATTATTATTATTATTATAGATGATGGGAATCGGGGGCCTAGCAACCGCTTTGAGGAGGAAGACGGGAGCGGTGTCATAATGAGATACCCGGAGCAGTCTGAGGAACAATTGATTTCGGGGAATACGGTTGGGAGAGCTCTGGGGTTGTAGGAAAACTCTAGCTTGTATTCCGAGGGTCACACTCAATCTTAGCCACCTATGTGAGTTGGTAGTTAAGATAGGACTGTGGAAGCGTGGGACAGTGGCAGCACGTCGACAGGGACGATTACGTAGATGAGGACTAACGTGCTCGGTGAAGCGGGGACTAACACTGACAAGATTAGGCCTACTGCAGAAGAGAGACCTGTTGGCCTTTGTGATCGCAGCTAATTGGGGGACCACCGTAAATAAATAGTTATCTAGTATAAAAAATTGCTAAAGACCTATCGATGGGCTAGAATACAAATAACGTTTCTACAACACCCGACCTTGCATGTAGTTTGCCATGTTGCTCCTTTTTCCCTACCGAGCGTGTGACATTCCCGCATAAGAGTGCTTCAGTCCGCGGAATTCGCATCAGAGTTCCAGATGTCTGTCCACCATATTGTACCCCCTGCTCCTTTTGCCCATAAACTGACCAATCCTCCCCATAACACAATCGATGAAAGACTATATCGGTGGCGATAGAACCTTTTCGTGCACCTGATGCAAAGTGTACTTGGCATCATGAAAAATGTAATCAAGCTTACTATCTGCAGCGAATTCACTTGTGTTACTTGACTGGACACCTGATGCAACGATAGGAGAAATCTTTTTGCGTAGGTCGCTAGTGGCTGCTCCATTTTGAGTTTGGGTGGAAAAGGACGCCAAAATATGTTCCCGTATTCTTTCAAAATATTTCCAAATACAGTACAGGAGAGAACGCCCGGCGAAACTAAATTGCCACAAAATTTTCTACCATCTAGAAATCACGATATTGTTCCATGGCAGCCAATAGAATTTGGAACTCTGGGTGCAAAGTAGATCTTGCATACGCTTAAACAACTTTTAACAAAACCGCAAGCGTCTGGGAAGATGTTAAGGTCTAAAATAAACACCGTCAAATGCCAAAACTTTATGTAAATGTTTCCGTGGTTCAAGCTATGGTTTCAGAGGAATTTTTTAGTGTGCATCTAAGGACTGCCGTTTTCTGTCGGGTCCTTGTGGTAAATCGTTGGGTTAACCTGTATTACGGGGAGCGAAACACTTCAGGTAGTATGACAGAGGCGCGTTAGCAGATGCACTATTAGTTTCATTCACATTACACTGCTCCCTGCAAGGGCGTTTGTATCATATCACCTGACCTAGACTGTATTGCTAACAGACTAAGGATGGCAGGACTCTGGTGAATGCAAGTCAATACCTAGAGGAGAGGAGCACTTTGACTGATTTTACTGCACACATTGCACACCATTTTGTGTCTCAGAATGGCCACCGATAACAGGTGTTTCTCGGTCTCTTACTCTTAACGCTGGGTCTTTGCGGCACATGATGGAGTTTCGCAGGCCCACCTGGTGATGCTTCAGGACGGTGGAAGAGAAAATTGTTGCACACCTCAAATACGGGGTAGTGTGAGTTGTGGTGGTAAACAATTTTCTGGTGCTGCCGGGCTTCTCCAATGTTTATACGGGCAATTTGCAACGCCCCGAATAGGTGTTCCACTGGTGCGCCAATGTCCGATGGCAGCCGAAGGTAATCGACAAGCTGTGGAAATGCCGGGGTGTGGCATGTCGATTCGTTCAAAGTTACCCGATGGACCAGCATGCACAGCGGGATAAGTTTATCCCAACGTTCTTATTCAGAATGGTCCACAAGGGTAGTCAGTATTTTTTATATTGGTCACTTTGTGCGTTCCCTCAGCCCGTTTATTTCTGGTCGTGGCACTTATCCACGGCTCAGTTCCCTTGAACAGAAAATACAGTTAGTGGAGACAGTAAAATGATTCCAGTATTATATCCCATCATCCACTTGATGTGGTTCGAGCCCGGCTTGCCCGTTTGATCATCGCTTGAGTTGAGCGTGCTGTATCGCTGGCCTGGTTTTTTCATAAAATGATTTATATTTCGTTCCTTCCAGCCACGTCGATGCCTCGGATTATTTTGTCAGCTCCTTTTGTTGCCTAGTAATTTGTTTTGCCAAGGTCTAACCAATATAAACCAAACCAAGGCCAGTGTTTTTCATTCCTGAGAGTGCATCACCTACTCAGTCAAGTAGTCGGTCTGGTGATGTGTAATGGTTGAAATTGTTGTGCGACCTCCTGAGCGCATTGAGCGGACACCCATTAAATTGTGGTGTAGCGGTAGCTCACGGCAACGCTCCATCGTCGTTTAGCCATAGTGCGCACGCTCCAGCTATATCATTTCAACTCTCACTGCAGCAGTGATTCCATCTGCCTTTTCGGTGACCTGTCACTTCCAGCGGCCGTTTGCCGTTTGCTTGTTTGAACTGACTGAGCTGTTTTACTGACCTGGCTCTCCCCACGACGGGATAAAATATCTGGTAGCTCGAATTTTTTTATAGTGCACAAGCAGCAATTTTGCCTGCTTGGTGACCTGTCACCTTGCAGATCTGGTGGGTTGGATGAAAATTTGTGTGGTCGGCGGGTGCGTCCTGAGGTAAACGTTGCTCTGTTGCGATGCGCCACGGTGCGTTCGAATACCTGCAACTCCGCCACTATCTCGGGTGCTTCAACTATTGCTGGTGGTTCCTAGCCTTACCTTTATTTCAAGAAATCCATGAAAGACCACTGTTTTTGTCTGTTTGTAGCTGCTGGGCTGGACTCGCCCAGTTATGCAGCAGCGCTGTGAAATACGGAGGAAACAAAACTGCCCCTTCTTGTCCTTTAATTTCTGGGGTAGCCTGGAGATGCTTTGCGATGCTCATGGTTTATATGGATGCACACAGCTGGTGCCGTCAAAGTCTTACCTAACGTGGCGCCGTACAAAGTCCACTTCGTCAGCTAAACATAACGCACACACTCCTATCCATAGCTTCCGGGACTGGCAACACGAATATAATACAGCAACACTCCTAACCCTTCGCTACTAACCTTCAACGCTAGCTCCTATGGGGTTCTTCGCCACTCACAGCTTGTTGACTGAAGCTGACAGCAGTGATTCCAGGACTGGTGACCCACACTCGTACACTCACCTTTCCTCCTTAGTTGTTGTATTGTTCAGCCCACGTGGGAGATCTAAGTTAAACTAGTCCCCATCCATCGTTTTTGGGGTTCTTTTTCGATCATTCATTGTGTCTGCTGTCCCTTACGACAACAACCACCACTATGCACAAGGGAAGCATTGTGATGGGGCTCCATTATAACTAGAGATAACAACCGCTCCCCGTCTAACTCATTCTGCATCTTCCCATACCAGCGGCTTGACTCCTTGTTCGTTACCACATCGGCTAGGTTCTCACAGTCTAAGTTTACGAAAAACCTATCCCGCCCTGGTCTTACGCGTGCTGGTTTACTGAAACTAAGTGCAAAACACAAGGAACCAATTTGACACCAACGCGGGGTCTCTTGCATCGCTGCTCCCTATGCAGAAGCGCACTTGTGCTGGTTGTTTCTATGCCCCTCGTAGTACGTCAGCATTATATCGACAGGCTTAGTCAGTCTTTGGTGACTCGGTCACGCAGCCCAAACCTACCCAGTTTAACATTCAAAACACATTTAACAACTTTCTATCAACCCTGTAACTAATAATTATGAGGTTATTCCCTATTATTGAACCGCGGGCTACCTGATGTACCTCCACACTTGCCAGGATTTACTGATCTCATCTAATCCCCTCCTCTTCCCAAACCTCCATCTTCGGTGGTAACAGCTCCGAACGCCCCCGTATGGTCTCTATCCACCCTGCCTAGTTTTCGCATTACATTCGCATGGATTTTCAATCAAATTGGCAGTACTTGCGATCCCATGTTTCCTTTATTCTTCCCATGTAGATCATCCTAGCTGGCCCAAACTCCTGCTGCCCACAGAAGTGCACATTCTGCACATCACCTCAGCCACGACGTACACCAAGGGACCGTTCAGAAACCGAAATAGGTAGATGCGATGGTAGCACTGCATTGCCATACCCAATCTGGTGTTACATCGACAACTATTCCCCCCATACTCCAGGCCGTACCCCTAGCCCCCTCAGAATCCTGGCTGAAAATGCGACCAAACCGCTTTCCTGACCTTAAACGCCACTGGTACGTGTTCATTCCAATAAACTGAACCCTCCCCTGGGATGTAGCCATCTCGGTGAACCTTTACTTTGTCTTCCTTACAGTTCACGTTGCGTTAGCACTACCTCACCCTCAAAAGGATTACACACCTGACCCCACTCCTAAAAGAACACCAGTGAGTTTATTTGGTTTCACTGTAAACCGTGATCCTAATATGCTAGCTACCGTTTGTCCCTATTACAAGTTTACCCACCTCATCACCCCCGCCTACGTTTTCTGTGACCCTGGCCATTGACTAGACTGTCCAAGGCCAAGTAGACCCAGCAGCGTATTTCAGCTTCAGTTCATATTTGCTGGCCCGATTACTGAAATACTGGTGCTTCCAAAGATTCATCGTTTTAGTTTCTTGTCTCGGTAATTTACGGTTTCTTATTATGAGCTGGTCAGGCCGCCTTGGTTTTGCCTTCCTTAAGTTGTGTTAAGTGAAATGCACTTTGCAGCTGAAAGTTGGAACCAATATGGTTGTGATGGTAAAAGGTTTGATCTTGGGTTGCAAAGGGGGAAAAATCGAGCAATCGCTCTTTTGGGGCTTACTACATTTTTATACCGCGTAAAATGCAGTTCGCGTGCATTAAGTGTCATTATTATTGCTTGCATCCGGTGTATCTTCCCCCTGCAAATCAACAGCAATTTATGATTACCTTTCCTATCTGTTCTGACTAACAATAATAATATTAATAATAATAATAATAATGTTTATTCCCAACTGGTGGGTCATTAGTAGCACGACTTATACATGTTTATTATAGTGCCGCTCCACCCCCCCCCGCTGCCTGTTCCGGGATTTCGCTCACACCTATGGCCTGTTTATCTTCTGGCTTCTAGTGTCGATATTTGGTTGCTCATTCGTTTGCGCTTGTAATTACTGTCAGCGCAAACTAGTTTTGAGCGTCTGCCCGACAGAAAAGCAGGCCGCCCGGGTATCAAGCCCCGACGTCCTAAGGCGGACAAGTGCGCTATCCACTACGCCAGTTCGACTTGCCGGGCTGTCTTTCTTATTACCTGTCACATTGCACCTCAACTGATAGAGTTTGTATAGATTTTTTAATAATTAGGCGCTCATTACAATTTGAAACTTGACACACGTTGCTTCGTTGCCCTGCCAGCTAGAGGCTAGAGGCATATTTGATTTGTGCCAACTTCACCCGACGCCCTTTTTCTGAATAGTTTAAATCACCTCACGAGCGTACTAACCATCTTCTGGTCGTAATCTCTGTGCAAACCCTTACTGCACCAAACACCCGTATCCGTAGGTTTGTGCATCATTTTGTGTTTGCAGTCTACTGCTTAGAAAAGATCTTTTTGCGTCACGATCCATTTTTCCGCCCCTACCGATTGCGCTATGTGTAACTGTGCGCTCTGCTTAATTCATGGTATTCAATACGTTATTTGTTATTACAACTCGTTCTTAGTAAAGCACCTACCGTCTTCATAAGACTTTTCCTAATGCGGACTGCATATAAATTGCGTGTGGGTAGGTAGCTCCCATTGTCCTTTAAGATCCTTAGCTACCAGGTAAGTATACTGCCAGGTTTTATTGGTACGTTGGTGCACAGCTTCACTGAACTGGTGCTGTTTTGCTAACTATGAGAACAGTTAGTTCGCGCATAATCGTTCTAAACATACGGGTCGGACCTACCTAATGAGTTTTATGATAATGTTTTCGGTGAACATTATCATAAAACTCATTAGGTAGGTCCGACCCATATGTTTAGAACGATTATGCGCGAACCAACTGTTCTCACAGTTAGCAAAACAGTACCAGTTCAGTGAAGCTGTGCACCAACGTACCGATAAAACCTGGCAGTATACTTACCTAGTATCAGTTGGAATAACGCTGGATGTTTGTCAGACCACGAAGTGTTTGCTCCGCCCGTTTGGCCAACACTTACATTACCACCAAGTGTCAAACAATCGCCGCATGCCCTTGGGATGGCCGGTAAATAAAAGGATGACATGTTGTTGTTCGTATCACTTAGGCAGAGTTTGCTTAAAAACAATGGTCTACACTGAGGCATATCGTCCCGAATGCGGTTAACATCAGAATGTCTCGTTACTATTACTATTCTTATACAGGCCCAGTAACTTCGATAGAGTAGACCATAACTTTACTTAAGACTGTTCCAGATCAACAGGGACCACAGGCTTCTCCCGACAATGATGCCATAAATAACCCACAAAGGAAATTTGTACTAGCCGCAAACCCTGATTAGTGGGGTCCCATGAAGTTCAATATCCGATAGCAAAATACTTCGCATCTTAACTCACCAAGTTCCCTCCCTAATACGTTGACACTACTGACGATGCAAAATCTGGCGTCCGGTTGCCCTGATGGGAGCATATGATCTGAATACATTATATAAGTAGACATCAACAAGTAAGGTTAGAATCGGCGCCAAAGGGTTAAAGATCGCCCACACACAGCAATGAAAACCACACCCATGAGGTGGGCAGACGGCCAGCGGCACACTCCAGTGGATACATGACCTGAACAGGGTGACCTTAATGCGGCAGACAATATTAGGCTACTGGGGATTCCGAGGGGCCAAGATTCCTGAAGGCCTAGGTAAAATGAAGACCTTAACAGCTTATTCTTAGCGTCTCGCACAGCATGTTCTCCGTGAGACCCTGTCGCTTTAAACATATAATGTAATGCAGAGGACCCATGCAGACCACTATTCACAATTGGAAAAGCAAACGTGCTTAAGGGACCACCTCTCATTCTAGATCACGACTTTCTAGTGATTCTGACATTCTAGTGTTTGTTCTGAAGTCCTTTGCACTATGATTTACGCTAAAAATAGGACGCACCTCGGGCTAAAATGCTGCCTTCCGGGAGCGCCAATAGCTGCATGTGCAGAAAGGACAAATTCTAAGCCCAAATGTTCACCATGTTTTGCGCAGAGTCACAATATAAACATTTTTGCCTGTCTGGCGAATAGTCGCCGAGTTGTTTTCCGTGCGAGCCATTCAAATACTTACGCTGTGTTCTGTCCTATTCTTTGGACTGACTGATCTGTTTTTGAAAAGCTATGGGAATATATGATCTTTGAAAAGTATAAAAGTAAAAACGAAAGTGAAAACAAAGGTGAAGACTCAGGAACGGGAAAAGAAGCTCTGCTTCTCGACCGCTGAATAATAAATGGTCACTTCCCCAAGCTTATGTAACTTAACGTAACTTATGTGAAAAAAACTCAACGCCCTGCAACCGCGTACGCCGTTGCTCCAACGGGACGACCCAAAGCCACACAAGAAATAACGATTTTGCACAAGTTTAGCAAGAATTTCAAGCCTCTAAGTGCACGTCAAGAAGAACCTACCACAGTGCCAGAACCGCGGACCCCTGAAACACAGCACGTGGTATGGTGAGGCACAAAAACTTTACTAGGTCCATCTACATGCATGTGAGTGGATGCAATATTGGCAGATTGAGCCCGTTGCTCCTCCGTTACCTGTGGGTGTACATACCAGTTACGAATATTGGACCAATTCCCCTAGGACATCGTCGCCTCCGAAGGGACCCTGATAACTGCAGCTTGCGCGAACAACGTTTTCACGGTTGTCGTACACTTGAAAGGCACAAGCGAAAAAAGGGTGCAGCACTGCTCTTTAAGTTCTTAGCGTGGGGCAGTGTGCTTGCCAGCACGAGGACTCGCATAAAAAAGTGTCTAATAGTGCTTTGAACTGGGTTCTAGAAGGTGCGTGGACAGCCCCCGGGGGAAGGTTAATCGACGCAGCTACTACACGAAATGAGAAAAAATTTCGCTCTGAGCTTGAAAATCTTACCATGTTGCCGCCGTGTGTTTGCTGGCTCAACGGTGAAAAACCAGTTGGCCGAACAATGTTCAAACAGGGCATAAGTAAGAATTAGGTCCCCTCGGAGGCGACGATACTCCAAGGGGTCGAGGTCAAGCACCGCGAGACGCGTTTCATCAACCATGGATTTAAGGCCGGCAACCATTTTCGTAGCAGCTCGCTGGACACGCTCAATGAGGGTAGCGTCTTTCGTGCGTTATGAGTAGACAACTTGGTTGGAATATTCAAGAAGCGGTTTGACGTAGGCCCCAGAGAGTATTTGGAAGTCCATGCGAGTAATGCGGGAGAAGATGCACCGAATCATCCGTACAACGGCGAATGCCTTTTCAGCCGATTTCTCATGGTGCAGCAAGAAGAACATGTTTGAAGAAGGCCAGATACCCAAATCTTTTTTGGCATCTATCTTCATGATGTCTTCTTGTCCATTCTGACCATGCACGACAGGCGTTCACTGAGTCTCCACCGAATGACATATGGACGCACTTTACGTCATTCAGGGGAAGGTGCCAGTCCAACGACCATTGTTTTGCACCGTCTACACCAACTTGGAGGGTAATGGCACTGGTACTCCAGGATTTCAAGTCGTCCGCAAAAAGTAGACATGGTCTTGAAAGGACGTCTGGATTGTCGTTGACGTATATCAGAAACAGCAGTGGTCCCAGACCGGAGCCTTGAGGAACTCCAATGTAGACCGGCGCTGGAGAAGAGTAGGTCGGGCCTACTTTCATTCAGGATGTTCTGTCTGATAGGAACGCCTTGATCCAGTGTAGGATTTTCTCTTGAATCCCGTAAGACTCGAGTTTGCGGAGCAGCGGGACGTGTGGTACTCGATTGAATGCCTTTGAGAAGTCGAAAAATATGGTATCAGATATGAGTCCCTCTCCCCTGGCGGTACGTTATTCACATTTGATCCCCTAATAAAAGGCGGGGACATGGTAAGCTGGTTATCAAGATTATAGCGTGCTATTTCAGTGGGCAATAGCTTTTCTCATTTTCGGTAGTTATTTCGTGAAGTAACCTTGCTCCGGCGGTTTCTCACGCTGCATCTAGGAACCAGGTCAAGGCACTTTACGTTGCTTTTCTACGTGAGTCCTCACACCTGCAAGATTACTTCCCAGGCCTGGGAACTATTTTGCCTTCACATTTCGGATAAATTTACGTCGCTGGACAACAAGATCAAACTCGGCTCGGGCGGCTTGACTGGAAGTCTCGCTCCTGTATATCAATCTGTGAATACGTGAAAATACGTGAAGCCCTTGAGTTCTTGAGCAAAGTTACTATCTGTGATATAAGACTTTCTAGGGGTGTTTTTAGCCCCCGTAATTGATATCCCTACCTAGTTTGATAAGAGGATATTCTGACGACGGTTTCCCCGAGCTGTTTCACATCAAGGTGACGCGGAAAGTAAACGTTGATCTGAACTGAACCTGTCGTAGGCCGGGTAATTTGAATAGTCAGGTTTTTGACACTGGATTTCGCATCGTGAAGGCGTATTCTCAACTTATATTGAAAGTCACTGGTTCTGCTTGTTTATGGCTTCTAACTTCTACTGTGGTGGATCAGGGGGACAGTTCAATAATATGTTGACTTATCCAATGAAGGGCCTAACTCTTGGGCCGTCCTCTGCCCCTGTAAGCTCAGTTGTTACATTTTTTATATTTGCTTTAGTCACTGGATCTTGTTACCGGGACTAGCAGTCCGGGTGGTCTAGGCCACTTGTCAAATTACTCCAGACCACCTTCAGGTACAACGCCGGACGGTTCTCTGTCGAACATGTTTCGCGGCCAGCCGACGCGCCAAGGCGGCATCTCTGACTATCTTATGTCCCAAATGGGAACCATTAATGCTGGAGCCCTCCGACCTCCAGTCATTTCAGGAGTTACAGGCAACGGATCTAACTGTGCCCCCTCAGTTTTCCCCGGACAGAATGGATTGTTTAAACTGAACGAGCGCCTGCGAGTACCCTCAAAATCGACCGACTCCGAAAGTCCTTTCTTTGGCTTCCAAACTCCAGTGAGTTATACCATTCACCTAAAGTCATATTTAAATACCACTTAACATTTGCGACAGTTGGCGTCCGTAGTTTATTTGTCGAGGATTCGTAGGCACTGTAGGACAAAGCCGCTTGCCATCTGTAGCTCGTCTTGTATACATCCTTGTTGTTTACATGGTGTAAAACCTACAACTTCTTCAATCGCAGTTGCCTAGTTAGACATTGGCGCTTTATGCAAGAAACTGTAGCAGGTGCTATGGCATCGGCAGTTTAACGATTTCCAACTCATTTGGCCGCCTGAACACTGCGTGGGACTTGACCAAACCAAAATAACTTCCAGAGTACACGAATCAGTCAGAAAGCTTTGCGTTCAGCGTGAGTCTCCCTTGTTATGGACGACGTTAGCAACTACATTTTCTTGGTAAAAAAACGGGAAAGGGGCCAATTAGTAGGTTCAAAAAAGCGTTGCTACTTCGACACCAGACCACATGGATTCCGAAGACCATTCGTATACCACCAATCTTGTGAAAAAATCGATGTATACTAGAAGGCGTCTGGGTATTATGTATCCAAATCTCAGCTTTTGCAAAGTTTTCTCACTTGTATCTATTAGTGAATCTCATGGCTTATGAAATCAAGGGAAGCACCTTATGCTGGATTCGCCTGTGTCAGTGGCACCGCATCTGTCTACAGTAGCGAACGGAGTGCTTCAGGTAGCAGTGCTTGACCCCACACTATTCAAGATTCTTTCGAATGAGTCTAAAATTATGGATGATATAGGCGTCCTAGGAAGCAGTGAAAAAGCTTCAATCAGCCATGGACGCGTTGGATTTGGTTCTCTCTATCGATCCTGCCAACCAATCAAAACTGCGTGTTGCCCCTAGTGAATCCACAGCATTATGGTCAGTCAGTTTATCAGCTACAAACCGTGTACCAAGGGGACGTTGTTTCCAGCTGCTGCGGTTTCGGTCACCGGAGAATGGGATTTAGTTGCTAAACATAGAGGGCGATGCTGTAATAAGTTATTTGGCGTTGAATCCCTAGTTATTTGAAGGAATGGTAAACTGAACAGCTACGGATTGAAGGCGATAGTTTTGATGCACGAGCGTCATTGACCGACTGAGCCAAGTGTACTAGTGTCATCAATCATTGATGAGTTGAGTCTGGGGGTCTCCATCCAGGTAGGCAGCGGTCGTCAACACGATTGAGTTTACTGTCATACGTCGTTACCGGAATCAGTTCTACGGCCAGGGCACCCAGACGTAGACAGGAGAACGATTGGGGTCCTCGGTCAAAGCCTTTGGCTCAAAAGCGTGACCAACAGGCAGCGATGTTTGGCGGGAGATATCACTAGATCCCTTTTACAGAACCAATCGCCAGGTCATGGACTGTCCAGCTCTTGGTCGCTTCCACTCAGCTCAAGCCTGACCAACATAGCTCTGTGAGACAGATGGTCTCTCTAATACGAAGTGCTTGGCCTAGCCAGTGTAATCTGTGAAGTTTGTGTAACTCCCCCATCGTAGGAGAGTTCCTTTTTTCTAAAACATCTGAAGTACCTCAGCATTACTAATCCGACGTTCCCACCAGACCCGGTCAATGCTTCGGACACACCGATGGTCAAGCACTGGGAGCTTTCCTATGTCCTTTGTGCATAGAGGCCATGTTTCCGATCTATAAAACACTATGGATCACACTTCCGCGGTGTATACTCTGCCTTCAATATCGCATCTGTGCCACAGGTGTCGGAGCTTGACAAATGCTGCCCCGGTCTTTCTGATTAGAAAAGAGATCTCGCCTTCAGCCAGTCCACATGAACTTATACAACTGCCAGGTAAATATATTTATATATATACCGCCTCAATTGACCCGTCCGCACACAAGGGTTGGGTTTGATCCCACCCAGTAGCAGTACTTTACAACTTGCGGCTGTGAGGCATACCAAACCATGCGGCAGAGTTATTTAGGTTATTTAAAATGATGTACATGTTTGAAAAGAACAACACCATCCGCGTTCTTACTGCATGTCAGTGAACTTATCTGGAGTGTTTCGATCCCCAGGGTTTCAGAGATAAGCAGAAGAATTTCAAGCAGTACATCAGTGACAAAGTTGAACAGGAACGGTGAAAGAGGACAGCCTTGTCTTACACCATGACGTCCTGAACTCAAATAACAAATTTGTGTATACTCGTACACGCCTACAGGAGTTCGCGTGCTGGATGTAAATTTGGAAGGAACATCTTTGATCGGCAGACGTCGCCAAAGTTTCTGGCTATTAACGGAGTCGATAGATCAAGACAAATGTGGGCTATTTGGAAGAGTGGCCACAGTGGCTTTCACATAACGTTCTTGCGCCTCTTTTGAAGATGAGGATCACTGTCAAGGCGCTCGATTCCACTCGTATTCCGTCTGAGTTTCAAACCTTCCGCTGCAGGGTCGTCAGACTTCAGGGCTTCACCACGGTCTTTGATAAGTGCCGAGTGCAGATCATCAGTGCTGGGCGCCTTATCGCGTTGGAAGAATGGTATCTTGCGCTGGATTTCTGTTGTTGATGTTTGACTAATGTCGATGTTCCATTCAGGCTGGAACAGCTTCCGCGCATTCCTGGCTTCACTGGCCTCCTCCATTTCTTGAACTCACGTTCCACCACGCCTCTCTTTGCAGAAATAGACTGCGTTTGAGCTGTCTAGTCGATCGTCCAGCCGAAGTGTACTCTGCCAGAAGGGATAGAGCTCCTCGCATCAAGAAGTGGTAGTGAGCGTTCTGTTATCTAATGCTATCTGTGTACATACTCGGAAGCACCACAGACAGAGTTCCCGGTGTCATATGCCGTGGTTATCTCATCTCAGTTAGGGCCAATGTCCTCTGCTTGTAATTCATTGCATAGTAGGCTGTGGTATGTTTCCCCAACCTGATACCCACAAATCTTCTCAACTGCTAAATAGGGCACTCGTTTCTGGTGTTTGCCAGGATAATTTGGTAGAAATTTGCGCAGAACGGGGACGTGATCTGAACCAGCCGGTGTATTCCAGGACGACCTCAAGCTGCCACCGTGACGTGGTGGTTGGGCTTGAGTACTGTAATGATCTCTCGGGCCACACTGGCTGGAACTTCGTTCCACAAGGTACAACTATGCCACTAAGGCCAAAGGGGAGCCGTCAGACTAAGAGCATCGAGACGTCTTACTACGAGCAATCGTGCTACGAGGCGGTCTGGGGGTAAAGTTTTACTGTAATATACGACAAAAGTGCGAAGGCAGTAAGATGCTTCCCCCAGGTGAGCAGCATGTCCACATTCATGGAAGCAGCGATGCTGCCTTCCCCCGATGAAGGACGGGTTAAAAGAGTTGGGCCCTAAAACCGCACACTTCGATCGCCCAATGTTGGCCGTGACCACCAGCGCGTTGTTCAGTGCGGTCGAAATACTTTTAAGACCAAGGAGTATGGTGTTGCCTTAAAGGCACCTGCTGTGCGCAGCCTCATCAAAAGTGAGACATTAACGCCTTACTCCCTGTGCCCTCGGGTTAGGCCAACCACATGCAGCCGAGGATGTCAGCCTATTGAGTCATCGTCTCCTGGGTAAGGTCCCCAAAGATAACCCTACTGTCCGCTGCCTCGCGGGTCAGACTTTTCAGTCATCAGGGTCCCTGAACAAAACCCTACATCCTCCTACTACCACTGTCAGACTTTTGGGTCAAACGCTCAAGAGGGGGTATCTCAACCAAAGCCCCTTCCTCGGCCTGGGCAACCGGGAAGTATCATTTGCCCACACAGTTCTGCGTCTACCGATGTCTCTCCTTTTCACCACAACCAAACGTTACTGGGTCATCAGATTGTCGGTTATCTGACAAATTAGTGTTATGCACCCCGCTGCCTATTAACAACAGACAAAATAACACCTTGCTAAATCCACGAGGTCCTTTCTTCACTCGAGCTTTTAACGCCCGTACTCTATGTCAAATTAACCGGCAGGCAATAATCGCTCTGACCTTATACTCTCTTCAAATTGAGGTATCCCGTGTCTCCGGAACACCAATAGAAGACCCAAGTGTGGTTATGCATCTCGGAACGCCAAGGACTCACTCATCTCTTTCACATTTCTCCCTCCGTATGTCCAGTGATCCAGAAGTAATGACTCGTGAAATATATGGTGTGAGAGTTGCACTCAGCCCCAGAGCTGAACGGGCTTTGCTGGATTGGATTCCAGTTAACAGTCGTCTTTGCGCCGTCCAATTATGTACCTCAATCAAGCTTGATGTCTCCCGACATAAAAACAGTGGTTGTTATACTGCCAGTGTATGTCCCGAAGGTCTGCAGTTCTCATGCTGAGAAGGATAGTTTCTATCGAGAGCTATCTCGGGTTATTCGTAGAGCAAGAAACACTGACATTGTGATCCTTACGGGAGACATAAATGCCCAAGTCGCTCACCTGAGCTCCTTGGAATCACATCTACGCGGTCAATTCGGAGTCGGTGCTCGTCGCACAGACAACGGAGAGCGGCTCATTCAGTTGTGTGCTGATCATCAACTGTTTCTTGCCAGTACGAACTTTCAACATAAACGTTCGCATTGCGTAGCCTGGCGGCCACCAACTGCAAATCAACCGTGGACCCAGTTGGATCACTTGGCCATCAGCCACCGGTGGAGAGCCACAATTCAAGACGGCCATTCCTTCTGGGGCACAGCTTGATTTTGATCACGTCATGGTGCGTGCACGCCTGCCAGTTCGTTTCCCTTAAGCCCTCACAAATCTGCAAGAAGCATTCAAATGCACCATATTCATAGAACTAATATAGCTCAGCAGTATCGATTTGGGCTGACTCATCTACATTCTACAGTAAACTGACATTACACTGGCAGCAACCACGTGGATGAAGCATGGCAACGTGTGAAACGTGTTATGCTAGTGACGTTTTGTGCTATCTGCCTGACTTCTCCGGTACGATCAAATGACCACTGGAGATAGTCGAGATCTCTATCCGTGATTGATTGCAGGAAATCCATACCAGTAGGCGACGCGGAGGACTGCGCACGCAAATCCCTCAAACGCCAAATAGTGAAGAGCCCAGGGGAAAACCGAGAGCTCTGGTGGACATCGAAAGCTCGGGAGTTGGGGAAGGCTTTCGCAACTAGAAGCAGCCGTGCCCTGTATCAACCGATACGATCCACTGGCGCTAGAAAAGCAACAGTCACTGGAACGATAAGTGAAAAAGGCGGCCGATTAATCCACTCGCAAGAACGTCTACTGGAAAGATGGGCCGAACACTTCGACGAACAATTTAGCTGGCTTCATGCAACACAGCCCCTGGAGATAGTGTACATGGGCGAGTGGAATGTAAACCTCAATCGCCCGTCGGTAGAAGAAATAAAATACGAAATATCCGTACTGAAACGTGAGGAGGCACAAGGACCGTAAGGTATGCATCCAGCTCTGTTCAAGGGATGTGCAGAATCCCTGCTGACCCATCTAACAAAGCTCATTGGTGCGATATGGAACAAAGAGAAATTGCCTGCAACATGGGCAGTCATTCCTGTCTTTAAAAAGAGTACGCAGACGCTGCGTGAAAATCACCGTGGCATCGGCCTGGTCGCTGTGGCACTGAAGGTGTTGTCTGGCCTTTTCTTTCGAAGGTTGGTAGAACACAGGGAGAGACAGACCTGTCAAAACTAAGTTGGGTTCCGTCCTGCAAGAGGATGCATCGATCACACTTTCACCCTCCGAGTGAATCCGGAACAGCGACACTGATTCCAGCAAGCAACAATGGTTGTGTTGTTTGGTTTAACATTTGCCTTTGACTCTGTGGAACGTCAGGCACCATGGTAGTGTTTGTGGAGCAAAGGTGTCCCCCATAAATTCCTGACCCTCCTTAAGGCGCTGTACGGCAACTCCCGCAGACGTTTGTAGGTGTACGGGAAGCTCTGGACTGAGTTCACCGCATTAAATGGAGTAGGGAGCGCCGTTTTATTTCACCTATCCTCTTCAACTTCGTCATTGATACGGTTATGGAAGGCTCACTACCAACCTCTGATGCCTGTGGGGTCGAAGTGCTTCCAGGACGATTGCTCACAGATTACATAACTCTTGGATTTGACAGTGCGGTACTGTAAATAATATAAAATAATGTAAATAATTCTGCCCCATGGTTTGGCATGTGATTCACACCTGCAAAGTGTAGAGTGCTGCTGCAAGACTGGGTGGGCTGGAACACTAACCTCGTGCTTGCGGATGAACCGATTGAAGTGGCAGACAAACTTGTTCACCTGGGCAGATGTATCAGTCCCAGTGGTCTCGCGAATTTCCATCCGGACTGGGAAGGCCAGAGCATCACCTGCGGCGTGTGCGCGAAACCGGTTAATCCGTCAATGTTTCAGTGCGATCTGTGTTATTATACGGATCAGAAACCTGGCCGCTGCGCGCCGAGGACGTCGAAAGACTTTCAGTATTTGTCCATCGATGTCTTCGGAGCATTGCCCGAGTGTGGCGGGAACACCGGACCAATAATGCTGAAGTACGTCGAATGGTTTTCTGAAGAAATAACTCGTTCACGGTAGATGAACTGATCACATTGCATAGGTTGCTCTATCATAGTTTGCTCTCCACAGGTTGCTCTGGCTTCGTACGTGCTCCGTATGCAAGTCGACCGACTTCCTCGAAGGGCTCTTTTCGCACAACCACGCGAAGAGTGGAAATGAGTCAGATGAGAAGAAACAAGACTTGGCAGCGAAGTATGGAAGTCATTGGGAGAAAACTTAGTTGCGCTGGTCATTATCCCTGGATGGGGATCCCGAGTCTGGACACATCAATGGTTAGAGATATTGTCAGACATGATTCAGTCGCGCCTTCAATGGCGTTCATGCATCCAAGCTATTGCCTTCAGCGCATAGCTCCATTCCCAATCTCCCCACTTAAAAATCCTCTGACAACCCTGTATTTGCGCGTAAATTATATCAGCTACCGCCTCCAATGCGCAGTTACGTACCCCATCTCTCCAAATCATCGGTGGACAAAACTGTGGCAGCTATAACCACTCTGCGGCATGCACATAGTCCTTGCAGCTGATGTCGTGTACAAGGGGTTGGTCGGTTCTGGGTATAAAGTATCTTTCAAAGAATCGTTGGGGCATAAGTGCCCACGATAAACAGACGGTGCTCAGTATTTTGGCCATTGCGAACTTTTATGGAAGTACAAGGTTGGACAGCACACGGGCGATTGCTTGCAGGTATCCAGTTGGACAATAAAGCATGGACTTGAGAACTTAATTCCATCCCGAACACCCGCGCCAGTCGCTGCAGCAGCTTCAGAATCACTCGAAGTCTGTAGACTAGCGTCTAGATAGGGTGCAGTAATCTCAGCAACTGTACTTGTGTACTATGTTCGAGGCCAAATATCGCAAATGTTTCTGACGATCAACGGAGTCACAGGCAGCTTCCAGACCAAGAAAAACAACCAATGTAGGACGGCTGAACGAATGGCACTGTTCAAGAAATTGTCTCAAGGTAAACATTTGGTCGATGCATCTTCGTCCAGGGCGAAACCCAGCTTGATTTTCACGAGTTTGTCGCTCTTAATGATCGATCAACCTGCGCAAGATAATGCTAACACGCATCAGCTAGGCTGATGCCTCAGTGGTTTCCTTATGACATTCTTGCGCCTTTTTTGTAGATAAGGATCACTATTGAGGCGTCTCATTCCATTAGTATTCTGTTTTCGTTCCACATCTCCCGAAGTCGAGGCGCTAGACCGTTCACTAGAGCAGATCATTCGGGCTGGGTGTCTTGGTGAGCTGCAGGAATGGATTTCTGCTGCTGACGGCGGGCTAGTGTCGATGTTCTATTCATGCTCTTCGGGTTCTCCCAGAGGTCGTGTTGAAGGACGTCAGCTGACCTGCGGTTTAAAGTATTCAGTCGATCTCCCAAGACGACGATTTTTTGAACGAATTGCCGTTCCCTCTTTTCCGCTTGTTTCATTGATACCTGTCTTCTAGCCGTTTGGTCAAACCAGCTGAAATAGGACGTAGCTGTTTCCTGCAGCGAAAGCCTTCTGCATCTCCTGGACCTTCGCACTCGACCAGCGTTCGTTGTCATTCTTCAAGCTCTTGATTATCCGGCGTTCGAAGGATCTGTGTATGCCATGGAGGCCGATAGATTTTGGTTTGGGTTTTCTGGTAGCAATAAGTCTGATTTCAATGATACCCACTGTTAATTTGGTCTAGTCGGATGGTTTCGACAGACAGTTCTAAAAACTGAGAGCATAGCTTCTTTTACTCGCCTCTGTTCAACCTTCAAACAATTTTTGATTGTGTTTCCCGTAGCTTTCGAACCAGATCTACTCGATGCTGTTAAGCTACTAAATCTCCTCGAATTTGATGAACGGAGTTTCTGTTTCTGGACATTCGCAATGCTGATGGAAAGCAAAGTGATAACCGGGCCCATACAATGGCATAACCGGAGTCAAGTCAACCCGGTAATCTTTCATTGAGGCTCTCCATCGGTAACTGACAGCCACATGACCCAACTGAGTCCGTGACTGGCTTGCGGTTCGTGGCCTTCAAGTGACTTGGTGTGAGTGTTTTACTGAAAGTTCGTACTGGCTAAGAACAGATGATGTTCAGCACGACTGAAGAAGTCTCCCATTGAGCACACTGAGCACGGATTGAAAATCTACCATCTAACTGTGCTTTTTCGCGGCTTAATCCTCATGTCACCCACTGGGATAACTATCCGTTCTTACTGGCAGTCGTGATAGATCTCTAGAAAACCCATCATTCTCAGCCTCAGAACTGCAATGTGACGGGACGCATGTAGACACCGTTTGCCGCATCGACTTGCATTCACATTGATTGGACCAGACAACCGTACAGCGCAAAGACGATTGAACCCAATAAAGTGCTTTAAGCCTTGGGACTGAGTGAGACCCCCACACCGTGGACACCACGAGCCATTGCATCAAGATCTGCAGACGCCCGAAGATTGAAATGTGGCTTGATGTGCACGGTCGAAATGGGGCCTTGTGTGCGTGTACCTCTCTTGCTTTATTTTGCTGGACGACAGTTTAGGCACGCGACGATGGTTAGGGAACTGGCAGTGAGGTTTATGGCAGTGCATCATTTGATGGGTGGGAGGGGGCGTATGTTGTTTTCAGTGAAAGGATAACTGTACAGGCGAATGACACTTCTTGGCTGGTTGACGTATTCCATTTTAAGCTTTCGGCTTAAAAGTCTCACTCATAAGGCACTCGAAGAATGAGTAGTTTTGTTCCGGTACATCAGCCGTAGCCTTCCACTCAGGAGTCTGACCCACAAGGCAAGGAGAGATGTAAGGTTTTTCTGGGACGCTTTCTCTGGCCCCTAAAAGTCTGAACCACGAGGTTCTTAGGGCTTTCTTGGGGATCTTCCCCAGAGCCAATGACTCAACAGTCTAACGCACTTGGCGGCGTGAGGCATAGCCCAGACGCGCAGGAAGTAAGGCATGGATGTCTCATCCTTGATGCTATGACTTACAGCATATGTGCTTGGAGCCGCGCCGGACTCACGGCATGGTTTGTATTTTTTCGACCGTATTGGATAATTCGCTGGGGGTCACAGTCAACCGTTTCAGGGCCGACCTTTTCTAACCCGTCCTTCCTCATTGTTTCCATAAATACGGGCATGCTAGTCATCCGGGGAAAAAAACCTTGCCGCCTTCACACTCCCACTGTAGTGGACAGAATGACTTTACCTCCAGGCCGCCTCCCATTCGGTTTTCTTGGCACGGTTGAACGTTGAGTGGACCGAATGTCGCCCGCGGACTCACTGAAACACTTAAGCCCAAACACGGCGACAATGTGATGGCTTTAGGTCGCGTTGAAGTAGCTTACCGTTCCCAGATGTCTTCTAGTATCGGTTTGCTTGAGTTGATTCGCTGATACACAGGAGAGGATGATTGCGTTATCGATGCCTTCAGTGTGCCAGTACAGCCCATCAATTATTTAGCATGTTATACCTGTTATCTGTCTGAATTCTAACTGTTGGATACATCAGCCTGCACCACATATAGGTATACAGTTTCACATGAAACGCTGAAACCGATGTCAAATTCTCGGACTCGTTTGTTTAATGGACTCTTTCGTGGATTTACGTTCAAGGCATAGTCGTTTCATTTGCCACTTATAACAGTTTTCATCTGAAAAATCTAAAACGACATTAGCAGCAGTATCTACCTTCCACAGTCGTAGTTAGTTCTTAATTCCTTGCTACGTACGGTTTCAATGGTGTAACTCGAATGTACTATTTTACGGTAACATTTCATCTGAAGTTCTACGGTTTCCTAAAACCGTCTAATATTTTCCTTGGTTGCTCAATGTGTTTCTCCCCAGACTCCTGGTCAGTCGGCTTCGAGAGTGCTCTCTAATCTACAGGATTCGAATCAGATGTCTTTCAGCAACCAACTCTCCTCTGACTTATGCTCACCCTTCGTATCTGGTCGATTTGGTGGCGCCGGTGGTGACAGTTTTCATTCTGAAGACGCCATTGGTCATGTCAATGAGGGTCATGTGGAACTTTCCCACCTCCCAACAACTACGAGTAGTCTTGACAATATATTGTCTATACCTCCTTCTTACGCACCTATCCTCCCCTCACCGGGCAAGTCCAACCCGCAGGCTGCTTTTCAGTCGTCTGCGGCTGCTAACCCAAATTTAAACATGCCTGTTGTCGAAGCTTCGATTGAACTGCGTCCAGATGGGAAGCTTCCAAACTTGGGCCATTCTCGCCCTGGACTAACCACACAGTATTACACCAGTCAGCAGTTCAATGCGGCGCGTGATCTTCAAGCTTCTGGTAATCTCAAAGCAGCCAACTGGATCCTGGTTCCTCCGGTTCCCGAGGGAACTGCTGCGCACATGCGTACTGGCAGGGTGCATGAACTGAAATCTCGCGCATGCACCGATCGTGTGTTCAACGCGTCCTATATGGATCACGAACTCAAGCAGGTAACTGTTGTTTTACTTCTCGATAGGTTTACTTTCACTTTACTCCCGTTTACTGAACAGCTCTGAACAACATGGCGGCTAACCGATGTCAGTGATCTTCATGCTGTCAGTTTCTATCCCGAATGTTTGGTTGAGTGTTGGAGGTGCATGCACCTCTGATGTTTGTGATAGGCCAGCTCCTCGCCCCATTTTTTCTTCCATTATAAGAGTATTCAAATAAATTGACATGGTTGTGCGGCAGTGAAGCACGCGGATTCTTGTCTGGTGCTGCTGTCATTGTTGATGATGACCGATGTTAAGAACAGGCTTAATTTAGCTTCAACGAACAATATTCCTCGCCATTGATCACTTACATTTTTCCATCCGCCTAACTGGATCACACCACTATTGTAACGTTCATACTGTTTGTTTTGTTAGTTTTCTGACCAGAATGTACCCTTAAGCCCTCCAAACATTATCACCACACACATTTTAACTTTGTTTTACGTAGTTCCACATAATATCGGCTGTTCAGGTTGCTCAAAGTGCTTGCATCCCTCAACATTCATGCTGTTCTGACTAATTTAGTTGTTGTTTTGAACACCTACGGGATTCATGATCTTCGCCTGTCGCATGCAGTACACATCGTCTAAGTCCAGCTAAATCAATATATGCATCCGTTAGTGCTGTGACCGGCACTTTGTTGGAAGATGAGTAACTTGTGGCTGTTTCAGAAGGGCTTGGTAAACAATCGTTGGTTTATTACCAAGTTGTTTACCAAGCCCTTCTGAAACGATGACTTCTTAATCGGTTCAAAAGTTTTTCCAATTGTTTGAAAACTTGTGGCTGTCTTCTTCTAAGGTGATCTTTTCGTCTACACCCAGAAAGGGGACGACTAAAACGTTTTTACTATATAGTGGCAGTCTGTATTTTTAAAAGGGAACTTAATTCAGAGGTGATTTTCTTCCTTTCATTTTGGTCAGTCGTGTTCAATTATTCCTCGCTTTCAACTCTCGTCTATCAGCTGGTTTGTTTCGTCTTTTCCACAGGTTCTACACAACAAGGTTCAGGCATGTCTTTTCACCAGTGATGAGGCGACCAAAGAGAGTGAGTTATCGTCCTTTCTCTTATTATTCTTCCATGTCTTGATGGTACTAGTCCATTGCAATGTTGTCACGCGGGTGTCGTCTATCTAGGGTCGCTTTTGTCGGTACTTTATGTTCAGCATGGAATCGATTAACTCTTCCGGCCGTTCTTCATAGGTCTTCTCGCATCGTTTTGTGAGAATCACTTCAGCGGCATTGTGTCAACTTGTCATGTGCTCGTAGAACATTGACTTCCGCGGTTAATTCACTTCTTTCCAAATCTGTCTATTTCTTGTGATCACAGATTAGCAGCGGAAATTACGACAGCCCAGTACACTTATTCGAAGCAATTGGTTTTCTCTTCCTTAGGTTCATTATTCTATATCCGAATACGAGCAAAGAGATTGTGCACAATATTGCCACTTTATGCCAAAATGAAACGTGAAAGGCGGTGGTGTCGGTCAGGAACAGCGGCCGGGTACCGAGAAAGGAGTGCTTTGTGCCGTTGCTCTAGATGGTTCAATGTTGCTCACCTACAACATAGAATCTGGCTACCATGCAACATCACAATCATTCTTGTTTGGTCCCATTCAATCTTCGTATGTTTTACCACTTATTCACCGAGCCACATATATATTTGACCTCGTGGCAATTTTAGATTGTTACACTGGCAACTATCACGTGACTGGTCGTTCTGTTAACCCTCGTTTAACGGCTCTATTTTCTAAGCTCATCTGATGTCGATCGATTGATCCATACAGAACGGATAGACCGGTTTTTAAAAGTGACAAGTAAACTGGAGGTCCTCAAAGCAATAATTACATGTCGTTCTGTGTACTAGCATACGGACTTCAGCGGTATAATGTTATGCAGAATAAGTACACCGTTTCTTAGCTTTGATGAACTGTTTTTCGGTCACCGCGTCTATGATATACTGATCTCAGGCGCTTGTGCAACGAACCGCGGCTGTTCGAACTGTGCATTTGCCATCACAGCAGTGTGTGGAAAAAATGTTCTTCAGTCTACTTGGTAGCGCCCAATATGTGCTTTTTGTCTCACCTTTTGGGTGTATGAAACGTCAACTTTCCCGATTTGCCACCAGTTATTCAGACCATGTCAATGAATCAGAGCTGCCTGTGTACATCAGGACGAACACTATTACATTGAACACATTTTGGGGCCCCAACGAGCGCTGTTCAAATCGTACGGAGAGTTTCGTTGCAACAACCCATTGAAAAGATGTCTTCTTCTAGGATCTACAAGTTTCGGTGGTGTCAGGTCATTGTGGTACTTTCGCTCGGAACGTTTTAGCTTAAACAACATGGGATGTAGGGTATGTAAACGTGAGCCATCTGGGAACCGAGATGCACTGATCCTTACTGGTTCCAACTGCTTATCGGTTTCCCAGTTACAGGATATATGTGGAGTGAAAGACTTGTTAGTATCTGTGCTATTTAGAAGACGTTGTCCATATGCTAGTGTAAAGGAGGCCGCCTAAAGGAGCGTCGGTGCCCGGTGAAAAGTAATCCTGGGAGGAGTTTTCAACCGTTGGACCTTCGGAACAATGTTATTCCCCAAGTTGGAGGCGAAATTACAGAGGCTTGAGCTGTAAGCCTCGGCTTATATGAGCTTCCTTTTATCATTTTTCCTGGCTCCAGTTTGGATACTTCCTTTTTCGCTGCCGAGTAATTACTATTAGCCCAAGGTATAGCGGATACAGAAACAGTAGAATCTCTGTTAATGAGGGGATTATCAATGTAGCGTCATCATCATTGACAGCAGTACATCAGTAATGCGTAGCACTTAACTCCCATGCAACCACGAGGGAAGAAAGCCCTACTAAAGGGTGGATGGAAAATGGAAGGGATTTCGTTCGAAGTAGTCCTGTGTTCTTAATGTAAAATATCGAGACTAGGAGGCCTACACCTTTGGACAGCATTAAAATAAACACATTTGAGCATCGTGTCGAATTAAGGTGCCATCAAGGGAATTAACTCAGTGTTCTTTTCGAGCCTCACCTGATATAAGCCTAACGCACAACTACAGGTGTACTTTAGCTGGACAATCCGCCTAAGAATTAGCGTGTGCGCCGCTATGATCGGCTGCGTGTATGTCCTGTTTCCAAACGTGTGCAAGCAGAATCACGTGAGCCCCAGCCAGGAAGGTGTGAAGGTCCCGCAGTACTCATTTGGACTGTAGCCACTTCCATTTCATGTTTCTATGTCATGACACGTCCAACTTTCACCAACTATCGTCCGGAACAGAAAACAAAGCACTCTTCGGTGGACTGTGGTGGGGCATACGTAGTACATGCCACAATCACCCGAACTTGGTAAGTTTAATATGCCGATCTATCGATTCTTATTTATCACCAATACCTGTTTATACGCCACCTTGTTGTGCACTCGCTGCGGCCAGCTAACTCAGAGTCGACGATTCCTTTGTAGACTAGAAAAAAAGACGATTGTTGGTCGGGGGTACATGCGGCGTTTCTCAACCATTTGATGTAATATGAAGATGTGGCCAATGCCCCCTCTGCTTAATTTTCATATCTGCTGTTCACACTACCCCATCTACGCCATACTTTTAGAGCTCCCTCGCAATTTGGGTGCATACACGGACTTGGTGCCTCTCGAAGTGATGCACCAGCCTCGTGTGTCTGTGACGTTTGGACTTCCTTGTGTCTGTTTCAAAGCTTGGTCTCCACGGTTTGGTCGACCGATGCTTCTACGTCGGGTAATTCTTCCCGTGGACCACGAGGCCGCCTTATCCCCAGATGCATATCTTCTCGCAAAACAGTTATCTGAGTTGGATCATCCAGCGGTGGTAGGATTTCGTGACGTCTTTTTCACCAACGCCTTCAACGACAATTGTGGGTTCATATTTTGATGCGTTGTTCCCGTATTTCCCTCATTTGTAGGATCTAAAATAGTTCAAGACCACACAGTAGACTTCTAGCTGATGTTTTCAGTTTTGAGGCATATCTTCGCACCTTTGCTTAGATCTGGTTGAACAAACTCCTGGTTTGACATTCCATCTGGAGCGGATTTGTTCACCAGCTGTTGCATCGTCGTTCTCATCGAGATCTTTTATGCACCATAAAGCTGTACAAACCGCGTACATGTTGCACAGTGGTTATAGCTACCACAGTTTTGTTCGCTGATGATCTGAGGAGGTAGAGATAGATAGCTACGCGTTGGAAACAGTAGGTGATATAATTGATGCGTGAATCCAGGAGCATCAACGGGCTTTTAATTGGGGGAGGTCGGGAATGGAGTGATGCATGCGCGCGACTGGGTCATTCCTATGTGTATCTAGCTATCAATGTGTCCCGCCACCCAGGGAGATGGCAATAACCGGCGCAGTTGAGTTTGCTGCTAATGGTTTTCATATTTCGCTCTTAAGTTATTGCTTGACCTCCCTGACTCGTTTCCACCATCCACATAGTTGTGTGTAGAAGATTATCTAAGGAAGTCCGTTGACTGGCATACGGAGCACGTGATCATTTCAGCGCAACCGCGCCCGTGACAACCAAAATGGAAACCACTGTCGTACTACAATCAACATTCCTTTATATATGAATGTTTGGGAATGTTTATATGTGACTTCTTACATGTTTGTCCTGAAGCAACTCACGAACAGACACAGGCATATGCTGGACGAGAGATGTCTGTCTGTAGAAAAAATTGGTTCAGCCATGCCAAATGTCCATTCTACGCATCACGAAAGAGGCTTGAGGACTGAGGTACCGTCGGGTTACTCAAGCTTCGAGAGGAGTAGTCGTGAAAGTAAAGCCGGACTCGAACGAATAACCTTCGTTTTAAGAGCTCATGCTTGGAAGGGGAGTTTCCTCTCTGAGTTTCAGTTCATCTCCAGGGTGTTCGTGCACCAGGTCTTGGTTGACGTGAAACTCTATTTTGCTCCCCAGGAAAGTCTCATTTTGCAGGGGCCTCTCTTGGAGGGCAGCGTTACTGGCTTTTAATTGTTTGAACAGTTCAGACGACCTGTTTTTTGGAACGACTTGATGCTTGAGATTACCACCTACATTCACAGCGAATAGACCGCTATTTTGGGACTGTGCGTGCAATCATGCTCCTTACTTCAGCTCAAATAGTTGATATCACTAACCCGGACTACTTGGGTTGTGGATTTGTTCAGATTGCGTTCTCATAACAGTAACGGCATCATCGTCATTGATAGCAACACCGCTGTGAAACACCAGTGCTTTACTGTCCGTGTTTACTCAAAACTCGCTTTTTAGAATTTGACTTTACGCAACTGTGTATCAGCGACTTCACTGTTTTCTCATTTTCAGCCGCCGTGGTTGTGTACGAATACACTCCGTGTTCCTCCACGCTACAGCAAACTCACATGAGTGATCCGATGAAACTCACAAGTTTCAGTTCGCCTTTTAACATCAGTCGAACAGTACGACCCCACAGCGCTCTCAAAAGTATGCTTTTCTCTGTGTTCATTTGCTTACCAGACTGCCACTCATGCTCTTATTTGCAGTTGCTCTAACTTAGAGTAGCCAGTGCGAGAAAATGGGCCTTCTCGTCTCCGGTCGGGGGAGGGTTGGTTCACGCAACATTACCGTAACCTCTCTTCGGTAGTTTCTTGAGAGATTGATTTTACAAAGTTATTAGCAGTTTTTAATTCTCCTCTGAATACTCATCCTCTCATGGCTTTAGGTTTCTCGTCTAAAATCCTGTGCCTTTGTGCAGAACCTCCTTACAGGTTGATGTGCTGTCTCCGAGTAGACCTATTTCAAGGAATGCTGAATTTTTTCTGTCCTCGCTATTGGAACTGTTATTTCCATGCACGGTTGCTTCATACACTCAAGTAGTTCCATTTATCTTACTTCGGTTGTTTCAGATGATTGCGTGCTTCTGATGTCGTTTTGAGGATATGTGGCAGTGCGCCTGTAATGCTCTGCTTGAATGTGTTCGCTCAATGCTTATCCAATCTAAGGAGTTTTCATAACGACTCACTTCCTGATACGACTGTATTAATATGTAAAGCACCCGTCAAATTTGGACAACTTATCCAGTGCATCCTAGTTTAATTGTTTTTACTGAAATCATTATGAAAGCAGAACACTTTAATATCGCCCGTTATTTGGAAATTCCTCCTTTAGTTTTAGTGGTGGCTGGTATCTGAATCTCTACTTCACGATTGATTTTCTTCTCCTTCTCAGGTGGTCCATCCGATTTGGGAATGCTTTCTGAAACCACATTGTGGTCCTACCTGGTGCAGCTAGTCCATGGAATTCGTTTCATACATCAGCAAGTTCATCGGGCCTGTGGTATTTTAGATCCCACGAAAGTCCTAATACAAGATGGAACACGGTAAGCTCTCTGTACTGTATTATAAAGGCGGACGGTTTGCGTATATTGCACCAGACTTAGTGCAGAACAACTCATTAGTTGGCTACGAAGTTCGGTCACAGTGAGCTTATCTCATCTTCCATTTCCTCTGGTTTTCATTACTTTAAATAAATGATTACTTAGGAAAGTTTCCACTTTGTTGGGATTCAGTCGCACTAACGCTGAGGACTTTAGAGTTATACATAGATGAGAACTTCCCGCGCATGTTAACGAACCTACTCTCTATGGTTTGTTCTAGTC
Organism: Opisthorchis felineus; assembly: GCA_004794785.1. NCBI lineage: Eukaryota > Metazoa > Platyhelminthes > Trematoda > Opisthorchiida > Opisthorchiidae > Opisthorchis > Opisthorchis felineus. Next base: position 489,921 of record SJOL01009432.1, on the reverse strand, counting down.
AGTTTTTGAGTCGAGACGTTTTGGTCACATTTGACGTCAAAACCACGATAAAGAAGTGATGTGGATATCGGAATCCTTGTCTATACTTTTAGAGCGCTTATTCTCTGTTGATCGATGTAATTTGTCTTGTTTTCCATGCATCGTTTTTTCACCTTATCTCCGCCACACATTGTTGTTCATTTTACTTGCGTATTCTACTACCATGATCCTCCTGAAGGGTGAACACCGGGAACACGATGCTTTTTTCGTCGTGTACGTGTTTAAGAGGTGTTTTCCCTTTTGAAGTGTGGTTTCACATTAGTTACTGGTTTACATGGATGACTATTGGAGGGAAACAAGTAAACAGTTGCTTTTGAAAGTGAACATACTGGAATTTTCGAGTAGATCATTGATAAAAAGTAGCCAGAATGCGTACCGTACGCAGTTCAGTGTGAGAGTGCCCTTCATCCCAGCCAAGTGCAGAGGGATGCAGTCGGCAGAGGACCACGTTCTGATTGGGGCGACCGTTATCACGTGCAGAGTGGAACGACGTTGGTTACGTGCATCCTGACTATTGGGTTGAATAAACTAACTGTTTCCTCACGGGCCAGGTTCGATTCACAGACAGATTAAGTGTTTCTCTCCAAAAACACAAATCAACGTCGAAAATTGAGAGCATACGCACAAAGTCGAGTGGCAACTGCAAGACGCAAGCGTTGAACAATCCTTTCCATAAACTGTCGATCCAATCGGCAAGGCTGGTGCAAGAAAAATGAAAAGAAGAATGCGGAGAAGTTCCCATGTTAATGTCCAGTCCGTCTATTCTGATTTGTGGGAATGATCAGAAGTACGTGGGACAGTCCATTCGGGCGCGATGTGGTCGCAATCTTGTGGTGATCAACTTCAGCTGTTTCCCCAGTACGCAAGATGTAAAGTATGATTAGATTGATTCGTCACTGTCGGCCAGTGTTTCTCGGTTGACTGACAAGTGGGCACGATTTATGGTATGCAAAGAAAGATCACAATTACTGATCACAATCACAAACTGCACTACTCATGGGTCGTGCGAATCTTGTTAAGCGTTTTGAATGCCACATGCGGGAAATTCTACTAATGTTCCCCCAGGTGACATAGAGATCCAGAAATGTTTATTGATGTTAATCAGGACCATTAAATGTTTCTTATAGACTTTTGGTGCGTCTCTCACTAGTCACATCATGTTTTTGAGTATAATTTTGGGTTCCGGTATACTTGAACTTCAGTCAGTACTGGAGCCATGTGTGCACATTTCTCATGCTTTTGACGTTGATGTGCTCGTGGTACAGATATGCAGTCTGCAGGCTAAACGATTTTGACCCTTCTCTGCACAACACCGCTTGTGCATGTCCACCCGGTGTTGAATGTTGCCCTGGTGAATCAATAACCCTTTTCCCGGTTTTCTCATCGTAGGAAATCTATAGAAAAAGCGAGATGTGTTGGAATGGACTGTCTTACGACTGCTTGAGTTCAAAACTTGTGCCGAACAGGAAGAAGCTTACACACTTTTATGCTTAATACGATTTTTTTCAAACGCGTGTAGCGTGTGACTTTGCCCTGGGGTTAAATTGATCGCGCGGGATGTTAGTGTAACTTCTCTTCATCTCAGAAAATTGTCGATCTGTCAGGTTTGCAAAAATGAGTGAAAGTGGTTCGGTACTTTCAGTTATTAGAACAACCCTTGAAGAGCCACTGGCTTGAGTATGTGTTCATGACAGCATCTCAGCAGTCGTTTGTTTGATAACTCTCGTTGGGATGCTTCCTGTTATATGTTCTTCAGCAGCATATCAACTTGAGTACAGTAAACAGGCTCGAGGAAGCCTTGTCGCCTGGGATATTGTACTCACCCACCGTTATGCCAGCTGGTTGGTTGAAGCTCAATGCATTTGCCCACTTGAAAAAGTGCAGTGTATGTTTTAAATAACCCTTTCTTTATGGGAGTTAAAAAGATCACAAGATGTGTTTCTGTGAAGTACCTAGAAAATGTGTCACCTAGTGGGATTCCCATGTACGGTACTCCGTAAAATTCCTGTTCCTAAATCAAATGTCTTATTGATGTTGTTGTAGCCCCTGACCAAGGTTTTCATGTACTGGCATCACTAAATATTGTGGAGAAACCTCTCAACAGTTCATGTTGCTTGTTTCCTACACGCAACGAACCCTGCTTGTTTGGTTATTGAATTCACACGGGTTCAATCTACGTTCAGTCCCCGTAGCAACTACAGCCAAACCTTAGCACAACTATTTTTCTGATTCAGTATNTATATATATATAATATAACACCAATATAGAAGTATTGGCTTTAGGCGGAACACGCTGTAGTGTGGGTTGGTACCGCCATTGATTTACAGGATCTTCACGGGCTCCGCTATTTCACGTCTCGTTGTGTTACCGGTCCCTTGTTTAGCATGTGCAGCGATACGTCATGCACTGATGACCGGATCCATGAATGCAATCTTGCAATTATATTTCGTATTTATGGTGTACTTTTACAGAGCACTCTCCTAACGTCCGCGATTCTGGCTGTGTCGTATAAAAACAGAAAATGCAATCAACACAGCCCACTGCTTTAGGCGCTGTAACCTTGTGTAATTGTCTCGAATTTGTAGTGCGTTTGTTATAACCTCCATATGTATCACTATGCTGTGCGTTAACATGATGAGCCAATTCTTTTTGTGTGCTGCCAAAGTTTCAGCCTTGATTCGTGTCAGAATTTCAGCTACTTTGGCTCATGACTGACTGGCTTCCGTTTCTTTCCGATCCATGTCCTCCAACCAACGGTAGCCTGCGTATCAACTGCTTCGGACTAAAAGACATCCTGTTCCATCAATCTCAGGATCCCAACCTTGCTGAAGATCAAGTTCGTCTTTTTATTTTGATTCTATCCACCTATCGGGTTGCAGTTGAATCTTCGCTTGTCTTTGACTAGAGTGCAAAACAGGAGTTTGATTCGGGTTTTCATTACTGACAGAGTCCGAGTTCCAGTTGGCTGCTCTTGGGTAAATCGTAGACCTCATGTCTGTTACATGTCGTATGACAGCTGTGCCCTTCAAGGAAGCCACTAATACGTATTTCACTTCGGGTAAAACATGCGTACCGTCACCTTTGGTACCGTAAGGTAACTGCAGGAGCGTTTCTGATTGCTTCGTTGTTCAAGTTGGTCGAAGTTGTAAGTGATCTGGTTGGTCTTTAAGGTAATTATCAGAAGTTAACAATCAATAACAAAAGTCTGTTTTACCAGTGATAATGAATACAATAATAAGGTGCACTTGATAAAAATAGATACAATGCAGGGAGTGGAATAAGCCAAAAAAAGTGACTTATCGTTTGAGGACAACTGTTGAGAGTTCCTGAGTGAAGTTCCGGACGCGGGACGTGTCTTCTCTGCAGTATATCCGCTACACGTGTTCCGTAGTTGTCCGTGGAGATTTTTGAAGTTTAGTTGACTTGGTGTATTTGGCTGGCTCCTTGCTCCCTGCGAGCGCGCGCGTGCGCCCGCGTCTGAGTGTAGCGACTAGTGATTGCCAGAATGGACTATAATTCAACCATGCGGATATTCCCCGTGATTTGCCTGGCGGGTTGTGACCAAGTCTGCTGACCAATACTCCTCATTTTTGCTGATCTTTTTATTCCAAAGACTGGGAATATCCCCTGTTCAAATGAATAACTATCCATGCGGTATTCTTGCCTGTAGTATTTCCGTGAATCTGGTCCATCGATAAGTCATTCTTTTTCATTAGCGAAACTGAAAAAGCTCTTTCTCCCATTCCTGGTGACATAAGCTTCTGCCCAGACAGCTTTTGCAGTACAACGTATGACCCAAACCCTTCTGTATCTAATCATACTCCTACGCATTCATTTGAATGAACATTATAAACGAGAGATTCAGCCAGATTCAGTTGAGTCTCCCGTAATAATCAAATACGTGTGCAAATGACAGCATTCGACTTATACTCTCTGCTCTATCTCTAGATATGTTGGGTGTCGGCGCCAGCACAAAGCACTAGTTTCTTAAATCTGGTGGTTCAGTTTTCGTCCTGCGTAGCTTACGAGATGAGTGAGTTGTTGATACTGTGTACTGTGTCCAAAAATCCTTGCCTACGTCGGAACAATTGTCACTGCCACTTTTTCATCATAAGTTTGAGGGATGGTATACTTCAGCGAGACAATGCAGCTGCTCACACCTCTGACGCACCAAGAGCTGGCTTTTGTTCTTCCGTGTGGAGGTGTTAGACTGGCATATTTTCCTTCTCGGCCCCATTTTGATTAGGAAGTCATAGGTGATAGAGTGATGCTACTGTGTGCCCGCACTGCTAAAACTAAACCCGCGTGTACTTGCTTCAGTTCGTTGACATAGCTGCATGTGTATCACTTTATCTCCTCTTTTCATCAATACACTCTGCGTCAACATTGTAGAATCACCCTTGTTTTTTGCTACATCTCTGGGACCAATAGATGAGGTTGGGACGGTTTTTCGTCCGCAGGTGATGGACACCGGTAGGAACGTAAAGCACAATTTGCAGTAATGCGACTTGAAAGAACTTGCGTAAAACGAAGCACTAGTAACTGGATATGACTGAAGTATAGGGCCTCCCCGAGGTGCCCTGCTGCTGGACGCGTTTTCAACGATAGATTCCAATCATTTGATGCCGAAACCTCTATAAAAAGCTATATGGTGCCACCAACAAGTGGACGGACGACATTTTAACGTTCTTGCTTCGCAGCAGCCACCTACTCGGTTCTGAAGTCGTAGATTGTTGTAACTTTGTGCAGTCGGCCCGCTAACAGTCTCGTGCGTTGCTAACCGGTTTGACGTTAGGAATGAAAGTTGACTAGTCTGATAGTTTCACGCGACGGAACAGAAAACAACTTTCGATGAGGCGAAATGTGTCCGCTGCCCCGTCATACTGAAATGTTCCACCTCCTGTGTACTCAGTCATGGCAATGAGTGGCAGTACTGACAGTTCTAATTCCTGGATATGTGCGTCAAGTTCAGCATATATGGAGTGAAAGACAGCCCTCGTTCGCAAGCAGTAACAATGGTTCCCTGGCTATTGTCTGTCTAAATCCCGATGCTTAAGTTGTCTTCTTTGCCTTCGGAAAAAGTAAGCGGCTTTGGCATAGTCACAGCCTATACCGTTTTCAAATGTTCATTGTTTTCCGTCGGGAGAGTAAAATGTCACTTCGTGAGCGTTCGGAGCTAGGCTTATTGGGGCATTATTTGTGAATCAGACAAGTAACAATCCTTTCGAAGAGCCTAAAATTGTCTACCGCGTCAGGACGAAACACGAACTGGGACCGAAGTACTGACCTTTTTCCTCGTGAGTCAGAATTGGCCCTAAATAGCACGATAGACTGCCAGTTTTAAAAGTCGCCTTTATTGAGGCCGGCTTCATGAATATCGCGCACCCAGAGTTGCGAATGAATTGCTCCTTTACCCTTGACATCACATCTGGACACACCACTTGTAGTTTGTGATGGAGAGGTAGTTGGCTTGATACAGTAGAAGTGCAGTAACAGCCGGTCCGACTCTGAAGATCACGTTCGCAATAGAAAGGCCACCAAAGTTACACTAAGTTTGGTGAGCGTCCATAGAAAATAACAAGCTGCACTGAACATTCTAGGCGCGCGTTCGACTGGCGTGCAGTGAACACCGGAACATGACTGGTTTTTGAATCCGTATTTTCGGCCAATCAGATTCAGCGTTACCGCCACACCGATTCCGACATCCACTTGGCTCCATCAGACATCTGCTTCACGTAGCCATTTGTTGTTTTAGCGCATGCCCTTGTTTCCGTTATCCACTCTCTTAACACGGCTTTAGTCTGCCTGCGCACGAATTTCATCACAAGTTTTCCCTTGACCATTGGTAACCATCATACTGTAGTACCAGCACTTCAAATTTATCTTCCATTCTAGGCCGGTGATTTCGTGCAACTAGGGAAGCTTCTTGTGGGGGCAGCCTGCGGTACTGCTGAAGCCATTCAGGTAAACCGATTCACTTATGTTTGTGACCGTGTCTCTAGCATGCAGTCTGCATCCACTACCCATTCCATTTCTCTGTTCTTTTACTGGCCTGCAGACGAGCCAACGTGTGACATCATTCAACTTGTTGCAGCGTACTTACAGACCGGAAATGGTCACGCTTCTGCGCGGTCTGATCTCCGGGCAGATTACTGGTGTGGATCAGCTAATGCGGGCCACATCACCGTACGTGTACGACCAACTCACGACAGTGTCAGACCACTCTGACTTTCTCGAACGTCAGCTCTTCTTGGTAAATGTGTGCTCGATGATTTGGCTGCACTGATGTGATTCCCCCTAACCCCCGGCATTATTTATAGTCTCTGTTGATAGTAATTTTAGGTAGCCCCTGTTGACATTGTGGATTAGGTGTCGTTACGCAATTCTTGTTGATGTTGTCGCATCCGCCTGTTTATCATTTCTGATCCACGACATTTGATCCTTTAACATTGACCTACTCGTTTCTAAATAAGACTCAGGTAACATGACCTGGTCGCTCGGCAAGAATATGGACGCAATTGTTAACCGTCCCCAACATATCGATGTGAGATTCAGTATCGGCAATGATTTTTGCTACCATATGGTACGCATAAACAATGTGTTGGACAGTAATTGTAAATATGATTTTTTCAGGGAATGGAATGCGACCGATTGTTCCGACTGATCTGCAAGTTGCAGTCGATTGTCGAACGAAATGAGTAAGTCATTTCTCTTTACAGTTTCCTGGTTCGAGTAGTCTCGAGTGGAGATAAGTCGCGTCGAAAGAGCATATTTTGCCATGGGATACTTTTGCTCACTTTCCGAGTTTTTCTACCTTTTTACCGTGTTGTACTTTAACCCCGTCCTGCACGTCTCCTGCTCCCTCCGAACTTTATTAAATGACATGCATCTGTGATTCTGAGGCTGAAAGCAATGTTTCTAGTTCTCCTACTCCAATGGTTGGAAACCATCCACGGATTATGATTTCATTGGTTTCACCATCCCTACGCTCTAGCTGGCGTTTTTGACTCGGTGGACAAAACCTGGTCGATGATCTGGGTCTTCACAAGTTTAACGGCGTACATAATCTTTCGAGATAGCAATGGAGCTGGCTAATTCCTCGATCTGATACAGCTATTTTAAAGACAGAGGGAGGGGTAGCTGGTTTTCCGGTGCCGTGAGTGAAGTTTACTCGTAAAATTACAGTTCTTCAGCTTGTCGCTGGCATTTCACCGGCCACGCATTGCGAAGTTCAAATTTACGCTCGAGGTTAATCTAGTGCCAGCTGCAAATAGACTTCCCAAATTTTGGTCCCTATTTCTATTTCGTTGCATTCTTGGTGGAAACGCATTAGGTTTTCCTATACGGCACACTAACATTTTTTGTTTCAGTCGTAATGGCACGAATCCGGACTGGTCGGAAACTGGAGATCGATATATGCTAAAGCTGTTCCGGGATTTTGTATTCCATCAAACGGATCAGCTGGGCGCTCCGTATTTGGATTTGTCGCATATCATCACGACCTTAAACAAGGTGAGAAGCTGTGTCGAAATCTGCCTCACTCTCCACATCTTCCTCCACTGATTTTCCGACAAAAAGCTCGCTTTCGCTCAAATGCAGTGATCTCTTTTAGGAAGCTAAGTAGCCCTTGGTATAGTGCATTACGATAGCTCCTATATGGTCGGATGTATGGGAACCCCATTCCGATCCGGTTGGCTTCCACTGTCAAAATATCGCGCACTCAAGCGTTCCACATTTACTTTGACTGCCCACGTAAACTGCATTCACATCCTGGACAGGATTATGACGGTAGCCTTTGCTTTTTGAATTCAGTGTCGTGACATCCCAGGATACAGTCGGGTCAGAAGTTCAGTGTCGTTGAGTATCGATGTGCCATGTGCTATTTTCTTCGTTGAATCCTGTTTCTATTTTACTTCATGAATGCGTATGAGGCACCGTAGGTAGGACATCTAGAGGCTCATACCTCCCAAGTGCCTACTGGCTGGATTTCGCGCCCGTAAGTTAAGGTTAGGCTGATAACTGTTTGTAATGCGCTTAGACTAGCCTTATGTCGATTCCGTAGAAGTTCCGATTTTTGAAGAAGCGTTGCACGTACACTGGGGTGCATACAGTTATCCTTTTTTCAGTTATGTCCGGGAGTACACGTAACCCAAAATATCGAAGTGATGTCTGATTTCATGATAATCGCCAGTGACTGAGAGTGGGATGATCGGAAGTTTACATTTGGTGGGGTACGAAGAAAACAGTTATTAAGCTCGGTAGATTGCACACGCTGAGGGTGTAAAATAGATCAACTGGGAGAGAAGACATCGCAAGAGACCTGCAAAATGTCTGTGAATTTTTCATACTGACACTAAATGAGCAGCCATATACATGTGATCGACCAAGAATTGTGTCAATTCATTGAATGTCGTGGGTCTTTTTTAATTCTTCCTCAATGACCCCAAGTAGTTTTCGTTCAGCATATCAATTTGAACATTAGTGGGCTAAAGTATTCCTTGTTCCCATCCGTCCCATAAATGAAACAAAAGTGAACAATTCATTTGTTAGTGTCAGTGTAGGTTTGCTGCATACAGCCATGTAATAAAAATGAGCCCAGAAGGATTGTGTTAGACACCAAAGCTAGAATAGACTGAGTGTGGTCACGCTTTTGTCAGGTACTTGTGACAGTTGGATGCCGAAATTATCTTTTATATCAGTTACTGGAAGCAAATTTTATGGTTGAACAGTCCTTCACAAAAACCGTTTAATTGATTGGCTGTGCAGCATTGGAGCACCAGTTATGCTAAACAGCTTTCTAGACCCAACAGCAGTAGCCCAAAAAGTACCCAGGAGCTTTTCTACAGATGTATAATCGTAAGAAGAGCATTTTGTTTAGATCTGGTGAATATAACTGATCGTTGGTAACTACATAATCGGTAATTCCAGTTACTCTGCATAGGGTAGATTAATTCGATAGGTTTGTGTTACACGTAACTGCAATAGCTTTCACAGTGTTGTGTACTGCCTTTTAATCACGAAGCTAAATATGTACACAGGGACAGGAATTAGGCAAGTCTTTCCCTCTCACTTTGCTCAGACTATGACATATTCGGCTGATGTGCTACTACATCGTATGATAAAGTCACTATCCGTGGTGCTGCTTGTTTATTTTTTCATTGCAGTTGGACTTGTCATTAAAGTTTTGGGAAGGAAAACGGTTAAGAACCACTGCTCAACTTAGCGTTACGCTGACACCATTGCCACCGCTCCGTTCTGAGTTCCCCTTCACATATTGCTATCAGGTTCACATGAACCTTTCGCATGCGGTCTCACATTTGGTATTTAAAATGCTCCACGATCTGGGAGCCATGGTAGTGGCTTTGGCCATTCAGGTTGACTGTTCAGTACTCCTTTTCAGGACAAGTCACGGACGATGTTAAGCCCGTCATTGGTCTTTTCCAGTCGTTTTTTGGTGTTCACCGCAGCGCTGTCTGCAGTGCCTGCTGTAGTCTAAATCAGGTTGATGTGGTGCCTCTGTGAACCTTCTAGCCAGCTTGAAAATCTACCATATTTGCTTTAACAGGAGCTTCACTATCTTCAAACAACTGAAATTTCTGTCTGAATTTAGGTTGAAGCCAGTTCTCATGAGCGCCTGTGTCTCGTTAGCCGTGATAGTCAGAACGTCATATTAATGACATATGCCGATATCAAGCAATGGCTGGACTCGAGTTTCTCCCATTTGGTCGAAAGGCACCGACAAAGCCGTTGTGAAATCCAAATGGCACAACAACGGGAAATCCGACAGCATCAACAGCAACGTCAACAGCAACAGCAGCAGTCTATCCCGCTTTCTGTTGCAGAAACTGACGCAGCCAGTGGAAGACCTTCCAGTGGCGGATTGCTGGTCTCAGAGAGTTCATAGCCCTGTTCCAACCAACTCGGGTAACATTTTTATGTCTTTCCAAATTTAGTAAGTTTCCTATTACCTGGGAATGGTTGTACGATTTGATGAATTTCCCATCCCCACTCTTTTAATGTGTATTAAAGTTAGGCATTCTGTTCAAGTTATCCTACTGAAAATTGCGTCTATTCTACTTAGCGATATCAATTAATTCAAAACAAGCTTCAACTTAGTATGCATATTCATATAGTGACTATAATGATGTGTGCAGGGCTGGTTTGTGCATGGCATGTGTTATTTTGTTTCATATCCGTCTGCGAAGAACTGGGCTTAGCCGGAACTACCTGCATGACAGCGTCGTTCTTTAGGAACTTTGTCCGAATGATGCTCCAGGTTACAAAAATTCAGCCCAGAAGCATCGATAATTTCTTTCGTAAGTTAGGGTAACTTAAAAAAGAGTGGGCTCAGGAAAAGTGCCTCATAGAGAATACAGTTGTATTCTTTTGGTGGTGAATTAATGAGTAATCGGAGTACTGACAAAGTTATGCTTTCAGGGTCTGATAAAACCTATTCCCTGTATGTAAAAGATGGTGTTAGTAGGATCGTTAAGCCACTAAGATGGTTTCTGTACCCCCATTTGGTTGATCTGACAAAATCACACAGTTGACCTGTTTCCACTGCATGTTGTGCGATCAATGATCTCGGGATGCATACGATTTACTACTCGATGTATTCGCTATTAACGTACTCATCAGCTGTATCATGAAGTGGCGCATTAGTAAGTTATTCATCACTGTCAAGCGGGAACACTTTCTGTGGGCAAGTAGGTGAGAGTCACGGAGTTCCAAATTGATGTGAGTCTCAGTGTTTTATTCTCCATATATTCCCTACTTCACCGACTCCTTTTTGACGCGTACTGAAACATCAGTACCTACCTGTTTATCGCAGCATCCACAGTCCAATTGTATTGTGTTCGTACTGTACCTCGGCCAGAGGGAATAAGCAATCGGTATCAGAAGACATTCACATCTTCTTTAGGACGTGAATGCGCTGCAGCTCAACACATTAGTTTTCAGTAAAAATACTTGAGATTTGTCCAAACTGCGTAGAAAACATTGCCCGAATCCGCTGCGTCTGGAAGCGAGCGGTCATATCCTGAGTGCTGTCCTAACTCGCCTAGTTGACACGATACAGTCATTTGGGACTATTTCTGTACCACTAAACCAGTCCAAAGTGGTTGGACTTCGCAACTTCGGGATTGCTAAAGCTGTCGCTATTCGCCTTCCTATAATCGAGTTGTGTGGATAAAAGTGTGTTCAGTTTTTACTTCCAAACTGGTGTAGTTGTTCGCTTGCACAGTGCGCACCCAGCTATATCTCCATCACCCAAACCGTCAGTCGTGTTAGCTGACTTATGACCTGTCTGTCACGCATATCTCCCACATTCCATGTTCCTTTGTAATTGGTTCACTTTTACTCTGTTCAACCCGCTAGAAGATGAATAACACCCGAAAACATCCACACGCCCAGCTTTTCCTCTTCAAAAATCGGAAGTCCTAAAACCAGAACTGAATCACGTGAATGTGTTTACAGCTAGTCGGTCAGTCAATCTGAATACCGCAGCTTGAGGGCTTAGCAAAAACGTTTTGTTTCGTTCATCTCACCCGCGTATTTATGCAAAAAAGATTTTCATGTATCCCCTCATTTGTTAGTTCCTCATATGTATGGCGGCAGCACGGATATCTCAGCCTGTATAAATAGTGCACAAATTTCCACCTGAGTAGTTCATCTCTGCAGCTGTCGTTGCATCCCATCTGTCATGTCAGATCAGCCGGTAAACCTGTGCTTTTTCTAATGATACAGAAATCCTTTATCTGCTTCTACTGTTAGCCGCTTATTAGTTCGTCTTGCTTGATGTGTTGTCTGATTTAGCTTCCGGTACGACAGCGACTCCTTCCAAGAGTTCTGGCTAAATTGTCCACTTCTTAGATTCTCCGCTCTTTTAGATGTGGATGTATGGTGAAAGGGAAAGTAGGCCCACAACATCCTCTCAAGTTCATGGAGAACTTGGGCAGGACCACTGAAAATGGTGTTACCTCAGCCCAGTCATGCACACCACATTTGCTTTTTTGGTTATGAAGATACGGCTCTTCTGTAGTGAAAGAGAAAAACTCTTGCCTTCGCAAACTTCTGAAACTGAGTTAAATTACTTATCTCCTAGATGTGTTAGATCATTCTGATGCGTAAGCGTAGTTCACTTGTGGTGTGAATGAAACCAAATTGTTCCCATTCCTTTTCGGTGGTACACTTCTCTGAGGAATTCCACTTCATGAGTACGGGTCTATGAAGGCAAAACGCTGGAACGCAACGGATTAACCTTAATACCGTCTTACAGGAAACCAATGCAAAGGTCTCTAAACCCCTTAGTTAGATCGACTGCTTCTGTGTATTCAAAGCATCGTTTCTATCATATGAGTTGTATAAGACATCTCACCAGATGCATTTTTCCTTGCCTTCTACCCAAAATAGCTGCATTGACCCTGCGTCCCAGTGTGGTTCTTTTTGACTTCCGATTGCCCTCGGGTTTGTCTACAAGAGATTGTCGTGTCACTTTGCTTGACTGCATTTTTCACCCTCATCTTCCGCTACATTTGGCTCATCAGTTGTGATGCAGTACGAAAATGTCTACTTTCCTGGGTCCGTTGCCTTCCTTCTCGCCATCTCTTACTCTCCTCTATCCGCAAACGACAACAACCACACCTCCACCTGTGCATACTAATCTTACCACTACCTCTCTTTGCACACACACACGCTCCCTATTTTTGGACCTTGTTTTTATTATCACCAGCGTGGGAGTTTCTGCCCAAAAGAGATGTGACCAAACAGAATTCTTCCGCTCAATGACGGTCGTCCACGACCTCGGTCTACTTACTATTTGTGCTCTCTCGCCCCGTTCTCTGTTCGTATTTGTGAAACTTGTCTGACGCGATTGATTTTGGGTTAGTTATTGTTTCTACTAATCCTGACTTTCCCCGCCCGGTCAGGAGTGTGGTGCCATGCCCCAAATAATGTTTCCACGTGCCGTCCTGCGTCTTGCATTGCGTTTCCAACCAACAGTATGCTTCAGGGGCTTGCCTCTTTTTTACTTGTTATCAGTTTATGCATTTGAGTCAACTTGCTGGACTCGGAGTTAATGTACATGTTTCCTCTGCGTCCTGGTTGGTGTCTTTATCTTTTCTCGTTCCCCCATCCTCCAGCGGCCTATTCTCAGACACGTACACAGAGTTAATCACCAGGTGTCCTGGTCCACCAGAACGTGACCATTAATCTTCTTGTCCAACATTCATTTTGTAAAATCCTCTTAGTACAATCTTATGTATTCATTGGAAACTACATAAATACCACAAAATTCGATCGAACCACTCGTTAGATTTTTTGTTTTTCTGCGGGGTTATGTCGGTCCTCGTTTCTTATGTATGATGTAATCACATATGTGTTAGTACAACCAGGTCCCGAGGCTCTTCTGAAGCAAAGTGGTCCGATTTCCCCCCTCGATAAGGCTTATTACACATCTGATACTACCAGCCGAACATGCCGTTGAGGTTCAGTGGCTTAAAACTGGCCATCGCCATCATGAAGCTGATTGTGCACAACGAAGTTTTTCAAGTGTGGTTTCTTTTGTTGCCTGTCTCAAGATGAACGTATTTTAATGCCCTGTCTATCAGATATTAGTTGCATATTTCTAGGCTTTTGTTGCTCAGTCGGTGTTTAACCGTGGTCATTTTGAGGGTGAGGTAGTTACAGCAGAATGATGAGTCAACAACTGAGACGCCTGACTTTCTATCCAGATCGAATCAATCGGGTGTTTGTGAAGGAGCAGCGAACAGTTTGCACCCATCGATTATTTGGTAAATCTGAAAAATCTCACTTAGGTTTCCGTTACAGGCAGTGGTCACCCTGTTCATTCAGTGAGCTTCTACTCACTCACCTCGTGTATGTTTTTCAGCTGGTGCTGTGTGTACCTGTGTTGCCATTCAAGAATGTCCGAGACATTAAATGTGCATTAATATTGTTCTTGTGCACGTCGTTCAGCTGTAGTACCCTATCGGTGCCTAACTGTCGTGCCACCCGAAGGAAGCACGAGGGCTGGGATACTGTTAGGTTGCCAAAGCCCAAACAAGGGAAGTCGCGATGCAGTGGTTGGGTTCGAACCACGGACCCTCCGGTCAGTGAATTCGCGCTCTAACCACCGAGCCATCTCGCACATCATTTGAATGACCCTTCTTCCTCGGCATGGTTATTCTGGCCGTTTGAATCAACGGTAATTATAGGAAGGGCTTTATGCGCCCTGAGGTGAATTCTCAGCCTGCGAACCCTCAGCCGAATTAGAGGAAAAGCGCGCAGAAACACTGGCGAATACTTTTCTGGCAAAGCCGAGTCGCTTCAGACTATCCATGAAAAAGGTTCCATTAACCATATCATGAAGGATAGATTTACGAAAGTCTGCAATACGAGCATACATGAGGCTTAGAGTTTGGATGGATGGTCATCATCATCATTATCAGCTGTAAGGACCACGTGCTAGCTGTCACAGTTCCGTGCAATGATTATTTTGGGAGATGGGGTACGTAGCTGCTCATTGGAGGCGGTAGCTGATATAATTGACGCGTAAATACAGGGTTGTCAGTGGACTTTTAAGTGGGGAGATTGGGAAGGGGGTTATGCATTGAAGGCAATAGCTTGGATTCACGAGCGCTATTGAGGGCGCGACTGAATCATTTCTGACAATGTATCGTCCCATCTCGGGATCCCCTTCCAGGGAGACAGTACTGACGAGCGCAATTGAGTTTGCTGCTAATGGCTTTCATACTTCGGTGCCAAGTCATTGTTTGACCGCCTCTGACTCGTTTCCACCCTTTGCGTGGTTGTGCGAAAAGAGCCCTTCGAGGAAGTCGGTCGACTTGCATACGGAGCACGTTACGAAGCCAGAGCAACCTATGGGATCTGATCAGTTCATCTATCGTGGGCGAGTTATTTATTCCGAAAACCTCTCGGCGTACTTCAGCATTACTGGTCCGGTGTTCTCACAACACTCGGGCGACGCTCCGAAGACATCGATGATAACACAATGAAAGTTTTTGAATTCCCCGGCGCGCAACGGCCGTATAATAATGTGGGGCGCACCGCAGCATTGTAAACTCGACCATTGACGGATAAGCCAATGTCGGGCATACGCCATAGATGATGCAGGTTCGCGAAAGCTGCTCTGGCCTTCCCAATCCGGACGAGAATATCGACTTTTGCGAGTTCACTGGGACTGATACAGCTGCCCAGGTGGACAAGTTTGTCTACCACTTCTATCGGCTCATCCGCAAGCAGGAGGTTAAGGTTCGAGCCCACCCAGTCTTGCAGCGTCATTCTACGCTTTGCAGGCGCATGCCAAATCATGAGGCAGAATTATTTAGATTATTTAATATTGCTTGCATTACCGCGGTGTCACATCCAAGAAGAGTTACGTAATCTGTGCACCCCATATCTGTAAGCAAACGCCCTGGAGGCACTTCGACCACACAGAACTTAGGGGCTGGTGGTGAGTCTTCCATAACCGTATCAATGACGAAGTTGAAGAGGAAAAGTGAAAGAGGACAGCCATGCTCGATTCCATTTGATGTGATGAACTCAGTCAAGAGCTTCCCGTAGGCCTACACACGTCCGCGGGAGTTGACGTACAGCGCCTTAAGGAGGGTCAGGAATTTATGGAGGACACCTTTACTCCACAGACACTGGCATGGTGCCTGACTTTCCGTAGAGTCACAGGCGGATGTCAAACCAAGCAACACAACAATTGTTGCTTGCTGGAATCAGTGTCGCTGTTCCGCATTCAGTCGGAGGGTGAAAATGTGATCGATGCATCCTCTTGCACGACGGAACCCAACTTGGTTTTCACAGATCTGTCTCTCCCTGTGTTCAGTCAACCTTCGAAGGAAAAGACCAGAGAGCACCTTTAATGTCACAACTACCAAGCTGATGACACGGTGTCTTAACAACTGCGTCCGCGTATGTTTTTTAAGAACAGGAATAACTGTTGACGTGCCCATTCTGCAGCCATTCGTTCCAAATAGCACCAATGAGCTGTGTTAGATGGGTCTCCAAGGGTTCTATGCATTCTTTGAACAGGGCTGGACGCATACCGTCCGGGTATGGTGCCCTATCACGTTTCCGTAGGGATATTTCATATATTATTTGGTTCACATAACATTCAGCCGTATACACCATCTCCAGGGGCTGTGTTGCATGTGAGGCCGGCTAAACTGTTCTTCGAAGCGTTCTGCACATCTTTCCAGTAGACGTTTTTGCGAGTGGATTAATGAGCCCCGTTTTTCACTTATCGTTCCAGTGACCGTAGCTTTACTAGGACCATTCGATTGTATCAGTTGATATGGGGCACGACTGTTTACGGTAGCAAAGGCCTTCTACATCTCCCGGGTTTTCGATGTCCAACAAAGCCCTCAAACCTTCTTTAGGCTCTTCACAATTCGGCCTTTGAGGGACTTGAATGCGCCGTCCTACTCGGTGTCTGCTGGTATGGATTTGCTGGCATCAATCATGGAAAGACATCTCGACGGAATCCAATGGTCATTTGATCGAAACGGAGAAGTCAGGCAAGTAGCACATACTGCCACTAGAATAACACATTTCAAGCGTTGCTATGCTCCATCCACGTGGTTGCTACCAGTACAGTGTTGGTTTACTGTAGAGAGTAGTTGAGCCAGCCCAAATCGATACTGCTGAGGTACGGTGGTCCTATGAGAATGGTACATTTGTATGCTTTATGCCTCTTGCTGATTCGTGAGGGCTTAAGGGAAGCAAACTGTCGGGCGTGCACGCACCATGGGGTGATCGGAATCAATTTTCTCGCCACAGAAGGAACGACAGTCTTGAATTGTGGCTTTCAACCGGTGACTGATGGTCGAGTGATCCAACTGGGTCCACGGTTGATTTGCAGTTGGTAGCCGTCAGGTTACGCGATACGAACGTTTATGCTGAAAGTTCGTACTGACAAGAAGCAGTTGCTGATCAGCACACAACTGACATAGAGTACGGACTTTAAAAGCAAGGTGTTATTTTTTTTGTTGTTAATAGGCAGTGGGGTGCATAAAGCCCATCGGTCAGATATCCGACAATCCAATGACCCAGCAACGATTGCATGTGTGGTGGGAAGGGGTTGGGGGAGACATCGTTGTACACAGAACTGTGTGGACTAGTGATACTTCCCGGTTGCCCAGGCCGAGGATGGGGCTTTGAATGTGGTACTCCACCTTGAGCCTTTGACCCAAATGTCTGACCCACAAGACAGTGGGAGGATGTAGGGTTTTGTTCAGGGACACTGCCCCTAGCCTCTCACTCAAAAGTCTGACCCGCGAGGCAGCTGGAAGTGGGGTTACCTTTGGGGACTCTACTCGGAACCGATGACGCAATGACCTCCTCGGGTGCATGGGGTTGGCGTAACCCGAGGGCCTAGGGAATAAGGCATTACTATCTCAATCCTGATGTGGCTGCTCGCAGCAGGTGACTTCTGAGCAGCACCAGACTCTTTGGTTTTAACAGTATTTCGACCGTATTGAATAATGCGCCGGCGGTCACGGTCAACCGTTGGGCGATCGAAGTGTGTGGTTTTTAGGGCTGGTCTTCCCCGTGGAAAGGCAGCATCGCTGCTTCCATGAATCTGGACACGCTGGTCACCTGGGGGAAGGACCGTACTGCCTTCACACTCCTACCGCAGAAGTCAGTGCGACTTTAACCCGAGACTGCTTCGTAGCACGATTACTCATAGTACGAGGTCTCGCTGCTCTTGGTCTGACTGCTTCCCTTTGGCTTTCCTGGCATGGTTGCAGCTGGTGGAACGAAGTTCCAGCCAGTGTAGCCCGCGGGATCATTGCACCACTCAAGCCCAGCCACCAGGTGGCAGCTTTAGGTAGGGGTATAAAACAGCTAGTGGCTAGTGAAATGAAAGCGCTTTCAGAGTCACCTGCTCATTCGGGAACTAGGTCAAAATGCAGTCGCTGAAGGATGTTCTACTGAAGTGTGCACTCACATGTTTGTGGGCATCTGTTTAGTGTTCGCAAATACTCATAGCGAATCACACCTCCCAAATTAAAAATGTGCGTAAACTGCCGTACAGGTCGGCCTGAACAGCACTGCGAAGAAGGCTTCACTTCTGCACCATCCTGCCTCAGATGTGTCACTAACGCTTCTTTCAGCATGAAGAACGTAATGGATTCTGTGGACTACTTCGCAGACTTCTACCACCTCCGAAGAACATTGTCCGCTTACTTGAAAGTCGATCGTGGGCTTAGAACCTGTTTTCCCAATGGCTTTTGACAAACGTGGGTGGAGGAACCGGATACTCTGAATGGGGTTCAAGCCGCAAGTCTACGTGATAATAATTCTGCCTGTGTTCTCGTACGGTAGTGAAACATTAAGCATATGCCGGAATAGCTACCAATAATTGAATAACTTTCACACGAACTTTCTGAGGCAGAAACTTGGTGTTCACTGGACTACCTTGCCGCACGCGAAGGTCATCCGACAAATGCTCTGCGATGGACTGAGGGCTATGATCACATTTAACCGTCGACGGCGGCTAAGAAGGTTTGCTGAGTAGACAGGAGCAGGATTCCGATACAGCTCCCATATGCTCAACTTAACACGAAGAAGAAACCTGGTATATAATAGCTTCTATACCTGGATACTTTGGTCTAAATTTTAAAATCTGCTGACGTGGATCTTGTGAAATGGAGGCGAAAGCACAAAATAAAACGGAAAAGCGTGGATGGGGACTATACCAAGTGGGGTTCGTCATTCCGGCGATGGCCAATGTTGAACCAGGGAGCCGAGGAGTACAAGGTGGGAAGTTGCTATCGGAGCTGTTGACCCTGGATCCGCAAATCGTATCTGCTGAGACTGCGGTTGTTTTTGTTGGTTGCATTGGATTTGTTGGCCACCAGCGGACACAGTTTACCGTCGGCGGATAAAGTTAGTTTACTAGACCCTCTTTGGCTTCCTGAGGTTATCAGATAGTTGAACCCTCGACGGTGCTAGAACTGACTTTCCGAGACCATCGCCGTACAATAACTTGCAACAATGGGAAATTCTATTCACTAAGCACGCGACGTTGCTAGAAGTGACTTCCAATAATCATCATGGTGTGAACGGAATCAAACCTCATCATAGAGGATCCTAGAGCGCAGTGCGGAAACATTCTGGGCCCGGTTTATTACAACACCCAGTCTAGCTAAAGAGGATGTTATTAGGTTCAACTGCTAGGCTGTTCCCATCTGTGTCAGCAAGGTCCCGCCTTGCTGACCTGGATATTTCAGGACCTAAAACTTACAACAGTGCCGAGGTTAACCGTCTGTGTCAATCGTTGTGTACACCAAGCAGATTGATGGCTAGCAATATTTGACCATATAGATGTACCTGGGGTGAGTCTCATGAATCGTGCGGGCCACCATAACGTATTTTGCATGGACTGTCATAATTAGCTGTTTTGTCATGTCCACCTCCATAACATATTGGAGCAGTATATGATTCATCAAGGAGAAAACCTGGCCTACTTGTAAGACTAAACATTGTTTTTATTTGATACCTAAAAGCTACTTTACCCCTATTGTACTACATTGTACAATTTCTTTTGGAGTTGTGATCTTGTCTATCCTCTCGCGTGCCATTTGTGTATTTGATGTATCCGTCTTAGAGAGACGAGCAATAACACCACGGACATTACAGGTTACTTGGCTTTCAACGATGCTAGAAGTGACTCTTTTTGACTGTCACTGTACAGACAGCTGAATCAGGGCTGGCACTGGCTAGCCACATGGGCGTACCCAGCATACGTTTTCTGAGTATTGTGGTTCACCAGATGCCCCATTACATGCACTGTGCAGTTCATATGTGGAGTTACCTTCATTTGAGCTGACATTTATGGGCCACCGTTTGGTCAAAGTGCAGATTGTTTTACTACTGCTCCCTTTTGTTTACCCTCCGGTCTCATTGCCCTGGGTACAGGGCGTTCACGTGGATGCACATGCGGCTCGGCGTAAACCATATGTGGTATTACCCACTGTGCGTTGTTGTGCATCAGCCTAGTGAGATAGGAGAGGCAAATTCGAAAACGGATACCATCCCAACATGTGTATAGTGTATATTCTAATAGTTTTGGCCTTTCTTTGCGGCTAGTTTTGAAGCGGCATAACCAGTCAGCAGTCACAATAATTCGGTGGGAATTATCGTTTTTCTCGAAACCTCATTGGCGTTGGTGGCCTTAAATTTCACCTCGTCGGTGGGTGTATGCGCAATTCGGAGAGTTTTGTTGTCACAGTGGACGCGCACCCAAATGATTACCCAAAAAGGTCCGTTTTCTGAGAAAGGTCATTTGGATATACATCACAGTCCATAAGAAATAAAAACAAGGTTCAACACAATATCCACAAAAGGGAACAGGTCAAAAATCCAGTGCTTTTCAGGAGTCAGGTCATTGTCCGAAACACTATAGAGATTGACCATAGGTCAGCATAATTCCAAATTTTGCACATATTTCTGGAAGCAGAGCTCAGGGTTGCTCAGGAGAATTGTGACTGCCGTAACTATGGATAACAGCCAGATTCTCACAAATTGTGGTCGACTGATGGGAACTTGGTAGATGATGCGAAAACCTCGTTCCTTATCGATTGTGTAGACAGCTTCACCCAGACGCAGAGCGATGATGCCTGATCTGGATCCACACTTTCCACGTTTCATCAAAGAGAGAGTGTTTTCGTTCTCCGTCAGATAAATGCCTTGTGGTAAGACCAACACACGGTGCTCAAAATGGACAGGCAAAACAGTAGATACAGGAGCTAGTGGTTCGGCTGAAAATTTGTCTTCCACATTGATCTGGTTATGGGGGAAAAACTGAAAATGAAACTAAGTTTAGGAGCCACAAATGTGGACATTTTTCTTCCGGGGATCATTTCAACAATTGTTTCCCTCTGTCATTGGTCGAGGTTTTCATGTTATCCAATAGGTTCCTATTAGTCGACCATCGTTAGTGAGAATCCGGCTGTTATCCATAGCTGGGACAATCACAGTCCGCCTGCGCTATTAGACCTCTTGATTCAAAAGGAATTCGTTGGAAATTTGAAATCGTACTGACCCTTACTCACCCCCTCAGTATGTTTTGGACAGTGACCTGACCAATTTGAATCAATGGACATTCGACCTTTCGTTCTCTGCAGTGGGTGTTGTTTTGGACCCTGTTCTTATGTCATAGAAATTGCGATGTGTTGGCCCGGTGACCACTCGCTATGCTTCGTCTTGTAATAACTATGCGGGAAAACTTGGGCGTGTGGAAACAAATTTCCAGTGAATTCCTAAGTAACCATTACAACAGCCCCTACTTCATCTCTGTGTGTGACTTATAAGCTGTGCTAGACCAATGATCACAATCTAACGGAGGGAAGCAAGCATTTTCACCAAGCAGTCAGCGTTGGAAAAATATTCCTGAGATTTGAGAGAATAACGAAACGAATCCGTACACATAGACAGAACCCATGTGTGACATTTCGACTGAATGGAATGTTCCAATGGAACTCACTCATTTTCCAATGACACCAGAAAAGATTTCAAAAATTTTAACATCCTATCGGTCGAAAGACTCTTTGCCGGTGTGTCAGTTGTTCGATGGAATATCAGCAATTCTCGACGAGATGTTCTTCACTGAAGTTGGGTTGCCTTTTACGAACGTACCATTATTTCACTCAAAGCTTCTCCAGGCTGACATTTTTAGCTAGGATAGGAGAGGAATTATGTGGTTATGTTACAAGCGCAAAACCTTGAAAAATGTTTTGCTGATGATATCTCGATTTTCGCTTCAGAGGAAAACTGGTTTTTTTATTCGTTTTAATGGGAAACCAAAAGAATGTTTAGATTTCTTACACATATACCCCTCAAAAACTCCCAGGTAACATAGTAGAACATAAGACAACCTAAACTGGCCGGTGCATTTTCTGTTCAATTATGCCGCAGCAGCCTGCAAAGTGGAAAGGAAAGAGGTTTTCTCGCAGCTCTCATTGAATGTGGACAGTGGACCTGAAAACAATAAACAGAAACTCACAGCTGTTGTATATCGCACATTTCCGGCCACAGCGGATAAAAGCCCACTCCACTTTGACTCTGATACTCAAATCTGGTCAACCTCCAGAGACCGACCTTTCTGCACTCTGTCTTCTACTAGACCACCCGGAGGTGCAGTGGTACTTAAACTGGCAAAACAGATTACCGTCTCCCAAAGAATCCCTAACAGATATGTCCAGCGAAATGCCCCGACAACAGCCGAGGCAACTGCAATTTGACTACGATACCCGACTCTTTGTCATTTGAAAGCGCTGACCGTGCAATTGTCCACTCACTCCAAGGTTAAACACGAAACATAGGTTGCACAGCAGCTTACAGAAGATTTTGTCGACTGGCTTTATTTGCCACCTGTATTGCAATTTACCTTAACTTTAGGCCTTCTGATACACACAATCGAACCCAATTACCTGGCTCCCAGTCTAAACCCACAGCTCAGCACCATCGGAAGGAAGACACTTGCGAGCCGCTGGCAATTGTGTTGACTCTGGACAATCGCTCACAGTTCCGTTCACGGATTCAAACAACGCAAAACTTGACTCAAAACACCTAGGCGCCAGTGGCAGGCAATCCCTCATCCTTTTGATTGTCTTCTTGCCTCTTCGTTGTTTTTATTGCGCTAAGCCGGCAAACCTGTTTCATGTAAAAGACTGGTGCAAATAAAATAAATGTCAACTTCCTGTCAACTAAGTCAGCTCGTGGTCCTGACCAAGTGGATTAGGGCGACATAACACTTCAAATTTATTGGGCAAAGGCTTCCCGAAGTTGTTTATTTGGGTTTTGTTTAGTCGTATGTAGTGCTATTTGACTATAACAAGTGTCGTGGCAATTCTGACTTTTGTGAAAACACACCTTTCATATATTGAGTACACAGCGTCGAGTGTATACAACGTCTGTCTTATTTGCAGAGAATGCAGACGACAATGGTATGCCAGACAATTTTCAACTGTGCCGGCCACCTAAACCATAAATTTCGTACCAACGTCTTTTTAGGCACACAGCCTAGTTGTATATGTAGATAGCGGCAACACTAGCTGTAAGTCCGCACGATATCTTTTTAAGGTCAATTGTAACATGATGGTGAGTCCCATCTCAGGCCCACTAATTGCTCACGGTGAGCATAAACACCATGAATCTTTGTTCATTTTGCTAGTTTTCGTGATAACAACTGTGTCCGGTTGTCTCTGCATAATGTTCAAAATTTGGTTTTTATCAAATGAAATGTTGCTGCTGAGATTTTGAGCTCATACACGAATGAATAAAAGGTTGCATTTACGAACCAAGTAAAAGCGAAAAAACTGAACAAATAAATGAATTAAAGTGCGATAATCAAAGGCTTGATAGTGAAGTGATTGCACATATTGCTTTGCGTGAGTGTAAAACATTCTAAGTGGGCCTTCTCCACACACACGGACAGCAAACTCTGTCAAGTGTTATCATTTAAATACCACACTTCTCATGCACTACAAATTATGGTCATGTCAAGAGTGGATGTACAGAACGACCTAGTTTTATATACATATATTTATATAGATTACTGTACTATCAAAATCCTACCTAACTCAGTTTGTCCATCGGCGCTCCGCAACTGTTACAGAAGCAGAATGCTAGTGTTTTGCAGGTCAGATTCCGCCCATACGGATACATCAATAGGTAGCTTTGGAATAGATCGATTATATCTGAGAGCAGCGAGGGGCCGAATCACGCTTCTGTTTACGCCTCTGTCGAGGGAGGAATCCTCGGAGTAACCCAGATCAAAACCACTGTTTTTTACTCCCATCTGAAATCTGTCTGTAGGTCGTAGTGTTGATCTTTCGTAGATTATTACGGAGCCGTCCAGGCTTCGAATTGTTGGAGAAATGAGTCGATGCCATGAGTGTGATTTACCGTTACCATCACTAAGGGCTGTGAAAGATAATTCGTCCGGTTCTACATAATTTTGTCCCGTGAAAAACGTATGTTCGGGACCCAGTCAATACAGAGGATATACATAATCTTTCGCAGGTACTACGAAAGAAGACGATCCATATGCGGGATATGCGTCCACTATATGGTCCAACTTTTGATGTCATGTAGTAGTGTAGACGATACGATGGCGAGATATGCAGTAAATTTATGTCTACTCGTAGCTGGCAATTGTTCATTTCACGTGTCGGTAGTCCTCCGAAGGACAAGCTGCCTTCAGTAGCCGTGAGCGTTCGATAATAGTCAAGTGTTTGCTGGTAGGTTAAAGTGCTGCCGAGAAGGTAGAAATCTATGCAGCATGCAATCCACTCCTCTGTTCAACGGATTCTGGCGTCTTACTAGCAAAAGTACTGGAAAGCGGGCGCCTCAGAAATGTTGACATGCCAGCCAACTCCTCCAAGTAGCCGTTTGACCAGTACTTCTTCATTGCGTTCAGGGCTGAGTGAATTTTTATCATATAATTGACTGAAAAATTGGCTGTCATTTGCCCTGTATTGGTGCAATAATTCAGCCTCGCCAGAAACCTCCATCTAATTAACAAGATGAGAGAAACAGCTTTGCCAATGCTAAACTCCCTTACAATAAGCAAGAGATTATCTTTTTCTAAGGAAACGATTTGAATGCAACAGTGGGACCATTTTCCTGCACTATGATTCCTTCATGCTATTGAAACCCTTTGGAAATGAAGGAACATTAGGGGAACATTTCAAATCCTCACTGTAACATTCGAGCGCTGACAAAAGAGTTACCATACGAGTGGTCGACAGTTTCAGCTTTAAACTTTGGTTTGTTAAATTTGTCAGATAGAGCGAAATGAACTCATCCAAAAAAGGCAAGATGCGGTAAGAAAATCCGTTTTATGGTTGAGTGCAGCTGAGAGATCTTTTAGGCTGTGAAGTAACAGTGGATTCTAAGCGTATCTGTCTTTGGCTAAAGGATCAAGGCTGTGCGCCTTGGCAAGACAGGAATAACCACGCGAAGGATTGTGCATGCATATGGTGCTAGCGCATCATTTAAAACGAACAATATCTCAGAGGTAAGGAGCTAAGATCCACATGCCAATAGGAGGGTAGCTCATGAAAGAAATTCCGATCAGGTGACCGAAGAAGATCAAATGGTGGTTTGTCCAACTTGAAGAAGAACGCGAGAACCTTACGTAGTTCAGTAATTTCTATTGAATATTGACGCAATACGTCTGTAATATGCTTGCGTGTGCGAAAATTATCCAAAATCATTGTGGATGTTTCCAGGATAGCAGCCAGATGGAGCTCAAAAGGAGAACGGGATGTGTTATATGAATGTATCAGTAAGTCGGTAGCTTTCACCAACAATCCACGGAGAAGAACAAGAACATAGGTTTAGCAGTTTATTCTCT
The DNA here is from genome assembly GCA_004794785.1 of Opisthorchis felineus. Lineage (NCBI taxonomy): Eukaryota > Metazoa > Platyhelminthes > Trematoda > Opisthorchiida > Opisthorchiidae > Opisthorchis > Opisthorchis felineus. The sequence goes on along the minus strand of SJOL01009432.1, from coordinate 464,489 downwards.
GAACATCAGGACACGTGGGGTCGGGGTGACCGCAAGAAGAACGCGGGGGTACAATCATATAAACACACAAGGAGTGTCTGTTATTGGGGGAGGGCTCCTCTGGATGGTATTCAAGGATGTCTTCATCTGCCGCTTCTGAAAGTAGACAAGAGGGATTGTAATTATCGATGGCACATTATACAGGCCCCCCTCTAAGCAAGGCTCTGTCCACAACGCTGTCGGATATCATGTTTGCTGACTTGAGATGACTGACATGCACTACGATTCACCAGTTAGGCTTCCCAGGGTGAAGAAGGCGGTAGGCTACGTCGCTAAGAGCTTGCTCTATCATATACGGTCCCTTCCATGCTCTAAGGAACTTAGCCGCTATAGCACCGGGTGGGGCAGTTTCGTACGACCAAACCGTGTCACCAGGGTTGAACAACCTATCTTGTACAGCTCTGTCGTAGTGCTCTTTTTGGCATCTCTGGGCGGCCCGCAATTGTTGTCGAACTAGTTCGTGACCGCGAACGAGGCCCGCCTGCATACGTCGCACGAACACCGAAGAATACAATGCTTCCGGAGCCGGAGTAGGTAAATGTGTATTGGAAGGTATTCGCATCTCCCGGCCTGTTGTCATAAAGGATGAAGTTTGTTCGATAGACGTCTGGATAGTAGCACGGTAAGCTAGTAGAGAGCGCAGTAGTTCAAAATCCCACTGCTCAAATGTTTCATGGTTGATAAAGGCTTTTAGCAGACCTTTCAGAGTACGGTTTGTGCGCCCCACCATGCCACTACCCTCAGGATGATACACTGTAGGGCGAGTCTCCCTAATATTCAATGTGACACAGCTCTCGAATTTGGAACCTCGGTCAGAGTACAGCCCAGCGCCCGATCCATTCGGTGAACAAAGTTTTAGCCACTGCCCAGGCATCTAGTTCTGGAAATGGGATGGCCTCGCACTACCTCGTAAAATGATCAAGCATCGCCAAGATACATACATTACCTCGATCCGTTCTAGGCGACGGCCCGATAATACCCACATCAATCATTTCGTTTGGAAACCCGGTTTTCATCGTCTGCAATGGTGCCGCGGCACCTGGCCTGCAATCCTTTACTTAATCACAGTCAGTGTACGTTTGGCAGAACAGTGCAATACCACGCTGCATATGTGTCCACCGAAACCGGCGACCAGCTGACTCTTCCAATTTGTTCTGTCCTGCATGACCTAATTCTTCATGGAGGCGCTTCAAAACTGTTTTGACTGCATTGGTTGGTACCTCAATAAGACGCAAGTCTGTGGGGCCTTTTTGGTAGTAGAGGACACCACCAGTCACACGAATCTGAGACCAAAGAGCCCAAAGATGGATAGCTCGAACCCGCCATTTCTTCACTGGATGGCCGGTGTTGGTCGTGGAACAGCCGCTCATAGGTGAGTTTCAACTCGGGATCCGAAGACTGAACCGTGACCCACTCCTCGATTTCTGGTGCGTGTAGAGCCAACGATAAGACTTTAGAAAACGAACACGAGGGACAACCGCCATGACCGCCGATTGGTCGGCTGGACAAAGCATCCGCATTTCCGTGTCGTTTACTCGCTCGATGCTGGCTCTCGAAATCGTATTCTTGCAGATTCTCCTGCCATCTGGCTATCTGGCCTTCAGGATCATGGAATTTTTGTAACCACAGTAGTGATTTGTGATCGGTTCGGACCAGAAACCTGCGACCGATAAGGTAGTGGCGAAAGCGTCTCACAAAGTGTACAACCGCCAACATTTCCTTGCGCGTCGTACAGTATCATCTCTCCCGATTACAAAGACTTCGGCTGGCATATGCGACTACTCTTCCTATCGCGTCACCTGAACGCTGAGACAGCACCGCAACAATCGCGTTCCCGCTTGCATCAGTGTCGAGGATAAAAATACCAGCAGACGGTGATATATCGGGATGGGTCAAAATAGGTGTGAAAGACAGGCAGTCACGGAGCTGTTTAAATGCCTTAGCCTGTTGTTCGGACCAAAGAAAAGGAGCGTTCTTTTGTAGGAGGGATGTAAGTGGCGCAGTGATCTTGGCGAACCCAGCTAGGAAGCGACGATGATATGAAGCCAGTCCCATGAAGCTGCAGATCTCACCAACTGATTTTGGAGTTGGTCACGTCTTAACTTGTTCTATCTTAGTGGGATCACACCGGATTCCATTAGCTGAGAATACATGCCTGAAGTAGCTCACTTCCCGTTCGAGGAACGCATATTTTGACGGCTTCAGCTTCAACCTGAGTTATTTGAATTGGTCCAAAACAAGTCTTAAGTTAATGTTGTGCTTCGAGACGGTTCCGCCGTGCACGACGATGTCATCCAGGTAGACTAGGCATTTATGCGGAATTGGTACATGCAGAGCTGTGTACTTGAGGCGCTGGAATGTGGCTGAGGCGTTGGTCACTCCAAACGACATGGTTTGGAACTCATATAAACCCGATGGAATCGCAAAAGCGGTCTTACAACGGTCACCAGGATGTATTTCTACTTGCCAGTACTCAGAGGCTAAATCCAGTGTTCTGAACCAGTGTGCACCTCCTAAGGCATGAAAGGTATCATCAATATAGAGTAGTGGGAAACAGTCTTTCTGAGTGACGGCATTCAACTTGCGATAATCAACACACAAACGTAAACAGCCATCGTGTTTCTTTACCAAAACTATTGGAGAAGCCCATGGTGACGCAGAAGGTTTGATGATATCTTTGTTCAGCATGTCATCAATCAGTTGATTCAACTGATGTTGTTACTGAACCGGGACACGTCGTTGTAATAGGCGGATGGGTCTAGCATCTCCAGTGTCGATGAGATTGCACATGTTTCGTCTGACCACCATCTGAACATCTGAAAGAACTCTCCCTAGTTTCGCCTTCGCCGACGAGCTTGTCGTAGGTGACAGCCGCGAAAGCAGCATGTCTACGTTGATTGACATGGCCGGATAGCATTCACTGGAGGCGTCAGTAGTTGTGATGGTGGGTATTTTTTCCCCTCAAATTCGATGGTACCTGCCGGAAAGTCGATCTTCACCCGTTGACTCCTCAAGAAATCTGCTCCGAGGATGACGTCCCACGGTAAGTTATCAACCACTAACATGGGCTGATGGACTGTAGTTTTCCGCAAAGTAAGTACGGGCAGCCTTGCATAGTTCAGTCATTTCCATTGAATATTGACGCTATTCGTCTGTAAATTCAATGTCACCTTAGTGTGGTCAGAAAATAAAATCATCATACCACTCCGAGATTTTGGATTTGTTTTCGAACTTTCCTCAAGCAATACCACTAAGGTAGGAAAAAGCTGTGTTCCGGGATTGTGATATCTATAACAGAAGTGTACGGAGTCAATAATTCTGTCAGTAGGGGTGCCAGCGTAGATCAATCGCTAAGCGGTCGATGGAGTCAGTGATATGGTGATTTGGACCATCGATTATTTTTCCACGAGCCGACAACCGGAAGGTGGTAGCCCAAAAACACAAATGAGAAAATCAATCAATAAAGCTAGAAGACTAATACATCTATGTGGCGAAGTCACAATCAACTTCACGGTAAGGCAGTCCTCCCTCAGCAAAAGAAACATCACTCTGGAGCACAAAAATCGCTTCTTACTTCGATTATTTGAGGTAAGGACATAATGCGAAGCCCAAATCAAATAAGGGGACTAGAACTTTGTCCCAACCATTATACTATTGGTTTGCAAAACAGAACAAAGCGGGACAAGCTATTGATCGACCGGGTTCTCTATTCCCGGGAGAGATATATTTGTCTGCAGGGACTGTTTTTCTTGGCCGTTTATTCTCAACTGCATGTCACACCTGAAAACCAGCTGAGAAGGCAATAATAACAAACTTTTCTGCTGTCTCGCCAAGAGGAATGAGAGAGAATACTGCCATGGGGAAGTCATCGGTAAAGTCTCTCGTGTCGTGGTGTGTGGAAATAAGATGCATGCTGCTTTCGGTCACAAACTAAGAACCAACTGTCGGCTCTTGACTAGTTATGCAAATCTCAGCTCATTTCGCCTAAAGTAGCGACCGAAATAAGGCTGAGGTTACGGACGTTACATTCAACCGCTTACACGATACTTGTTTTGCTTTTGTCGGAGTGCCGGTAAAACGCTTCCTGGTCGCTTCCTAGAGAATGTTGCTGTTTCGGAGGATTCACATCACACAAACAACTAAACTGGAACAATTGTCATTTGAATATGCTTACTTATGACGAAGGATTCCATTTTCACAATGTTAAAGAATTGGGGGTCACGGCAATGTTTCTCTGTTCCGTAGATGGAGGTTCATTATACAGACGGATAATTTACTAATGTAACGAAGAAACGTATCCTTTATTCGTGCTGAAATTTGACGTTGCTACCAGTGTGACTATCAGTTAGATCACCTGTTCCACAGATGTGACACATCCGATCTTAAGAAAGTCGGTCATTAGTCACCTTTGCACACTGGATAAAAGTCTGGAGGCGCTAACTATCAAAAGACAACCAGGACATCTACTTGCCAAGCCACCAGGCAGAACGAATACACCACTTAAGAGTGAACACCTAACCCTATTCAGAATCAGGGGAGACAAACATGAGTGGATTGGGTAGGGAAAACAAGTTCATGACCTGATTTGGAACACAGGAACAACCGAAGTTATGGGTTCTAATCTGATGAGGCGTTTGAAAGTGATGGTGCTTCTAGTCGTAGGATTTTATTCCACACAACTACGGCGGATTATATATCAGTTTAATTGATCTAGAATGGTGTTTACTAATCCATCTCCAACGTCAGGCTACAGACGCGCAGCAGGCAGATATCACAAGCAACTTTACTGACTACGGTAAGACCCTATACTCACCGTCACTATTTACTTTGTTATCTTTCTTACAGCTGATCACGTTAACATCACCCAACTGGTGAATAATTCTTGTAATTATTTTGAGACATTTTGGAGGCAAAATAAAGCATCGTATCTATTGGTCGGTATTGTTCAAGCGAAAAAAACATCGACATAATGCAAGTGCCACAGAATATTCTCAACAATGCGACGTTTGGAAAGAGAAACAACTTGGTCGAACTGTTCGACTGTAGAAAACATCAGTGTGCTGCCGTAATGCTATAGGAAAGCTGGCCGCATGCATACATCAACAACGAAATCAGCCAACCTAATGGTTACAATCCGTTTCGGCTTGGCCTTAATGGAATCCCCCTCAATAGGGGTAGTGGTCTTATCTCGCATTTGGGTGGAGTCGTTCCTCACATATTTTTTGATGATTTTCTCTCTAAAACCTCGTTTCCTGAGGAGTTGCCGATCCCTTTTCCTCACGAGTCTATAAACTTCCCCTACTACTGCTCCTATCGACCCGTTGTCATTTGCTGATTCTGTTTGCCCCCAGGAATCTGACCATATTGCAAACACCACGAATGCTGCGTGCATGCAAAGTAGCGAAATCAAGGCTGAAAGGGCGAGTGACCCTAAATTCCTGTAACCCCTATCAGCGAAAGCCTAGGCTGACACCCGTACACATCCAGTGACCGCTTTACACAACCGCTGTCCTGCCGGCGGAAAGGCTGACGATTGTTTGAGAGCAACAAGGATTATGACAGTAACTTATAGGGATTCGTTCAAGCGTCGACGCATCACTTGCATATCTGCGCTTTTGAAACTGTGTGCCAGTGCGCTTTGGAATGAAAGAATGACCTCTCTGTTATCTGACGTATCTTACTAGTTAGCCTATCGGGGATCGTTTTCACTGTTGGATACCGTTGTTTACCTAGCTCGGTTGCCATCTGACTTGCTCGTAATAAAAAGAAGGTTCAGCTGATTTTCCAGAACTATACCGCTACGTTTGGCAGCGTTGAGGGGGGTCGTTGAAGCCTCTCTGACGGTAATGGTGAGTCAAATCTCCAGAAACTCTCAAAATTGTTTCACAAACCGGACACCAATTACAAGCCTGGGTAGCCGAAACTCCACACCACATCTAAAAAAGGATTATGTTATCTGTGTTTCTCCTTTCTTCAAAGGTTATTAGCATCCCTACTCCAGATTTTTTCATCCAGTGCAAACAGACTGTTGCAAATGCGGCAAACCGAAGACGGTATGTGAATTTACGGGTCGGACTCTATCTACTGACAGGTTGGTTTCAGGGACATTCGAAGACAATGTGTTAAGGTCATCATCATCATCATCATTGACAGCATGACATCAGTGTTCAACACCGATGCTTCACTGCCGTACAACCATGATTTAGTTGAAAGCCTTATTGTGAAGGAAAGAATAAAGGTGGANCATAGCCCTCAGTCCATCGCAGAGCATTTGTCGGATGACCTTCGCGTGCGGCAAGGTAGTCCAGTGAACACCAAGTTTCTGCCTCAGAAAGTTCGTGTGAAAGTTATTCAATTATTGGTAGCTATTCCGGCATATGCTTAATGTTTCACTACCGTACGAGAACACAGGCAGAATTATTATCACGTAGACTTGCGGCTTGAACCCCATTCAGAGTATCCGGTTCCTCCACCCACGTTTGTCAAAAGCCATTGGGAAAACAGGTTCTAAGCCCACGATCGACTTTCAAGTAAGCGGACAATGTTCTTCGGAGGTGGTAGAAGTCTGCGAAGTAGTCCACAGAATCCATTACGTTCTTCATGCTGAAAGAAGCGTTAGTGACACATCTGAGGCAGGATGGTGCAGAAGTGAAGCCTTCTTCGCAGTGCTGTTCAGGCCGACCTGTACGGCAGTTTACGCACATTTTTAATTTGGGAGGTGTGATTCGCTATGAGTATTTGCGAACACTAAACAGATGCCCACAAACATGTGAGTGCACACTTCAGTAGAACATCCTTCAGCGACTGCATTTTGACCTAGTTCCCGAATGAGCAGGTGACTCTGAAAGCGCTTTCATTTCACTAGCCACTAGCTGTTTTATACCCCTACCTAAAGCTGCCACCTGGTGGCTGGGCTTGAGTGGTGCAATGATCCCGCGGGCTACACTGGCTGGAACTTCGTTCCACCAGCTGCAACCATGCCAGGAAAGCCAAAGGGAAGCAGTCAGACCAAGAGCAGCGAGACCTCGTACTATGAGTAATCGTGCTACGAGGCAGTCTCGGGTTAAAGTCGCACTGACTTCTGTGGTAGGAGTGTGAAGGCAGTAAGGTGCTTCCCCCAAGTGACAAGCGTGTCCAGATTCATGGAGACAGAGATGCTGCCTTTCCACGGGGAAGACCAGCCCTAAAAACCACACACTTCGATCGCCCAACGGTTGACCGTGACCGCCGGCGCATTATTCAATACGGTCGAAATACTGTTAAAACCAAAGAGTCTGGTGCTGCTCAGAAGTCACCTGCTGCGAGCAGCCACATCAGGAGTGAGATAGTAATGCCTTATTCCCTAGGCCCTCGGGTTACGCCAACCCCATGCACCCGAGGAGGTCATTGCGTCATCGGTTCCGAGTAGAGTCCCCAAAGGTAACCCCACTTCCAGCTGCCTCGCGGGTCAGACTTTTGAGTGAGAGGCTAGGGGCAGTGTCCCTGAACAAAACCCTACATCCTCCCACTGTCTTGTGGGTCAGACATTTGGGTCAAAGGCTCAAGGTGGAGTACCACATTCAAAGGCCCATCCTCGGCCTGGGCAACCGGGAAGTATCACTAGTCCACACAGTTCTGTGTACAACGATGTCTCCCCCAACCCCTTCCCACCACACATGCAATCGTTGCTGGGTCATTGGATTGTCGGATATCTGACCGATGGGCTTTATGCACCCCACTGCCTATTAACAACAAATAAAATAACACCTTGCTTTTAAAGTCCGTACTCTATGTCAGTTGTGTGCTGATCATCAACTGCTTCTTGTCAGTACGAACTTTCAGCATAAACGTTCGCATCGCGTAACCTGGCGGCTACCAACTGCAAATCAACCGTGGACCCAGTTGGATCACTCGACCATCAGTCACCGGTTGAAAGCCACAATTCAAGACTGTCGTTCCTTCTGTGGCGAGAAAATTGATTCCGATCACCCCATGGTGCGTGCACGCCCGACAGTTCGTTTCCCTTAAGCCCTCACGAATCAGCAAGAAGCATAAAGCATGCAAATGTACCACCCTCGTAGGACCACCGTACCTCAGCAGTATCGATTTGGGCTGGCTCAACTACTCTCTACAGTAAACCAACACTGTACTGGTAGCAACCACGTGGATGGAGCACAACAACGTTTGAAATGTGTTATGCTAGTGGCAGTATGTGCTATTTGCCTGACTTCTCCGTTACGATCAAATGACCACTAAATGCCGTCACAACCGCTACCCGTGAGTGATTCTACCTACCCCAACTCCACAGATCACCGTTGAACGAAACTGTGGCAGCTGTAACCACTGTACGACAATTACGCGGTTATTACAGCTGATAATTTTGACGATGATCTTTGTTATACGCTGGTTTTCGTCACCGGACCGTTTAGGGCTTACTGGTGTACTTGACCGATCCAGCCCACAGTGCCATCATCATCATCTTGTGCTTCAATTTTTGGCATACTTCTGTCGGAGGTCTGAATATACTGAAAGCTGCCAGTGCAATGCCATTTGCTGGCAGTACACCAACCTCATTTTCGACTCTTTGAGTTAGTGTACTTGAGTTTTTATGCCCTCACTGATAGAGCTGTCTTGATATGGCTTATAATCTTAAGCTTCTGATAAGCTAGTGGTCGATTCCAAAGTCGGTTCATCACACTACCCGTGTGACGCACATCTCTCGAACGACTCGTTAGCAAACGACAGCCTAATGGATTTGATAGCAATGGTCATTCTGTGGATGTTCACTTGTTGCCGTTTGAGGCGAAATATCGTTTTGAGATAGCAAGTGCTTAAATGCAGCGAAGTCTGAGGTCACCGTCATTAGTTCCAGTGGCAGTACCAAGGTATCCAAGATCAACTGGTCGCGGGGAATGAATCTGGGCGATAACTGCGCTGAAGTCTGCTAAGAAGGCAATCTCATGTGTTTTCAGAACTGATCGACTTACAAGCGCCCGAAAATACTCGTGGTTCTCATGATTTGATCAGAGACATAGAACAAAGCTTGTTCCATATGGTTGTTCACCTTGGCTAATATTACGCAAGCTTATATGGAAATAGATATGAATCACGTGCACGATTAGATAAGTTCACCGATGCGAATGTAAAAAAAGGGAGGAACAGGACTCACGAATCAATGGATCACAGAGTAGAATGGACGGGGTTACATCATGGGAATAGTTCGCAGGCCAGCACAGGTTCAAAGGTCGTACAAGTTGCTTTCAAACAGCTAACTGCTTGTTACATAGTCGAAGCCTGATATTCTGTGCTACCGATTGCAGTTTGAATCGCTCTGACAATTTCGTAATCGCCAGGTATGTGTTCTCCAGTTTCATTATCCGATGTCGAAAAAGTTCTTTGGAGCACCAAGAGAAAACCTGAGACCGATATTTCAACTCAATACATCCAGGCTACTTGGACCAACCAAAGCTCACTGTCAGTAGCAGCCCCTGTATACCTGACAAAAATTCATGACCCGCGACAGCAGGCTGATATAAAGCAAGCATCCAAGAGTATTAATAGTGGAAACAATTAAGGTTGTGGTCGTAAATCATGTCTTTCCATGTTGCACTTCCAACTCAGAATGTGCGGATAAGGTGCAACGCTCAAAAAAGCACCCTAACGGCCTTCCAGCCACATTGTACTCGTTTAGCTAGAAAATGTTTATCAGTTAGCGGGTGATCCACTAGGCGCTATTGAACACTGTTTTAAATTGCGAATCTCATCCATGAATATTGCAGCTAAGTGAAAGCTGGGTAATATAGCGGCCACCAAGCAGCCTTCTTGGAGCTGCTTATCCATATCGAAATATGTAGATTTAATTCGAACCTTAATCCCTAGTCTACAGTAAATAGACAAGACAAGATTGGCAAACAGATTTAGACAAACGATCGTTCAAGCACGATCTATCAGGCCTCCCGAATCGAATAACTTCGTGAATTCTACAAATAGAACATTTAGCGATTACTATCGTTCGTGACCTCTCACTCTCACAGATAATCCTATTCACCAGAATACAAGCAGATATTTTTAGTGCTATAAAGTGAGCTGGTTCGTCTATTATTGTCCGTCTCCTATCAGCTTTCTTCCTCTCTGGATAAAGGCAGAAGTTAGGCACTATTGTTCTGTAGGGCATTCTTCAATGGGGATAAACCAGTACTCAATTCTTTTAGAAGTCCCGACCCCCGCAAAGCAGAAAAATCGTTCTTTTGAAGGCCAGGCATATTTGAAGGTTCATCCATTTACGCGACCAAGCAATGGACTAAAACCTAATATGATTTTGCGGGCAGTATTTAGATGCCCTTCGACTGTATCCATACTAACTCGTTGTGATCTGTTTGTCCATGAACACCTAAAGAGTTCATGATCGTCAGTATTTATCACCTCTGAAACACAAAGGTACGTATAAGTTTCAGCTGTATTAGAGCCGTAGGTTTCTAACAGAGCATATGGCCAGTTAGGTATATATCAACGTAAATTTTGCAAGAACTTCTAAGCTGAACCTGTATTCAACAAAAAATGACAGGTGGGAGGTTGGAAGTCCAACTGGATGCCCCGGCAGAGGTCATAACCAGGGCAACCGCGTGTTCTGACCACAACTTCGGTAACGGTATCCAACAATATTTCACTGTCTGTGAAAATATAACCCAAGGACAAAAATGGAAAATATAAATCTTTCTTATGTAAAGAAAATAATATAGTGAGGGGAGAGAAAACCTGATTAGAAGGTCAGGTTCATTAACACGACCCAAGATAATAGCGTCAAATTTGTGAGATATTCAGAGCCTGACAGTGTAAAATTCCTTTGACCAGACCTTGGTGAAAGTAAATTCAGTATAAAGAATTGATCAGTTTTTTGGAGAACCTGGAAACGCCCAAAATCAGAACTGAATGGTTGCTGGGACAGTCATGAAATTACGTCCTCTAGATGAGGAAAAATTCAACGTCCTAAAAGAGCAGAACTCCAAACAGCGATGAAGATTTCTAAGACCATCCCACGAGAAAATTATGCCTGGTTTGCGGATTCATCAAAATTCTGGATTACTTTACCCAAACACTTCATCATCAGATTATTTACAGTATATTATTACAGTATATATTTACCGCATATAATTTGAGCAGCATAACTGGCTCACTTACAGTGCAGAAAACCAAAAATTTTAGCACGGAAAACACCAGTCCCAAATGATATGCGACTGACCTGTCGTGGGTTGCTTAACATTGTATCGCTTTAAAATATACACCACGTTCTACTCATCTATCAGCTGTAACTGGATGTGATCGCAACAGTCAATCCATCAACTGAACTCTAGGGACGAACAAATTTCACTTACTCAATCTCTGTTTAACTTCGTGAAGACCAAGGGGTTCACATGAGATAGATATCAGTGTGTCAGTGCAATCTCTTGCGTGAGAACTATGTCCTGGCGAACATTACGGTCTGTACCATAGCATTTGAAGACAAAAATTCGTTTGAATGGTTTGAGATTTCACAATGACGTCGTAATCCGGAAAAGTCTTAAACTCACCCAGACACTGTAGTCCAAACTAGACGAATTTCGACATCTGAAATTTGAAATACATCAGCCTCAACCTCCTGTCGCTGAATGGGACAGGGCCAGATTTATTCTTTGTTCTCATTTGCTGACTTGCTTTCAGGAAGGTGATCACATAAACGGATCCATGTGTGTAACGATCTTGATGTTACACTGCACCACCGAATGAAGGCCTACCAACACTTTCTAACCTCAAACAAAGCTTCATTCCCAGCTCTCACTCAGATCTCAGTCTAGGCAAACAAGGAGTTTCCAATTGGCCGTTGTGGAAACCGTGATTTCTAGTCAATGCAGACCTCAAAGCGAAGCTAAACTAACAGGGGCCAAAAATAATCACTGACCGCAACTACCAGTGAGTCATTTAAGGCCTCGAAAATGGGGATGTTATAAAGACTCAACACCAAACTTCGAGTAAAACATACTTACAGAGTTTTTCCTCCATGTGGGTAACCTTGTACTTGCTCGATTAACATGTATTCCCCACATACAACGAATGCATGCAAGAAAAGATGTTTCACTGGCCTTCGAAATATGTCAAGGTCCAGAATCTGACTCCATATAACTTTTCAGGACAAAATTATCCCAGGCTAGTAGGGTCAGTCGCAGCACTGTAAAATTTGTTGGAACTAACTTTCTTACAGCACGAGTGACCTGCAGTGTATTGAATAAAATTAGCAGCCGCGTTATAAGCTCGTTAAATGAGAAGACTGTATCTGGGATGCAACCAGAAAACTGATATTTCAGTCTTTAGGGAAAGACAAGGGACCAGAGACCAGAACACAGCTGAGTAGTGTACAGAGTCCATTTGGTCGCTTGAATTCCAGGGCAAGCAGAATGAAAATAAATAAGATCAGAGGTTTACATTTCACTCACATCTGTCGATGGCATAGGTAACCTGGATTAGACAGGAGCATGGAAAAAACAGTGAGTAGTACATAGAGCATATGGATCTGAAAGGGTCCAAAAGTCCCTATCTGTGCTCATCTTTTGCGTACGTAATGCTGTTGGATTTGGCCTCCGAATAATGTTGTGAATGGAGTCTGTTCGCACATCCTGTGAATCGTTGTGACCAAGCACTTGCCGATTGATGGTTCAAGATTCGTCCAGTGGGCTTGTTTTTGTGATTCTTCTGCATCATTGACTTCATTGGCCACTGTGGTATATGCACATAAACCTGCTGAATCGTTTGCCGTTCTGTCTGCCTATATAGATGTCTGGAAACTACGAATGAGCTGGTAAATAACCTTGAGAGAGACACTTCTAATAAATCAGGCTAACAGCGCGCAAGACCATGCCTTCGAGCTCCTGGAAGCAGGCGCACGTGGTAGATACTTGGCAACTCGGAAAGGACCTCATGGGCACATTTGTTCATCACATTCTCATCTCTAAAAGTTACTCAAAAATATGTCACGTACTCGGTTGTATTGATCAATTTATCCAGGTAAGCACTAACTAGAGGGGATTTCTGAGAAATTGTTTCCCTCTCTTAAATGAACCATCCCAACTACACGGGTTTTACACTGACACATTCATAGGCCAGTTTGGCAGACCCCAGAATTGCAAATGACGCCAGTCAGCATACATTCTGTAAAATGAAACTCCTGTAGTATCAGCATAAAATTGATCTTCAAGCATTCCCAGGAATTCCGGCCAAGGATTTTCTTAATTGGCCTCCTCAAAGACGGGCGTTGGTTTAGAAGCAGTTAGTCCTGACAAATACAGTATAATGAACAAACAAGTACCAGGGAAACTGAACATTTTACGACTGCAAAACTTCAGTTTGAATGAGGAGCAGAGACAGCTGGAACCAGTTGGAAACCTAGAATGCAAGGCATGTCAAAGTTGGACAAAGAGGGAACCCCATTGTTGCTCATCCTATCATGTAGAACTTGAAATATCATAACGCTTTGCCTAAGCTGGTGGATATGCTAGATCTCGCTAAAAACAGGCCACTCTGATTTGCTTGTAATGTTCAGTTGAACTCTCACAATGTCCTGATAAGAAGTTCAGAGAGCTCGCAATCTAGTTATTTTATGAGCCTTGAACCTTGTCTTACTAATTATCTGTATTGGCAATATGAATGAGAGTTTGATTAAATGTACTGTCCCTAATGACATATCTGATGAGATATCAAAGTCACACACCCTAGTGAAATCTAATGAGGATGTAAAGCTGGTCTTTTATAGACAGACTGATGCTTTTACCATGACAAACGCATTATGGAAATCCTTGGCCAATCCTGCGAATGCTTGAAGACCAAATCTAGGCGAATTTGACGGAAGCCTTGTTTAGCAGGTTGTATGCCGATGACATTTTCAATTTTACCAGAATATATCACCTCTACTTACTACTTTCCAGGTTCTCTTCCGTTCGCACGAACCCTTCCGTAACTTATGAAAATGAGTCTGACGTCGGATTGCTCTTTTTACTGGTTACTTATTCCTTGACACCTTTCCTGCCCCTGTTAGCCGTCACTCTTATGTAGAACCCAGCTGCAGGCATTTCAACTAGGCAACTATGGAACAGTGAAAGTGTATGCCACCGTAGACACCTACAAATCCACGTCCACTATTCAGGCCCTGTTCTGTTCTTATTGTAGTCTTTAACGTGCGAACACTTGGAAAGACCAACCAACAAGATGCTTTTGCACGTACTCTAGGAACTCTGTCGGCTTGCGCCTACTGCATCTCCGAAACTAGAATGATGAATCCAAGTACGGCACACTTTCTAGCTGGAGGCTACAGTATACGAATTTCAAATGATTCCTAGGCTGCTCCAGCGGTTTGCGCAGGTATTGTTATATACTTATGTTCTCACGGTCATGCTCTGTTACTCAACTGGATAACTGCAAACAGCCGCCTCTGTGCTGTCCAAATCTGTACTTCGACAAAACTCGCATCGGTTGAAACACTGAAAGCTTGTTTATATCGTCAACCAATAATCCCGGTTTTCCTCAATTTTAAAGTAGCTTCTAATCCTGTTGGTAGATTAGTTATTCTAAATATTCTTGGTCAGATGGAACGTGAACATTCCTCCTGATCTTTATCCATATACCTCCGGTCGGGTTAGGATGTTAAACGAACTGTTCAGAGGCTCCCTGACAGATAGTGGGGTTCGTCAGGGTTATCCCCTCCTGCTTTTTCTGTTCACTTTTGTCATCCAGGTCATCATGGAGTGAACACTCTAAAGGACCACGAATCTGGATATCGAAATCACGTTTGGAGGGGATCAATGGGGTGAGATTATTCATACGACATATTTTTGTTGTTTGCCAACTGTCTCTCCTACAAAGTTCTGTAACCAGCATATCGGAGGTAATTCGCGCTCTAGACACGCGTTTTACACCTTCCTGCCTAAAGATTTCCCACCCCCGTGCTTCGCTGAAACTTCGGAATGAAGAGCCTTTTTGTTGATCGGTTCACATATCACGGCAGCATAATAAGCCGTAATTGTACTGTCACAGATGAAGTTAACGTGCGGATAACCAAGGTAGGAGCAGTCTTTGCTAAGTTGCCTCACCTGCTGTCAGACCCAAAATTCGCTAATACTAAAGGGCCGTGTATACAAGTAACTTTTGGAGCGATCTTATTCCATGGTTGTGAGACCTGGCCATTCCGATCTGAGGACCTTAGGCGTCTTCAAGTGTTTGATCACCGGGTTCTTCGTAGCATTGTGTAGAGTAAGCTGCTGCGTCGAGTCCTGAACGAAGTGCTGCGTGAGCGGGTATATGGTGGTGAGCAGCGAGTGGTTAGAGCAGCGGGTTAAACTTACCAGGATTGGGTGGTAAGGGCTTGCCCTACGTATGCCCAACCACCGTCTACCGAAGGATTTTTTCTTCTGAGTGATCGTTGGCGATATGTTCGCGAAGGACGGGCCATTACATGACAATATGAAACAAAAGCGGCTTCTGTCAGACTTAGTGCTGTGAGATCTCCGTGCTTTCCTGGCTAGAACCCATCCTATCAACCTGCTTCTAACAAACTAACAACCTACTAGCAAGTTGCTGACAAGTTTATCAGGCACCCAAAAGTCGACCTTCCACGACTGATCAGTTCGGTCTATAATGACCACATTTTGGCGCTCACTGGCAGTCGGCGCGGTGAATACTTAAATAATCCATTTCTATGCACTTTGAACTAAATGTTTTGTTTTATACGACTTGGTTGTGTTCCTAGGCGTCTACACGTTTGGCAGCCGAGCGAACACAGCCACCTCTGGAGGGGCATTTTACGCACGCATGTAGTGAGCATGAGCTTTGTCTCCGATACAGTCGCAGTCGCTTGTGGTTTCGTGATGTTCACTGTGTGCCATAAGTCTTAATTTGAACAATCAAGACAACACAGCGTCAAGAAAACTGTGCCCTATACTATAGCCATCTCGCAACCGCGTTCACTTCTAAACATCATCTGGCCGATACGAACGCCAGAGCCAAACGATCAAACGAATGCACACACAATAGCTGAGGTTGAAACCGATCATTAACTGAAAGCTCCTGTTATGTCAGCATCGATGATAATGGAACATTCAATGAATGAGTAGATATGAATTCGATTATTACGAGCTCCTCACCATCAAGAGTGTTTTGGTTGGGTGTTTGGTTGATGTTTAGTCAGTTCATCAGTTTAATTAAAAATGTAGGTATTAGCTGTGACAGACCCACACCTTTTGCCAAGGGCGGGAGAACGAAAACACAGTCCCATGAGTATATTGTCCGAAGATGACCGGTGTCAGTGGATGTGGCGAGCCTAATTTCTAGCATACAATTTTGCTTGCATCAGGTTTACATGGATCTGAAGAGAGACTGTTGTTCAGAAAAAACCCTAATATGCCCCAAGTGTTGGTCACCAATCTATTTCAAGGGTTTTTAGGTAAGACGCACTTGAAAATCGCACGGACCTAATTACTGTAGAAGAGCTAACGAAGTGTTGTTGGGCTAAAGAATTCATCGGATTTTCAGTTGAAATAAATGAAGTGTCGGTGATAGCCGAACAACCTGAGACCGCTCGGTGTTATTTTGGCAAAAGCCATGAAGGACCGTGTGACAGCACTTGGAAATGAGTGAAGAGTAGTTGCTGTTTACGGATATGATGCAAAACATACAAATTCCAAAATTTCCCGGTTGTGCAGTGAAATACTGCCGCTCAACACCGATTTCACGGAGTGTTCAGTCTCTACCCTTTGTATTTGAAGTCGTGATTAGGGTGAATTGAATTTCTTGTCCAACGGCGTAATGTACTCCACATGAGATTATTTCGACTCAAGACATGTTTTATACGACATATGCGGGTAGACAGTAACAAAGTGAAAGCCGAATTTTAGTGTAAAACAGAAACTACCGAAGTTCGAACAGCTTCAAACTAAATATGATGCGTAGTAAAGTTGAAATGAGTGCACCGTTATAGTGTTCCGTTTGAATTTCATCGAAACCATTGCTGTGCTGGAGTCAGTGCTTTCAATATGGGAAGAATTTCTGAAGTGTTTGAACTTACAAATGCACATGATCATTGCAAACACAACTTGGAACTTTTTCACAGATGCATCTCGTGTGGAGTGAAGGGGAATTAACGATAAATCCGAAAATAACAGAATACTAGAACTAATAAACAGATGTTTCAAAACTTTTATCCGTCATTAATTCATCGGTTCAGTAGCTGAGAATACGGTGTATAAGCATAAAAAAACCCAATCTGCGAAAAAGGTGGCAACATCTCTCCAACCACATCACTTTTTATATGATGAACACATTCCTGGAGAGAGACAAAATACGTGAAAATGGTCAAGAACATTAGCAGTCGCATAGTGCAGTCAGATTGTGCTTTTTTAAAAACAACGAGAACCCGAATAGTACATTGGGACCCTTTCATTCTGGTCAGACTTCATTGTACGGTTCATCGGAACACGGGCGCATATATGAACCCTATACTTTTCATTGGGTACTACACTTGGGGGCGAAATTATTAATTGTCTGATGGAATCGAGACCTGCGAACTCCGGCATATTTGAAATTGATGGACGGTGTTTTTGCATCTCGCTCAAATAGACTCATTATCTCAAATGGTTCTGTAATTCGGCCCCTTCCTTTTTCGTTGTCTTTCCCTTAACCCAGTAAGCGGATCTTAGCTACAGTGTATGCTGATTGTATACGGATCATCTTGTGCAGGGCTTTTCTGTGCAAACAGGCTAGGGGATACTGTTTCAGCATTGACAGAAATTCCCATTCATTGACTTATTTCACTCGACAACTTCTGCAAACTGTGTGTTCGAAAAATACCGGGTCATGTTATTTAATTGACAGAACTACATGGTAGCATATCATTTTGTGCTGTAGTCTAGTTGCCAACAGGATGAAATAAAAACTGGGATACTCCCTTAGTTGCAAATTCACAGCAGGGTGCTCAGAGGCAGATAAATGATACCGTGTCCTGGACATTCGTTTATGATCTCATTTCTCAAAGAAGCATGCAGTACTGCGTGTACTGTTTCAGCTAAGGTCCACCGTCGCCTTCCAGCTAGTCTTCGGATTCGTAGGATTTGTATAAACCCTGCACTTCTTTTAATGCCCCCCCCCCTTGTCCTGGAGCAAATTTTATACCTATTCCACACCAAGTGGGTATGGTATGTGTGTGCAGCTCACTAGCAGTGTAAATGCTTGGCCCTGTCTTGGTTTGAAATTCGGACAAATGACGGTCGAAACGAGCGAGCGATTTTGATATAAATTCTACAAATTCTGCCACTACTCACAAGTAATCAAACTGGAACAGCCTAGGCGTTGTATGATTGAAAAGCCAACTAAGACAGTTACAAAGGCTTCCGACGGGTATGTCTTACCGCACACATCGCTCAAGAGTGAAGATATTCACCTTTATAGATAATAAAATTTAGGTGCTTCCGACGTGCACCAGTGACTGAAACAATTCCGACCCAGTGGCACAAATAACAGTAAAGGTCAAGACCAAGGCGTCCGCCTTTGGTGTAGACCAGCAAGAATTACCAAGGCTAGGGGGAATACTGATGAAACGGGTGAAGTGGATGCAATCTTATCTTAAGTGATCTCAGCCAGACATGAATTCGTACACATTGATGCTCGTTCTGCTTTACTGGGATGCGACTGTGGGTGACTCTTGGTAACAATGAGACTTGTCGTGTGGTAACTCTTCCCAGTCGAATGTAAATTTTGCCATTTAAATCACCTGAATTTTTGTTTTCCATCCCGCATCTGGCTCTTTGGCACTGCTCATCGCATATTCCTACTGCACACGTCTTCTAATTCCCCACACATTTATGGGTTCTTCCAATCACACATTTTCCAGAGGGACCAACCATGGGTTGTAGAACATAAGTCAACGGTGTCCTACCACGGCCATACAATAGCTAGCACTTCATCTATATGCTCACTAACCCCTTTCTGGAAATTCAGTTGGTTTTTTCTTATGAGTGCGATAACTATGTCTTTCCAAGGGTTCTCGAAATTCGTTAGCGTTCACGCTGAGTAAGCCAGTCAATTAAGGTGTTAGCTTTATTTACGTCTATTTAACTAAAACAAGAAATGCACAGATTATCTTTACTCGGTAAGTAGCTAATTTCGGGGCCTCTGCTTCGGAATAAAACCGAGATCGTTCAACTCCAAATTCAAAACCTGGGTTACTCGGCCGTTCATCGTGTGTCCTGTAGTTGTGACTTGAGAGCGTTATTGGACCCCAATGTACTTGATGATCTACGTGCCAACAGCTTTTCAGGTTTCCGTTGCCACGATGGTGAAACGCACCTGAAACCGATAACAACATTTCTGTGTTCCGGCGGTCAGCAGCGAAGTAAATTTTGCTTATGCACACAATCAGTAACTCGATCGGTAGGTAGTATGCTGGATGGGCAAGAATAGGCAGAATTAGCTACACTACAGTCAATACTGTAGTAAATTCCAGTCGATTACTGAGTGAACCAAAATGTGCCAACCGACTGCCATGTGCACTATTTTAAAAGATGACTTGCAAGGTAAACTATTTCATATCAACTAGGTACACGTCAGCCTTTTTGTCTGTTGTTTAAATCTGAATGAGAGTACTCGAAATGCAATCACTGCCAATGATAAGATGGCAGCTGTGCTGAAAACCTTAATATCTCATGGGTGCCTTCTTGCTGTCAAACTGTGTGTAAACGTATGTATCAACAGTTTTGGTCTCCATTTTATTCAAGTTGTAAGCCTTCCTTGTGGATGATACCGCCTTCCTGCGGGTTGATTTCCGACTGCAGGGGAGTAGAAGCCCTCAGGTGGTCGGAGAGAGGGCGCTGGTGCTCAAATGGAAGATAGGGGTGCTATCACTCAAGTAGGTGGAGGTCTAACAGAACTAAGCACGAAGCAGTAGAGTGCCATACAGGCAATATGTTCTACTTCCACATGACATAAAGTGGGCCACAGATGTTTACATGAAGTAACCACATATCATCTCAATATCATAGATATTAAAGTCCTTTGAACACCAGCGCCTAACTAGCGTATTGGAGCAAGAGTGGTTACAACTTCAGCACACGACTAAGCCGGGCGCAAGTGACGGAAAAGTCTGTTTCGTTTGGTAGGCGAGCGATAAAAAAACAGGAACGCCAATGCGCTTGAGGTCATCGAGCAAAGCGAGTCACCGATTGACCAACTAAGGAGTTCTGGTATAACTATGACCTATTCTTGCGACTCCTGCGCATAGAAGACGGTATTGCCAGTACACCCAGCAGATGAAATTAACTATATTTCGCCCGAGTTCCCCGTGAAACCTAACACAACTCTGGTTTTTCTTGCTTTCTGCGACCCCTAAAGCTTTATCATGATGATCAGTATCAGCGTTGCAAAACGACTTAGTGTCAGTGAAGTCCTTGGGCCATGTCCGTTATTAGTTATTACATATGAACTTATTCTCGTTGTATACAGACATAAGTAAGAAAGAAAAGTTATCACTATTCACTGGATTTCCTAACATCTGTTTTAATCACTTATCCCACCGGAAAGCACCTACCAAGGCACCTCATCTGTAAGCATTTTTTTCCTTGTAGCTACGACACCGAGCAGTATTCTGGATCATTCTCAGATACAAAAATTTTCGTCAGCAGCGGAAACGACCGTGGTAGCATTTTTTTCTCATCAAA
The DNA here is from genome assembly GCA_004794785.1 of Opisthorchis felineus. Taxonomy (NCBI): domain Eukaryota; kingdom Metazoa; phylum Platyhelminthes; class Trematoda; order Opisthorchiida; family Opisthorchiidae; genus Opisthorchis; species Opisthorchis felineus. The sequence continues at coordinate 443,745 of SJOL01009432.1, read as the reverse complement.
TGAAATAAATGAAACATGAGGCGGCCTTTGTGCTGCACACTCAGTTGAAGAGTATCATAAACGAGAGATTTAGGTGAGTCTCCCGTGAAAACCAAATTGATTTGCAAATGAGTGTATTTGTCGGTCCAATGTATCAGTCCAATTTGGGTTCAGTTAGAACATAAGGTTGATGGAAACTCGGGGACTGCGCATACCTGCTGGGCCCCAAGAAGGGCAAAACCGGTCGTGGGCTGTAGAAGAGTTTTCAGCAACCTTGTGAATAGTTTCGCCGAGGTCACTTTAAATGTCGACTCAAACCCCTTTGTACTTGTAAATGTACTCCGGCCGGACAAGTCAAAACATCATCTTAATTACCATGAGTGAACGAATCAGGATTGGTATTCCGTCGAATTAGATGAATAGGAAGAATGAAGGAAGTACAGACCATTAAGTTGAACCAGTCAATAAGGAATTGAGTGGAGTAATGCTCACCGAGGCTCGTAGGTCATCTCAGATCGATCAATTTGTTGTTCAGTCAGTCTGAATGGATCCCGTTCATTTCTTATTTCTACAGGCAACCGAGACAGTACATCTGTCCGAAAGCTTTCTCTGGAAGGGAGATTATCCACATTAAACAGACATTGAGAAACAATGGGTATCCAACAAATTACATCAGACATACGCTTCAGGCGTCAAACCCAGACACAGCAGCCTAACTGAGGGTTGAACCAGTGCGCGGCACCGCACATCTAAGCGTATTCATTGTGTGCTTTGCTGCTTCGTCATCCTCACTACTTTCCTAGTGGATTGCAAAGGTGACCGGTTCGCACAAACGACCCCCTTCAGCCCGATGACCGCACAAGGAGCGTCTACAAGAATAAGTGTACAAATTGCGACCGCATTGACAATGAGCACACCACCAGACCATTGGAGGTTCGAATCAACAAACATAAATTACACTCTTGAGCCACTGCAAGAAACACGAGCACATGCACAGAGCTGGTGCGTTGAATCAGTTGCTGTTCATATGACGCTTTCCTCATGAGTTTTCTGTCATTTTTTGTCTGGCCTACTCCATCACACTACTCAGTCCCAAGGTCAGGTGTGAAGCACACACAACGGGTAACGCGCGCACGCTAGCAGCAGGACACACCGATCACAGCACATATGGCAGTACGTTGACCAGTCTCTGGTTAGCCACGTTGGAAATGGTCGTTGGCTTGTTTGCTGAGCTGGGCAACTCGGCGAACAAGCCATCGACCATCTACGCTACCTGAGCTACCAACATTCTCCTCTATAGAAAACATTGGTAATGAGTCAGTGTCAGTCAATTGATTCAGGATGAATGTCACCCTCCGAAATATATAACCTCTGGGTGGACACTAATATTTACACGAGTGTTATTTTACATTTTTCCCTTATTTGAGTCTTGCTAGTAGCACAAACATTGCCCATCTGACCCAGCCAAAGCTTCTGCGGATAAGCAGGAAAGTATATCTTGCTGATAATCAAGGAAATATTCCAGGTCGAAATATTCAGGGCTGTTAAATATTTTGGTGTCCATACGCTGTGGTCAGAGGGAGTAATTTCATTCCACTCTGTCAGTTGTAGGTGCCAACATCAGCGGACTGCTCATCAGTCATAAAAGATTTAAGATGAGCCTTATATTATTTTCTTCACTAGCTTCCACCCCCTTCAACCCTATTCGACCAGACTACATATTATCACCGTGAATGTACTCAAGCTTACATGGCATTGTTATGCAAGTGGCCGTTTTGCCACCTAAGCAAAGGTAATCCAATCTTCTTCGAACTTTTCCGTGGGTGGTTAGAAATGAGGAGTTTGGATGTAATCAGGGACGAATAGACCAATACTGTCCACTCGTTTGACTATGCTGATAAAAACACGTGCATGGATTATACTAGTACGTGTTGGGGGATGCCGTTTTACCTCCGTCCTTTGTAGTTACTGGAGGGAAAAACATGCGTACACAACCTAGAATATTGTTACATTGGCGTGAAATTAAAAATGATTGTAGCTATGTGATAGATATCCATCGATTTTCCTGCATAGCTGATGCACCATTTGGCAGCATAAACGCCTCTGAAAACCAAAAAAGTTACCAGTCCACTAAAGTGCACTGCGGGCGGACCTTGGTGGGTGGCAGGAGTTCTCAGCGCAGTCCTCAAACATGACGAGAAGAGAAAAAACACCATAATTAGTCCCAGAACAATATTAATAGAAAGGTGGATATCAGCAGAGATTTGGCCGTGCAAGTGAAGTTAATGCCTGAAGAAAGCTGAGAAATACCGCCGGGCAGGCTAGTCCTTATCAGGAGCTGGCCCAGGAATCTCCAGGGAGATTTTAACACGCTACATCCCGGCTAGTAGCTGATTTGTAGACGGGTGGTGATTACGCTACCTATGTGCGAGTTATTCACACTGCTAGTGAGCCGCTTGTGGTTAAACGGTTTACTCACCATCCACCAGCCTGGAGATCTCCGGCCGGCGTCACCCTAAAGATTCGAGAGCTAAGCACTGATGATAACGCCCAATTAGGATGAAGTAGGTGTACAGCGCTGCTTGGTTGTTCACTATAAAATGACTGAATATACCGGAATTAATCTCAACCGAAGTTTCATACTCCCCAATACTATCCAGAGAAATGAGTATGGTTAAATGCAAGGATAGAGAAGTTTCATCGTTTGGAAGATGTCAGTGCATCGATAATGGTGGAACTGATTATTCGAATCGGCCGTCTGCTCAGGCGTCTTCAGATGGTGACATCTCTGTCGGGTGGCTGCTGCGTGATCCTCCTTAAGGCTCCAAGTAAAATTGCAGCTGGATGCCTCAGTAAACTTACAGGGCACACAAATGTCAGGTTTTCCGTCTTATTAAAAACGAATGGTGAAGGCTTCGCTCCCCACGACAGGCAGTTCACGCACAGGAGTGTCAGCAACCGAATGAAAACATGCCCGTCAAAAGTGTTCTCCTCACTAGGGCCTTATTTCCGTAAAATGTACAGAAGGTGGCAGGTGACAGCGTGTGTTTGGAGAAATTCAGGCTGGATTATCGATTCGACACTAGGGATTATATGAAGTGGCTCAGATTTTACAACGGATATCTTGACCCCTGATACAATTAGGTACAAGGTTTTTGCTTGGTGCATTGGTCCAAAAATATCCTTAATACCGATGACACGACACTGGTTCTACGTTTTATTTTAACGGAGGTAGCTTTCGCAAATACACTGAGACCAGTGAATGGTTAACATAGCATTCAGTGTTGATGAGGAGGTACCAATACACAGGAATGAGAAGAGCGCCAACCCCCAGTTGTTCGTCTTGCCTCGAACTGGCCACCATGGACGAAATGAATGTAGGCTGATACTTTTAGATAACACTCTTGGTAATAAAGGTCGGAAAGTTGAGTATTGTTGGTAATCATTCACGTCTGCTGGTACCGTGTCAAGCCCACGTTCCTCCTAATTGTGCCTTAAAGACTGGACAATTTATCCCCTGGTATGATTCAAGCACTTAATCTGACGCAGCCTCAGACGCACCCACCTGCTTTGATGGATGCGGATGAAAATGTTTGGAGAGGGGCGAAGGATGAGCTGGTCAGGTGATTTTATCGTGTTGTACTTTTCGTCATACTTATTACCGGTTGGTATGTCTTGTATGTGAACCACCTGATGTCGTTCTAAACTTTGTTCTGTCCAACCAAATTCTGGAGTCAGGATACATGAAGACAAAAGGGGGAGAATCAAACAGATTTTGAATTCGTTACCACGAAGGCATATTGTCAGCATTCGTGTAAGCAGATGAATTTATCGGCATAAAAAAGAAGTGCCTACTAGCAGATGATCTGACATTATTCTAGACCCAGTTGAAGATCAAGTGCTACAAATACGGTGAAGCCTAAAATTCTGGAAAAACGCAAACAGGTCATCAACCACCGGCCTGCATATGGAACTGGATTGCACGTCCTGCCGGAAAATTCATCTTTGTATTTGGCCGGCACTTTTTACCGCAGGCCTGCTGCTACTCTGTAACCTTTAATTTCTTGTCCTTGTGATATTTCAGAGCTAACTCACCATATGCTTCAAGCAGGCGCACGAGCACGAGTTATCACGCAACTTCTTGTCATGCCACCAGGTTGTGGATTTCTACATAAGGCTTTACCAGATCAAGACGTCAAACTAATACTAAGGCATAATTTAGCCATTAGTATTACAAGCTTGACGGTTGCAATTCATGAACCTCAGAGCAGCGATGCGAACCGAGTTCAGAAAAATAGACTCTGACTAGCTCCATTACTGGTGTCCTTGAACCTCAAATAAGCCCATATGAGATATAAATAAAGACGAGCTGGTAAGTGAAGTCCCAGAAAAAGCAGCATTCTAGGTGACGGATGGCTGATTACCTAACCAAATACCTTCCCAAAACTATGTGCGAAAGTATGAACCAACTACTCGTGGATAACAATGGCTGGTGGATTTTGTGAAATGCTTAACCGAGTAGGGTATGTAGACCAAACTCACATTAGAGAGTGACGAACCAAAATTTTTTAATTAAGTGGGTACTAACTACAGAGAAGCTTAGGAATTCTCGCAAAAATCAAGAGGTTTTACAAAATATGGGTAATGGGTAATGTCGATAAAATCAATATAGAACCTTAATGTGACCGGAAAACTGGACTTCTCCATCCTTACACATGATATATCCTGAACAACTTTAAGTTGACCTTATCAATTGTACATTCTTTGTGCTTAGCATCTTTCCAGGAAATTGATGAAAAGTTAGGAACACCTATTTGACTCACACAAAGCATTCGGGTTTTTAACGAATTTGTCTTACTGATTAACCACTGTTATAAATCACTTTAGTTCTCGTACTTTTGATTCGGGATTCGGTTTGATATATAAATATAATGTAGAAAAAGTAAGGGTGATTCCGGGGGCTGTTCTTTATTAAGATGGGATGGTTTCAATTAAAAAACTATCATAACCACACACGACAATCATATTGTTCCAGTATTAACCAATTAAATCAAAGCGTTAGGTTAAATGGGAACTGAAGCGTCAAGTCCTCAGCTTCACGTGATCAACCTATTGATTAGTTTAAACGCTTCGGACACTCCGATGAATGACGCAGTCTCTGTTCACACCTTCGGAATGCTTAGCCCTTCTGGCTGTATTTAGTGATGCCTGCAAAGAGGTCGAATTATTGTCGAATATTGGAAAACATAATTTCCCTTCCCAAAATGGATCACCTGGGTGTTCACAGACCAATCAAGACACGCTGCTCACAGAACTGAACAAAATATTTTTCCAGACTTTGCTACGCTATGAAAAATCCAGACGTGAAGATTACCTGGAGCTGCCGGATGGTACATTTCGTAAACTGAACGAAGATGAGAGTATCAAAGTTAAATATCTGCAAATAGTATCCCGAGTAGCTTTAACCCTGCGAAACTTGCTGTTCGAACTTGATGAGAGTGGTACATTCACTACTTTGGAGAAGTATAACAATCAGGAACAATCCGAACTAGACAAGCTGGCAACGTTTGTCGGATCTGCAGCGGAAAAAGAACGAGAGCTGGCCAGGTTGCAAGAAGACGTACAAGCTTTGCAACTGGACATTCAGAAGGAATCCGTGGAATTTGCTGAAACTTTGCGAAACCTTAAACATGAATTCCAGGAAGTGAGGGAGATGGCTAAGATGGTGCTGCAGTATAAATCAAAGAAATACGCAACAGCTTTACATGAAAAAAATGCAGCAAAAAACGGCAAGCTAAGGGAACTTACTGACAGGGTGGAGCATGTAAAAGCCGTAATAGCTCAATCAACACGAGTAGGTGAAGAAACCAACTCTTGGCTCTATTCGGATATTACCAAAAAAGTGATTCTGTCCAAACTAATCCCGCAGAACGATCTTCCATTAAAACTTTCTCAGCGTCTTGAGCAGGTACAAAAGCAACTTGAGGACCATAAAGCCTTGTACATCAAGTTACAAGAGGATTACGAAACATGTGATAATATTTTGCGCGTTGACCAGCGTGAGAAAGACGCCATTCGACTGAGAGAAGAATATGCTAAGAGAGTTATAATGTCAGTCATTCAGATTCAGTCCTGGTGGCGCACAATGGTTGCAGTACATGGGATTCGCCTGCGCAGAAAACGTAAGGGGAAGAAGAGTGGGAAGTACAAGAAAACTGCTGAAGAAAAAAAACCGACTGAGACAGCTACATAGATAAGGGCCGATTATATGAGGTGTAATACTACGCAATTAATTGTGGGTTATGTAAGGTTCTTACTGCAGAGGAATACCTTTGAAATACTTACACCCTGAGATAACTGGATGACCGTCGAGTACAGCCACTATTCAACATCATTCTTGGCAGTAAACCCAATTTTTTGCAAGGCGAGTGAATGGGTATTCTTTCAGCATTTATCCAAGAAGGATGGGAAAGATTCTTATTTTCGGAAGCTGTTTGTGCTTTTTTGGTTATATAGCTAGAATTCTGTTAAAAAACGTCTCCAAGAATGCATAGCAAACGCATAGGAAATTTATTTACAGTGTGGAAGTAAGTGAGCTTGGAATAAATTTTTCTGGTTGAAAACCCGTTAAAACTAGTGTCTACCTGCACAAAGGAGAACAAGTAATACTTCAATGCGATAGACTTGAAAGAGATCCCATGTTGGTTTCCTGATTGCTGAACCGAGGGGATCAATCCTCGTCCCTAATCGCCTGTATCTTCATACACTCCTGCCATCTCGGCACAGCTAGCCTATGATACAAATTTGTTGCACGCCGTACATTTGTGTCAGTCTCATTGAAAATTATCAGCACTCCGCAGATTGAGAACCTCTAGGCAGAATGAGATCCGCAACATTCCAAACAAGGCGACAGAAGGCTGACCGGTGCAGTTGAACTCCAACCTAGAAGTGGGAGTTTGCGTAGATATGTCACCTGTTTTCCCGAGTGACGATTACTCAAAAGAAGGCCAATATAAACTGTCGGAAAACAGACTACAGAATCTGTGTTACCGTTACTATCGCCAGGGTGTGTTCAATACAGCTTGAAATATGGATAGAGGCTTATTCCACCCACTCAACCCACACCTAATAAAATTCATTGTTGTTGAGCTCTGAAATCATTTTGGTTCATGACTATCGTGCAAACTGAAGGAAGCAGGAGCAGTGATCTACTGCGAAGGTGCCCAAGCCTAGACAGAGGCAATCAAGAAGCCAGTGCTGGGCTTTAACTATGGGTCTTCTGAATAAAAACTATGCCTAAGTAAGGAGGAATATCTCTTCATCCACTAACGAAATGAACGAATTACCTGAAACTTCAGCGGTTCAATGCTGAAGACATTACTCTTGGCTTTTGGTGAGAATTTCGTTGCCGCTGCTCTCTGTTATGTAAATTGTACCATCAACGCATGCGCATACTAGCGAGGTGAGCGGTACTGCAATATGAAACCGATCGAGACATGAATGGAAGCGAGCCATAGTACGGTCAGATAGTGACCATGTTATGGGCGTTCTTGCCAAAGATAGTCATACCGCATTTGAATACTAACAATTGAAGTATTTTGAAGTTTTCTGGATGGTGAAAACCTGGCACTCCAGAGCTTCGGACGTTATTGGTGAATCAAACTAGTTCAACAGACACCTGCAAGAGAAGAATCGAATGTAGTTTCCATTAGATAGAAAATTCAGCGGAATTATTCTCACTCCGCTTTTCATCGTTTGCTAGCTTATATCTACCCTTATTTTTCTACCGCCGCCAAGCCTTCAGAATCAGCTTTTTCCTGTTGGCAACAGTATGTACTGGAGGTAGCTCAAGTACTACAAACTAAATTAAGTGAGCACAACTAATCAGACAGATGCTAATGTTAACCAAGCTCCACAGTGTCGAAGATAGCATGTGGAAAAAACCGTTCGGGGTTCAGCTTGTTTCGGCTGTCGGCTCACAAACCATGCACCCAATTGCAGGGTTCCAGCTGCTACAGTTTCGTTCACCGACTGTAAGGAGAAAATGGGAATGACGGCCACGCGTTGGAGGCGATGGCTCAATCTGGATCTGCTTGCACCTATGAAAATAAGTGAGAGGTACACAGTGAAGGCGATAGTTTTGGTGCTGCGTGACAGCCACATTTGTTACGGTCGCTGTCAACTGTTTGTCTCGTTCCGCGGTCCTACATCCGGGGAAACGGTATTTACTAACGTGACTCAGTTGACTGATGAGGGCTTTCATGTTTCGTTGCTAAGTCATGAACTGACCGTCCCTATGTCCTCTTCATCTGATTCAGGACCGTGCAAAGTGTCCTGTACGAGGCAAACTGTCCTCTGGTATTTGAATTATCTGGCCCAACCAGCGTAACCTGTGGAGCTGGGTCAAAATCCGAATTTATTACAGCCGTTTGTGAAGGGGTCTAGCCCCAGAGTATCTGGGTAGGCAGAAAGACATCATGTTCATTACTTCATTTCGGATCGACTGCGATTAGTCGCTTTACGATCAGCTTAGCCGTATATCCAGGAGATCCCAGTTCAGAAGAAAGTTTTCCTTAGGCAAACTACCACCACTGTAACCTGGAGTTCTCATGAGTAGGAAATGCGATGCCGTGGCGTATGGACAATTATTTAATAATAGGCTTAACACATGCTTAGTACTGAAAGTGATCAAACCCGTAGCTCCGGAATAAATGGAGAAGAACATAGTTGTTAGTGTATCATGACCAGGCAAACCATGAATGACAAGTTTCATTATAGGGTTGTTGCTATTTTTATCTTTCCTGAGATACTTATACAATATCACCTACACCGACAATGAAATAGCCCAAGAGGGAGAATTTCGGTCGTCAAAGAACATGTTCATTACAAGCTTTTTGAGAAAACAGTACTCACGAGTCAGCAAAAAATTGAACCACTGCTTTCATGGCTGCTTTGTCTCCTATTTGAAACACCCTTCGTCAGCAACTTGTATGTTTCAGTCAACTCTCGGGGCTACACTCTAGTGTCACACGAGTAAGATCACTTTCTACCTGCTTCATTTCAAATTACAGTGCATTATAGGAAGAACGTATGGAATCAAAGTTGATAAAATTTATTCAACGATGCTAGATTGACCCAACCAACTCATTCTCGATTGTTACCACTGTTTTGGTTTCTTACTAGGCTGACAATTCTCCGTAAAATTATCCCGCTTGCAGTTCTCAGAAGGATGCACTTCACTAATATCCGTCCAAGTGAGAGAATATCAGTGTCCTCATCAGAAACGTGCTTAACGGCTTTGCGAAATTACAAAGCGCAAACTGCTGGAAGATGGCGGAAGTCTATCTGAAGTTGGATTTTGACAGTCTCAGGTTTAGAGAAGTAACCCTCTAAAAGTAGATTAATTAAATTTTTTACAGGAAGTAAGGGCACTCCATGTCTAAAAAAATTCCTAGTATGGCTGCATGTCCTTGACGATGACAGATCTGACTGAACAGGATGAGACTGAGGAGTCGTGAGCAAAAGCGTGAGTAGGCATAACAGAACACTTTTAACAGAAATTTCGTGTTGGAAGTGGAGTCAATCTATGCTGAAAATCAAGCACTCTACAGCTGCTTTGAACCTATTGGAAATCATCAGCAGTGCGCATCTCATGAAACTCGGGAGTTTCGAACCACGGACCTCTCGGCTAGTGGTCTGTTCGGTCACGAGCGGCCGATCAGCATTGTGACTAACTCTTAGACAAAATACTCCATAGCTCCTCAGAAGTAATGTTGCTGCCTTGAGCATATGACCTAATGCAGATTACTTGCGTTTTAAAGAATTAAAAGGGTTTCCTTTGTACCGATGACTCAGTGAACAAATAACCAATTCCCGTTCACATCACTCGGTTGAACAGTCGACTTCCTGTACTCATTCAATCATTCTGGCGAGTCCATACCGAAAGAGAGAAGCACTGGACTCAAGTCTCGCTCTTCAGCAATGGATATCCTTGGGCCTGCAGGGGCTTGAACTCCCGACGTCTGATATTCGAGGCGAGCGTGTTACTACTACGTCACCAGAGCAGACTGAACAGGAGAACGTGTTCACGTTTGAGCGATGTGAAATAAACAGTTACTGAGACCGGTGATTCAATTGGCCTATTCGTGTAAATGGGGATAGATTTTCCCGCAGATGTTTCTGAAACCGGCGTTTTGTTCCAAAGTCTTGAAAAGTGAATAAACCAGGTGTTTGAGAGCTTAAGTATTGTGCACGCTAATCTCTCAGCTGACTCAGAAGAGATAAGGATGTGTGAAACGTTGGATATGGGTCCAAGTACTAAAAGAGAACAACCAAAACAGGGCACCTCTACGGGACTCGAACCCGTGACCAAATGTATACCGGACCGAGGCTCTAACAACTGAGCACCCGTTTGATATATGTAAGTCTGGTTCCACAATCAGGATTCTTTAAGTCGTTATTCGTTCTACATCAATTCAAAATCTATGCCACTTTGTTATCTGGGCTGCTCCAATCTCTGGTTCGTTGTGGGTGTGTGGGCGAAGGGCTCATTAATAACGATGATAAGCACCATTGTTGATCCATTGAACACTGGACTTCGGGGACACCTACGCGATGCGGGACAGCTTCAAAGTTGGCTCACTCGATAGAGTACTTGACTAAATAAGCCTCCCAATAATAACTGTAATCTTGTTGGGTTAAGTGTAGTGTGACACGGTTTCGTGCTGAATGACGCAGCATATGTAGGTGTGCTAGTCTGAATCACCTTTAAGAAATCGGGTTTTATTGATTCATTAATTAATTATTATTTATTTCATTTCGAAGAATTGTACTAAGCACACGTTGAGTAATTAAACGCGACGCAAATTAACAATAACGGAGGCATCCATATCTATATGGGTGAATTTTACACTATTTTCCTTACCTCGACAGTTTCTTCCCAAAGACGCTATCAAGCGTTTGGGTGAACTTCGGATGACTTACTTATCTTTATGACCTCCAAATAGCATTCCTTTCCCAACAAGTGACGTGTATACCTAAAGCAGCCTCTCTCCTTATAACATCACATCATCTTAATATCTGAGCTAATACAGAGGAGGGCAGAAGTAGTCATTTGATCGATCGCCATTTTTACCAGGAGACAAATTTGTCAAATCCAGCTTTTACATCCCTGTACGGAAACTTAAGCGTCATAGGTTTACAGTCTAATTTTTTCCTAAAACCACGATATTTCACTTACTGAACTACCATTCAATCGCATACCTGTTCGCAGTCTTCCAGTGATACGTTTCATACCGGCTTACACTGCTCTGCTGGTTTTTCCTAATTGTGCTGGCACGTGCACCTTTAGTGGCATGAAGTCTGTCAACAAGCAGAATAAGTTTGAACCAACTGTAAGCAATCACATATTGTCCTGAACATTAATCGAGTCTGCTTCTCTTACGTTGGGTGTTTCAGATAGTTGATGCCATGCTGTGGGGCTCATTAAATTTGACTGAGCCGGATGACAGCTGCAGCAGCCTAATAACAAGAAAATCAACGAATAGTGCGCCAGGGAGCCACATCCGACTCAGATTACCATAGCCGCTAACACGCCTCATAAATGCTGGCTCTTGTCTGTTCGTGGACAGTCCGTCCAGGGGGTACGGATGCCAAACGAAGCGCCTGAGACCCGAGGTTTACATGCGCATTGTGGGAATGTCTGGGAAAAATGTCAACTGATGTAACCATTGCCATTTTGACTTGAAACTATTTTTGCCGCTGGAGTAACGTTATTTGGAAACCCAAAAAATCACGAATTTATAGCGATTCGCGTTAATGGATTGGCGAATAACGAGTTTTAAGTGTGCATAGGGTAAGCAGTGTCTAAATGGATACAGATGTAAGAAGTAAGCTAGATTTAGCCTATACGTTAATGCGGAAAGGTACACGTCACACTGACTATGGCTGCATATAAGCATGCGTGCGCGACGTATGTTTTCTCTGTAGCAACGTCAGTCATTCGTTCTTGAATCGCATTCCGTCCATCTTTATCCGTCTCTTGTTAGGTCAGTGGCATCAAATAAACATCTTAAGGAGCATTCACGGATGATGTTGTGAACGGGCTGACTAATCACAAATGCATCGGTTGGCTCAATTACTAGGCGAATTAAAAAATGGATTGACCTTAAAACAGTTTGATGCCCAAACTGAATCGACCACCAACTCAATCCTATATAAATCTGTACTACATCACAGATTAAGTACTTTGGTATTAGGAATAAAAATGAACTGTTACAGGTCTCATCAAGAAACTCAACTATGGTCTGACAGATGTGGCGACTTATTCAAACACGCATGGGAATGATGTTCCCTTACATTGTGCTAACCCTATTTAGATGAGATATTGTCTCCGTGTGTACGTTATAGCTTAAGATGGACTGGATAAGACAAGTTAGGAAAACGAATTTTCGTATGTAATAGTGAGAAACTTACTCAAATGTCCCTCGCTGTAGAGAAAATGCTACCAGAACATTACAGTTGGTTGTTAAAGGATACCTTTTTTCTTTAGGTGTGCTCGTGTACGTTCCAATCTACTTGTACTCATTAACACCCAGTTCACGAAACTATTCCAACAGCTTACCTTGGAAGGTGAAATTTACTACTGAAGAATCTCCATGTTCTTGTGATACCCTTGTTAAAGTAATCAAGTAGAGAGAAGTGTTTTGCTCTCCTTTCTGTTTCCAAGATTTTTACTCAAAAAACAATTAGGATAAAATGTCACTGTTGCCACTTCCGGTTTGCTGATGATACTGATCTGATGACTTGGAGAAAGAGCTACCGAGAACCAGGCTGCAAATAGGTGTGCGCGAAAGTGCTCAAACTTGACAAAATTTGATCAAAGAAATCCTAATATCGAGAACGGTCACTGTCATCTCTAGTGTCCACAAGATATAGCTGATTAGAACACGGTTCACAATCTAGTGAAATTGCACCTAATGTGTCTGATTGGTGCAGAGTATGTCTTTTCAACGATCTCGCTTCTGGATGTATACTATTTTGACGTAAGTTTCCAAAAAATGACGGGGACTAGAAAGCGTATCCGTCGAGTCGTCGCTGAATGCTGTCTAGAAGAGCGGCCCACTTTCAAGGTTTCTATGATAGGGCTTCTCTACACCATCTATACAGCACCAGCTCCAGCAATCTCCCTGTGAGAAAACGCTGTCTAGTAAGCAATTTTGGGTTATTATAAGGGCTCTTTCGTAACTAATAAAGGAAATACAACAAACCCTCCAAGCAACACGCCCCATAAGAAAGGCAGCCGCCTTGAAGAAGCCATATGATCATTCCCCATCAGCCAGTGTTCGGTGTGAAATTCACTCAGAGTGCTAACACCTAAGGAGTTGCAGAAGCGTTTTTTGATCGAGTTGGCCTCCCTCCAAAATTACCATTGTGCCTCGGTAAGATATCTTTTACTGTTGCCCAAGATTTACCAAACGACTCTGAGCCTACGCGTGTAAGGTTGATTTCAACAGCAAAGTCCACATTTTTATTGGGCAGAAAAAAGTTTGGTCGTTGTACCGGGACTGTTATTTCATCTTCTGGTGACAATTAATTATTCTTTTTTGATGTGACATACACCGTTATTTATTTGTTTAAAGTATGACTTTGAACTAGCCCTAGCATCTCAAATCCGTGGTTTCTTAAATCCTTGGTTTTTTTCAATCCAAATATTTTCCAAAGACTTTAGGTGCGGCACACACCAGTGTGGATCACGAAGGTTCTTCATAGTGTGAGCTGTGTAGATTTATGAACTTAATCATATTACAGTACCATATTTCCTGGACGGACTCCGTTTTTCGACGAATTCGCTCATGCGGTTTTGAGCGCCATACAACGCGAACTGCAATGCAGAAAGTAGTTTGTGTTTGTACTTGTCTCCTCTTCTGTTACCTACGGTTTTTAGATTCAATGCATACTGTTTCATTTTATTCGTCTCTTTCAAAAGCCAGCACTGATTCCTTCATTTGGCCTAGATGCTGGCAGTCGGAATCCACCATGCTGGGCAAGATTTCATTTTTCAAAATGAAATGCTATAATTATACAGAATCCTGTCATTCTACTTGAATTGCCGGACGACAGTTCTGACGGGCCTCCGGAAAGCATCTCTCAAGGTTTAACCCCCACTAGCCTACTATCCGTTAAGTTTATTTCATGTTCGCTCTTTAATCGTGACCACCAGTCTCACTAATGTTTTGACCGGAACATTTCAGGTGAGAATAGCTCTGTCGGATAACTGATTTTCCTTCAATACAGCCTAAGCTGTCTCTCATCACTCAGGTTGCCTTATTCAGCCGCATATCGCCAGGAATTTATAAGATCACTAAATAAAAGGCATTGATAATTTGACTGACTGTACCTTGGGCAACCTGCAGATTAAAAGTACAGCCGCCAGAGGCAATAAGCAGTATCGCTAATACACTTTATTAGACCACCAGGAGGCTCATGTTCCTACCTGATTTGGCTCGTTGAGTATTTCGAATTATTATACCTGGATGCATCATGTATTGGGACTGGGAAATAGAATAAAGCCGCGTAAATTAAACTGTTTCGGACGGATTAGTTACGGTTGCTTGTTGCTGTGTGAGAATGCATCTTACACGTGAAATGGTGTGTAATCCATCACCTGGTAACAAATTAAACTTTCCAGCGAGCAAATCAAGGGTTATCGTGCTAAGGTTAGTAGGAATTATTCTGCTAACTATTGTCTACCGACAAATGTTTTGTTTCCTGTCCAAGCCCCTTAATGATAAAAATTTCGCGTCGAACGAGTCACGATGTGGTAACGCAAAATTAGGGCGGCGGCAGTCGAATGGAGTTTTGTTGGATCTACGAGCCCTTCATACTGAGACTCATGTAATTTTCCAGTCACGTGCTTGAAAATTCTACACTCCCCGCTTCTTGCTGAATTGTTCTTCTCTCAATATTGTATGGCAGTTAGATGTCAGTACCTACCAATATTGCGGTGCTGTGTATGATAATTCTTCACCAACCAACATGCAAGGGCAAGATCACTAAATGGTGCAAAATATGCTACAATACTCATTTGTAACAGAACTACTTACCCCCAACTCTAATGATCATCAGTGGAAATGGGCCTCACGTTGTCTTCTACAAAGTGGAGGCAGACTCGAGAGCTTAGGCACTCACCTTAAAACTGTGTATTTGAAGTTGAGACTGCTCCGTTATTTTAACTCAAATTGCGACGGTTTTAAAGCCATGATTATGTCTGATACTCAGATCGCTTCAAGCCGTTCAGCAATTTGTTTCTGTTCTTCTTATAGCTCGTTGGTTTCATAACCTTTCTTCCCAGGGCTAATATCTTCAGCAGGGGGACAAAGTAGTCGATTCTCTAGGGGAAAGGGATGCATCCTTTCCAGAGGTAGGAAATCACATGAAACTCGGGGGCGGATGACCGAAGAGTTAATCAGTTTGTGATTGAGTTCTGAAAATGAGACTAACTTCGCAAAACGAGTCGTTGTAGGAAACTGCTTTGTTCAAACATCTGTATTACAGTGGTAACATACTGGACGCCGTAAAATGCACTCAAAAATGACAGCGCTATTCCTTTGTCCCGGTAATCTAACCCCAAGTTTAATCAGGTAATAACGCAACCTTTTGAAGTAGATCAGCCATCTGCGTGTCAGCCGTCATTAATCGTGCAAGGAATAAATTGACGTAAGCCGTTTCATCCACGTCGCTGTCAGCTGCCGGCAGAAATCTTAGGCTACTGTCATTTAGGTTGAAATGCGGTTTTTAAGGCGACATGGTGTATGCGCGCGCAGGCATTGGTGAGTTGATGCGTTTAAAAATTCATATGCAATGCTCCCATCCCCAAAGTATACCTAGCCGTCCATTCAAGATCCAAAGTTAAGTGATGTGTATTTTAGGAAAACTAGTTTCCTTTGCCTCCGAGCAACAAACATCTGGGGCAGGATTACTTGACTTCGGGTGTTTTCAATGGGACCGCTTGGAACGCAGATATTTGACAATTCCAGCGCAGCATTTACAGACAAGTGAATCTTGTCACCAGCTGCGCCTTCCAATGCTAGCACATACTGCGTATGCCACCACTTCTAGCCATTGCCTGAAGTGGCCAGGTACGAATCTTCACTGGCGGATTTTTTACTCGGCGAGGTCGCACGTGTATCGCTCTTAAGTTTAGTGGGATCTGTACTGCTGATGGTCGCCAATATGGATGGAACAGCTGTGCATTTTTCAATGGATGAAATCTCAATTAAAGTTTCATGCGATGGTTTATAATTTTTACAGTCCTTCACAATTGCCATTTATGAAAACCTGTTGTTAACTGTGTATAAACACCTGAATGTAACAGCACCATCACACTCACGTTGCTCAGCCGGCATATTTTCTCGCCAAGCGTACAGAAATTTCTATAGAAAGCGCGTCAAATAAAACTTGAAGAAATAGCCCAAAATTATCGGTAAAATTAGTATGTGCTCATTTGTGGTCTTATGCCAATTGAATGATGTTGATCCAGTATCCATCGCATCTCACTCAAAAGTAGGCTGCTTTTAAAGTAAAACCAGTGACTAGCTTCATTTTTAGTTTTTGGCTAATGGAACATCGTCTGAAAACGAAAAAAGCACAATCACTGATCCAGATCAAGCAGCATTTACTATTGAAGCATGCAACAATCCGCCATAAAAGTAAACATTCCCTGAGTAACAGATAATGGACCATCTCCAGGATAGCCATAAATTTCTGGTTGTTGCTTTCTGTATGCACAAGGTCGGTCATTCTTTAAGGACCGATACAGATTTTCAGGTTCATATTGCGCAGCAGATTGTAAAATTTCAACTATGACTGAAAGTGTCTCAGATGAATTTTATACAGTGAAGTCCGCATACGAACGACCACATCAACCGCCGGTTAGTAAATGCATTATAATCCCCGTTGGGGGCAGTAACAGTCAATAAGCCACTCAAACAAAAATAGCTGGTATAGTATAAGGGATCCTTCATTTATTGCTCAATTGGCTCGACCATGGCATGTCGGATTCTATATGAAGTTAACGTTTTGTAATTGGAAGTTAGTTCTTTTTTAAATTCGCAGCCAAAATGTCCAGGCGGAACCGTAAAACATGTCCCCTAAAACTCGCCCTTAGTTTAGGCATACTGAAGGGGTGTGTTTAAAGACTTACGGCATTTATGCATGCTGTGTTTAACGTGATGAAATATCTGCGAATTAGAATAGGACTGCTGGTTCAATGAAGCTGCACTTGAAGACGGTGGGTACTTTAAGGTTGGGGTAAGCACTGCAGCAAGTCACAGTGGTTTGGATAAAAGTGGCCAATAACAATGTAGTCCAATTTGGCGGTACAGTCTCTGCGTGATATGTGTTGAAAAAAGGCGTCTAGCTCATTTCTTATTTATGGTCAGCGCGAACTCTCACTCATAGAACTTGTGCAGATGATTATCAGCCAACTACACCCAATGGCTGAAAGTTGCCTCGGAGTAATTCTAGCAGTTCTGAAAACGGATGCTTTTTTACCGATTTGCTACCCATACTTATCATTGGTGTCTCGTAAACGGTTTAGGTGCTGCGCTCAAAAAGAAGACCGCCCAATGATGTGCGTTTCTCACAGACATTCGACACGAGGGCTATACCCCAACACATCGAGAAGTCCTAGCGGTTTACTGTTCTGTCAAAAGATATTTACTACTCTAGAAACTTGTTGTAAGCACATTCCAGTGCTAGTTCATTTCACTAAGCGCATATCATTATCATATTCAGCGCTGGGATGCTGAGCGAAGCAAACACAACGACTATCTATACATCACACTTTATCTTATGAACCGGATAACGATACGGTTGACTGTATTATGAACCAAACATTTCTGGTGAGTTGCTCTGCATTAGTACACGGTACTAGTCGCTTCCTCAGCCCTGTACTGTCATCAAAAAGTTTTGGAGTCCAAGCATAAAAAACGCCCCACGTTGGATGAATTGTTCCTCACTCAAAATAGAATGCTGTGCCTTAAGGACAGAGTGGTGGTTCCCCCTATCCTTTGCAATCCTGTGGTAAAGGACCTGCAATCCGGCCTCAGTTGGCAAAAGGAATGAAATGAATGGCGTGGACGTGAGGAACATCCAGCTTACCAAATCAATGAGATGCCACAACTATCTCAGAAATTCGGTGTACTTTTCAAATCCAATAGCAAAGCACTTAGAGAGAAGTTTTGTTGATGTATGTTGCTAAGACCTCAACAGGATCTTCAACTAAGTCAATCATAAATTAGCCACAGAAATACGTTGGGCGATTATAAGACCAATCAATTTCTAATAGCAAGGGGGTAACAACTTCAAGCAACGTGTATGAAAAGTGAGTTCGCTCAACACTTGATAATGTGCTCCGCACTGGTTTATGTTAAGACAATTTGGTACTAAGGTTGCACTCACAAAGCTGCATTTTTGCAAATAACTAGTAACTTGCATTAAACTCACAAGTTTCCTGCAGGCAGGTAGTGGGCGTTCCTATGAGATCACATTAAGGTAACCCGATCTATGAATTTTCGTCAGCAGAAGCCCTTCTCCTCCAACGCCTTAAACACGGTACAGGAAATCTAGGCTTAAGTGCCAACATCCCTACTGACATCAAAAACAGAGCGGCTAAGACTACCGGGATTATTTAGCCCGGAATCTTCGTATACTGCTTTCCGGAGGGAGGTCGGCAAGATCAACCGAACACCGCGTCGATCAAACGCATACATACCGGAACAACCGCTGGTCAGAATAAGGCATACCCCGTTTATCAAGTGCGATTTGTTCCCTGTGAGTGAAGCCAATCTGTGCTGGAAAGCAGAGGAGAATGGTGCCGCTGTTTCATCCTTATTGGAGATCATCAGCAATGTGCACCGCACGAAACTACAGAGAGTTCCAAACCCCCGGCCGCTTGGCTAGTAGTTTGAACGTTTAGATGTTCAGCCACTGGCGGCCGAAAACTGCGTGGAATGCTACGCTCTTGTGTTGATGTAAGCCGCTTATAGCATCAGACTATGGTTTTATAGTGCAGCCTCCATAAACATCAAGACTTGCTTAACAAACCCTGTTGCCGAAGGCGAATCCGGAGCCGTTTCCAACAAATCTCTGATCAGCTTTATTAATTCCTCAAAGATGGAACTTTATGTCTCGCGGGGCGCATCCAAGCTACAAATTAATGGACGGCATCCTCAAAAAGGTGTCCATGGAGGGCCACTGGGAAGAACCGATCAGCAAACCTGCCGCACGGAAGTACAGCAACCTGGACCAGAACAAGGCAATCGCTGACTGGCCGGAACAAAGGCTTGTCAGAATGGAAACTTTGTAGCTTGATACCTCTAGCTCCATCGTAAAGATGATTCTGTGACTGCGTCGCAGGTATCGTCCCTGCATAATGTACGTTCTTCTGCTCACTCACTTCTTGCAAGCAAAAGCAGGACGCAAACGCCTTTATCACTAAATGTATACTGACACAACTAAGGTCGGCGGTTAGTAATGCCGTTCCCTCATGTACCTTCTTATCATCTTCCTATAGGTGTTACGTTTAAAGTTTCGTCTTATAAACGGTCAGCTTTTTCGTGCCACCAATTGGAAACCACGTCACAGTGAATACACCAGATATGAACAGTCTTCGGAAAAGACGACCAGACCTAGGTGATTCGCCGATCTCCACACCGACAAAAGGAACTTCTAACGCTGCGGACCCTAAGGTCGTCTAGTGTCTGATAAAACTGACCACAGTAGCAGACCAACACCCCTCACCCAACTTGCTTTGGGAACCCACTTCCACTGTTTGGAGGGACAAGCTCCTCGCTATCTCACGCAGTCATCTAGTATCCAACGTGGTGATAAAATTTTGAAAGTATGGCGACTCGCAGGACCACAAAAATAGTTGTAACAACCGTTAGCAGAAGGAAGGCTTTTTCTGGACAGAGAAGCGGCAAAGAATTAACTCTGACATCTACAGACGTGTAGCGCATGTCAGAGTCAGTCACCTCAGACAGTGAGTGGAACGACTCGGCAATTGCAGCTGCCATCTCACAGCTTCTGGCAGGCTTTGAGAGGGTTAATGTTTAAGGGTGTAGAGCCCTGTCAGAAATCGGAAGTAAGTACTGCACGAAGATGCTGGCTTTCGTAATTTTTACAAAGCACCCCCTACGTGACTCACTCGGCCGGCCATTTATCAGGCACACATAACATAGCTCGTTATTGAAGTACCAAAGTTTCAATGGTGCATAAGTACGGGTGGCTCACTGGCGAAAATGCCTTCGAGATACTCTGTTCATTTCCATGCATTGTCCGGATAAACGACACATGAACTTTGTTAATATTCCTTAAACGAAAACAGAGGGCATGCCTCTAGTAACACCAGGTATGTAGTGTGAGTGACCTTGGCCAAGGAGCCTAATGGGTGGGCGGACATACAGGAAAGTACTTCAGACCTCAGCATTTTATAATGGTGAATCCGTAAGTGAGACCCCAATCTACGGAATGCCAGGACCGAGATGCAATTCGCGCCACTTTTGGATATATTGGGACCACTTGAAGGTAAAGATGAAACTGTATACTTGCAGCATGAGTCAATAAAATGAAACGTCTGAAAGTCCCTCATGCATATGTAACTGAAAAAATCGAACGATTTTTCTTAGAAAACTTAGCCGTGCCGGCTGAAACCAGATGACTGAAGCTTACCACCCAAGGTTCTCGTTACCCGGATTGAGGGAGGACCTACAAGCATTTTGCCAAGCCCGCATGTACTGTGGAAAATTTTAAAATCCAACACCATCAAAGCCGTCACTCCCATAGAACTGAAGGCTGGACCAAATCAGCCAGCCAGTCAGAACTAAGAATCAGATGAAAACATGTAAATTGTGGGTATGGTCAACTAGTTCACCTGATGGGAGAAGGCCGCAGCAAAACCAAAAATAAACGCAGCTGCATTATCAAACGTCATTTTGACTGCGAGTTATACCCGGTGGGGTGCTTCCGGCCAACTCCACTCTAACCGAAGAAGTAACTCCGATAGAAACACCCTGTCTGGGGAGTGCAACAAATTGACAAGACCCAGAAATAATTAAGCTCCCTGAAAGAACCATCTGAACGCTAAACAAACTGTTGCAAACAGTTGTGGGAAAATGTGGGCATTAGGACTAAGTTTAGAATGAGGCGACCTCGGCCTCCCACCTCACAGCACATGCCTCAACCGGACAGATCCTACAATTCCTCCAGGCAATATGTCAAATTTGACAGTCATCTGACCTGCGCAGTTGTCATCGTCAAGATTAGAATAGAATAAAACAGATACTGTCAAGGTTAGTCATGAAGTTTCATCGACCTACAAAATTACGCCTGGATACGGTAGTAATAATAATAATGTTTATTCCCAACTAGTGGGTGCATACCACCAGGCATGATCATACTGTTACAGTCGGAATAAAAGCACGACTGGCGGGATTTGCGGGTACTGGGGATTGCGCGGAAAAGGGAAAGTGTCGTAAACGTTGGGCATTATCTGATATAGACCTGGTCATGCCTAAACCGGCAAGGGCAGGGAGGCACAGTTAATAGGACTTTATTTTCCTTTTGGGAAACATATCAAGCTGAGACAAGACCAGACTTTTAAGATTTGAAGGTGGCGGGCAAAAATGAAACGAGGGAGGGTTAAACAAGAGGCATCCTGCCTGGCACATGATAAGAAAACTTCATCTAATCATACAAGGGGGACGAAAAGATCTTTGTCCAAGTTGTACCATTCTCTAGTTTTGATTTGTTATCTGCTATATCTAATCTGCTATTTCACGAATAACTTTTCAACCATCAACTAGCCGAGGAAAGTTTAACCATTCCAAGTTTCGATTACGATCG
Source organism: Opisthorchis felineus (assembly GCA_004794785.1). Taxonomy (NCBI): domain Eukaryota; kingdom Metazoa; phylum Platyhelminthes; class Trematoda; order Opisthorchiida; family Opisthorchiidae; genus Opisthorchis; species Opisthorchis felineus. The sequence goes on along the minus strand of SJOL01009432.1, from coordinate 421,860 downwards.
ATCATGTAATTTGTTACTTGAACCAAGATACGCGAAGTGCCAGAAGTTATCTTCATCTGTTTTCCCTACAACAGCCAATCTGCCAATGTGCCAAAGCCGCCTGAGTGACAAGCCTATGGCGGTCGGTGGTTTCTTGTACTAGATTCACTTGAACCGTTGTGATGAACATGATTGATGCTCTATTCATCATTCTCTTGTTGTAATATCCCAAGTGCTGCATACACACATCAATTCGAATACATACGTGCTACTTGATACGCTGTGCTGAATTCTGCATTTCTAGTTCGTCTGGTTATACCGATATACGTGCTCAACTTAAATACTACATTTTGGCGTCGCGATTGGAATAATTCATCATGCCTGCCGAAATGCAACCATTAGATATCAATTCAGCTGCGCGAGACGTAGAGGATTATTTGGAACGGTTTGACATGTGGTGTCTTACAAAATCCGATATGGATGATAATGAACTCACGGCGTATTTTCTACATTTTGTTGGCAAGGAGGCGTATACATTGATCAAGAATTTAGTATATCCTGAATCTCCCATCGATATTTCCTACAACGCATTGAAGAAAAAGTTCTGCAACACTTCAAACCGATTAACTTCGTAGCAGCCGAAAGAGCTTGGTTCAATATGTTGAACCGCTCCCATTCTCAGTCGGTTCGTGACTTTGTATTGCATTTACAGACACAGGCAGCCAAATGCGACTGCAATGTCCAATTAGAAGACCAACTGCGTGACAGACTGATTGCCGGTATTCACTTACCCGAATTACAACAGAAGCTGCTGCTCTGCCCATATCAAAAACTTCAAACTATTCGGAAAATATGTGAGCAGCATGAAGACCCGAAGCATATAACGAAGACTGATGAAGCAGTGTCGTTAAACAATTCTAAAAGAAATAATTCAAGGATGCAGATAGACAACACATTTAAATCTCGAACAAATTTTTGTGCTCCAAATTCATCAGTACGTCGCTTCACAGAGCGTAATTCCAATTCAGCGGTCCAAAAATTTGGGAAATATGAATCTTGTGAACGAAATCATCTCAGATATTCATGCCCTCACAGGCAAGCGACGTGTTTTATCTGCGGGAAAACGGGACACTTTAAACTTTTCTGTAAGTCCAAAAAAGTATGTCACTTAACTTCTGATCCAAATACTGACGTGAATGCATTAAATGAAGAAATCTATACCCTTTCACTATCTATTTTGCCCCAAACTTCATCACATTTTTAAAACTTTGATATCCGCTTCTGGTCAAACACATGATTTCATTGTTCACACTAGGAAGTGTTGAGTTCATTATTCCACAGTCAGATCTAACTGCATTTTACCCCAGTATTGTGATAGTGCCTACAGAATTTAATATCCGCGGTATCGCTGGACATTCTGTATCTCTAGTTGGCAGTTGTACGATTCCTGTGAGATCGCCCCAAGGTACCCCCATTGATCGTAATTTTTTAGTTTCAACCTCAGGACCATCGATTATCAGACTCAATGTTTTGCGCTCATTGCGAACTTTTATCACCTTACTGATTTCTGTGAATGAGGGTGAACTCAAACAACTGATTCCTAAATGTTCTAAAGCTACAGGTGGAATGCAAATACCCAAGGTGAAACTCGAAGCTACAGGAGATCCCATATTTCTTAAGAGACGAATTATCCCATTTGGCTTACGTGAACCTGTTTGTTAGGCATTAACTTCAATGTGTGAGAAAGAAATACTGACTCCTGTCGAATCATCGAATTGGGCAACTCCGATAGTTACTACACTAAAGGCCGATGGTATTACCCTGAGAATTTGTGGAGACTACCGGCTAACGTTGAATTCGCGGTTACTACAACCTACATGCACTACAGAAGGGCCCGAAGATGTACTGTATCGTTTATCAGGTTCAAATATGTTTTCAAAAATTGATCTAAAAGATGCCTATCTTCAAATACCACTGGACGAAGCCTCTAGTAATCTTACCGTGATCAACACACCTTTTGGGTTATTCTGATACAATTTCCTTCCCTTTGGTCTGAATGTTTCACCAGCTATACTTCAACAAGCTATGAATACTATTACAAAAGATTTGACGGGTATTGAGACGTACAAAATGATGTCATAGTGCACGCTGCTGATAAAGCTACCTATTATATGCATCTGTTGTCTTTAATAAATCGATTTTCTGAGTTCAACGTAGCCATTCATCCTGGTAAATGCACTTTTGGTGTTCCATTCCACCGACTCAGCGAGCGGCTGTTCTTGCAGATTTGCACTCTCGTCATCTGAGTGTTGATAAAATGGAACCTCTTGCACGCTTGCCATACTGGTGGTCGGAACTGGATGCTGATATATAATATACTGCTAAAAATGGTGTTAAATGTGCACATAAGATCCATAGCAAGTCTTCACAGTGGTATCCGTGGCCAGTCACTTGTGAAGTATTTCAACGAGTTCATGCCGACTACTGTGGTCCTTTTCTCGGTAAATACTATGCTTTAATCGTTATTGACGCATACTCACGTTGGGCTGAAGTTTTTCTAACTACCTCTCCAAGTGCTGAATTCACACAACAAGCATTGAGGAAAGTATTCAGCCATGAAGGTGTACCAACTGCTTTGGCCACTGACAACGGCACACACTTCACTGCAATGTCCCTCAAGGGATGGTCAAAAGGCATTGGATGTCGACATCTGTTTACTGCTCCACGACATCCCCAGTCGAATGGGCTTGCTGAGAATTTTGTCCGAATACTGAAATCCGCCATCACGTCATTCTTTCCTACTTCTTTTGTGAAATTAGACCGTGGAAGTGATAATTTTCTAATATAATACAGGAATGCCGTTCATTCCGTTACTGGTAAGAGTCCCGCGTTTCTTTTTAAATCCCGCTCGTTGCGTACAGGTCTTGACTGTTCCAAAATGCTGATGTTTCGTTTTTCAAGGGCATTGGTTTACGGCCCACTATAGGAATAATACTTTCATCAAGTATCAAACGTATGGTCACAATTCTCGATTTGGATGATCTCTCTAGTCACCGGAGACACATTGATCAGGTTGAGTTCAATGCCAGAGGTCAGTCTGTTAACGGCACTCCTGCTGTTCCAAATACTAATGAATCCTTTGGAGATGACATTATTATATCCGAACAAAACGCTATCTCTGAAGAACATACTACCCGTGAAGAACCTGAAGTTTCCAATCCGAGAAGATCCACCACTGAACTACAAAGATCCGCATGCTTACTGAAGGTGTGGCGGATATGATGAACATGACTGATGCTCTATTAATTGCTCTATTCATTATTCTCTTTTTTTATTATTCCAAAGGCGGTACACACACATCAATTCGAATACATACGTGCTACTTCTTACGCTGTGCTGAATTCTGCATTTGTAGTTCGTCCGGTTATACCGACTTACGTGCTCAACTTAATTACTACAACAACGTTAACACCACCTGGTTGTGTGATATCCAGCTCTGAGTAACTTGTTGGGGATAGCAGATAAGACATCTTCTGTGACAAAATAAGCATGTTTAAAACAGTGTAATAGACTTCACAATGAGTGTATGGGCTGGTACAAATCTGTCTTTTACACATGTTCCATGAAACAGAGTTTTCAACGTTTTGGCAAAGGCCCAGTAGCAATCTGTCTTGGGTGGGGTTCCAAAATGTTCCTAGTATTTCAAACCGGTTGTTTTGTGCTGTAGTCATTAGCAATGCACTTGGCCACTTTCCTTTCTTATCACCACCTGAATTGCAACAACGTGACCAACGACGACGTTAAACTGCTGCCTCACCACATATTTGGTTAGAAGCCAGTCGTCGCATTGCGAGCTGTCGCTCCACTAGTCAAAGTATCTTTTCCAATCTATTTCGCCGTGCATTCATGAATGACGTAAACACCAAATAAGTCTTACTCAAAACACCCAATTAGGCAATGGCAAGCATTCATTCTTACGGATCCCTTGTCAGGAAAATTAGGTGACACACGTTTGTCAGTCTTAAGGTGCATGCGCATTTGCGGCATCCTATACTCCTTGATATGCATATGCTTCTATTCAAACAAATAAAATAATGATTCTTTCAGTGAATTTGACTTTAAGGATATTAGCAGTATATATAGGCCTTTCGATATCTTGCTACCCATTCGTCTGTTTTTGCCTTAGTGACGCCAATTGCGTACTGTTCGATCCTGCCTCAACAAGGCTTGTTATCCAGCACCAGTTCATTTTTATCATGGAGCATCACCGTGAGTACTGTAGTAACACTACATATTCAGCCTCATATACATGAAAAAAACTGGTGCAGCTGAAGCCCTAATGGAGGCTCTCAGCTCAACAGCCAATCGACCTCCCTTCGCGAAATCCTACGCCCGCCTCAAACGTTCCAACTTGCGTCATATCGGTATCCGCACTGCCAAATCCGAAAATGACACCTCAGAAGCCAGCCCAATATTTGTAAGGCCAGCTTTCCACCCAGTCACTGTAGCCTCATTGCCCAACAAAAAGTCAGTTCCATGAGGAACTCTTTCACCTGATCGGTTAGTTAACCTTAAATTACTGTGCTAACCGGAACATTTTCGTAGCACTTAAGTAGTTTTATTTCCTATTTGGGGTTTCGTGATAATTGCAAGCAAAGAAAGCGTGGATTTTTAAAGCAAATAGATTTTATTTTGACGTTATTATGGTATCTTGGATCTAGCACTGGATAGAATAATGGAGTCCGCTCGGTGCGCGGTCACATTCTTTCAAGCATTTAATGAACTAGCAAAAACAAAAGGTGCACTTGTACAGAGGCATGTCGAGTGAGAGCAACGCTCAACAAACTAAGGAGGGAAACCCAGTAAGTCAGCTAACATGATGTAAATCCGGTATAGTAGACCACGAGATCTGTCAACAAAAAGTGGTAGGGATATCAATAGATATTTTTGGAATAGTGAAGATGAAATTGAGCATTCTGGTTTTTATTTCTAAACCATACATGCAAACATTGTAACTTACTTTGTGACTGCCAATGGAATTCGACTGAACATACAGACATGCGAATTTTTGCGTCACTGTGCAATGTGGCCCTCCTTCTCAGACAGGAATCAAAACATTCAAAGGATACGCATTTCATTCCTCAGTGACCTTATTTACTCGGCTTTGATGTTCATTGTGAGGGACTAATATATGGGGAGGAATCATGGGCCTAGACTCAGATGGATTCTAAACAAGGGGTGCCGTGGGTTTTTTAGAAGAGTGCTACACCTACGCCCTCGGTGGGCGCTCAGTATTCGCACAATGGGATTGAATTTTCGAAAGCTACGACGTGTCCCTAACGGACTGGAACAGAGAGGCACTTGAGTTCAGAGTACCACTCCAATTTTTTGAGCCCCATGTAGACATCCCGGGGTCCCAGCGATGCTAGGAAAGTATTCCGCCAGAAATTTGCCCCCGGAGGTATGGTTGCCTGGGTGGACAATGAAATTTGCTGAGCTGTAAAAATATGAATGTAGATTAGTGTGGTTTTTAGTTCGATCACCTACGCAATAAAATGCAACATTTTGGCGTTAAAAGTTTTAGTCCACTTACAAAGGCTTCGCAACTAAGAGCATTGTGCGGCCAAAGAGCCTCCCTCGGCGATCGGCGAATGCAACCGAGCTCTCGGAAAATACTACGTTTTCAAGGTTACCACTTCGCAGTTAGAAATGTCCATATTTAATACTTTCCTCTGCTAATTCTTTGAAGGGCAGATTTGTTTTAGTTAGCGAAATCTCAAGGTCATGAAGTACATCATATTGGAACACAGTGCCTGATGAAATAAGCCGCGTCCTAGACGCACACCCAAACTTTCTCTGAAAACGTGGTTCTAAAAAAGGAAACGTTAACATAAAGTTTCAGCATTTCATGGTAAGTATTCGGACCTCTAAGATCTCCCCACGCGGCCGCAGTTTTGTTGGAAGTTGTTTAAACCTACTCAAGGCTCACTGTTGGTGCGGGATTCATAGGTTTGATGGCTGCCGATGGCTTCGCATGGTGGGATTGTGAAGAAGGTGGGAAATTTTGTGGAAAAGCCGGTTGCTTCCTTCTCTGTTGGATTTGGAAATAATCTCAAAACTACGTGAACAATAACTACGCCCCCTATGTTTACGCCCACTCAAAATAGACCAGGTATTCGTGAGGTGTATAGGGGAAATTTTCTATCGTTGTCGCAAGCTTCAAAGGAATTCGCCACAAGTGGTAAGTTATTTGTTTTTTTTTTCATGAGGGTCACCACGCGCCATACCGGGTGCAAGGCAAGGTTCCATTTTCAACGGTATACTGACCTATTGATAGTGCCGTTGAAAGAATTATTGGGTTTATGGGCAGAACAAGCAAACAGTACAATAGGATGGCCAGTGCTTTGAAGTTCTGGAACAGATTCAACGGATTGCGACGGTCTTGTGGGCGCATGTAACGATCTGTTTGAAAATATTAGGGATATGTTGAACTACGGGCAAGCCATCAGACTGGGTATGGCAGTCGCGGTACCCTCAACGCGACGCCGTACTTGGGTTGGTGGATAGCCCCGTACATGGCTTAAGTGTGCACAACTAAGGCTGCCCGGAGGTTACAGGAACATGAGATCAGAGAAAAACGTGAGTGCATGGTGGTGTTGCGTGGTTGTACGTTGAGGTGACTTCAGAATGGCGCATTTGCAGTCTAAAGAAAAGCGTGGAGCTTTGCAAACCCAGTTGTTTCCAAGGCTTCATACCACGTGTATTCAGTGAGTCTCTTAGCGTTTTTTACTCTGTTATATATGAGTTCTCCGATTCATAAAGGGATTGACCGGGATATATGCTGCAACCAGGGCAAGCTCAGGCCGGAAAAACAGGTGTCCGAAAAAAAGTTGCTTCCATTTTAGTTTTCCCTTCCTTCATTGCAGAAGGCAGAGATGAAAGATGAAATGAGATAATGAGACTGGTAAAATGTCTTCTGAGCCCCGGTTTTCAAATATCTTCTGACGAAAATCTTGTCGATCTGGGATACGTAGATACCGTTCGCATCTTCGAAGAGGAGGAAAAGGCGCAGGTGTTTTTGGATGAACGGACCAAAGTCATCTCGTTCTTTGGTATGCACTTTGCACTTACAGGGTGTAAGGTTATAATAATAATGCTTATTCCCAGCTGGTGGGTGGCATACCGGATGGCATGATCATAAGGTTGAAGTCAGAATAAAGCATGAGATGAGGTTGATGCACGAATCTAAAAGGCTCGTGTCGTGTTTGCTAATTTGCAACACCTAAGGCGTCAAAAAGGTATGTCCCTGAATATCAAGGAACTTGTGTATCAGGCTGGAGTACGGGCTGTTTTGTTGTATGGCCGTGAGGATTGGCCTTTTCGAGCAGCGGAAATAAGACGTCTTCAGCTCTTTGACAACAGCTGTCTCAGAACCATAGCTCGTGTGGGTCGGTGTCAGCAAATCCGTAAGGTGACAGTTAGCGATTTTCCACTTGTGCGCCGGGCGTTCCCATTGAAGAATGTCTCCTTGAGGTCTCCAGCTGTTTTAGTAGCTCACTCATTCGGATATAGTATACATGATTCGGGAAGTGAGGGTGGGTTGCAATACTTCGACATGAGCGATGAGTTGGATGAGGCCCAGAAACGAGCCCCTTGTTGGTGAGACTTACTGTGGTTGAGTATGGGATGGTTACAAGTATTGGTGAGGAAGATGGGGCTGTCGATTTGATTAAGCTACGTTGTGTCGGTATCAGGAAGCAGAAGTGGGGTGAAGTTGGAGTTAGGTGCTCTAATTGAACGGATTTGATACGAAGCACCCGCCCATTCATTAGATCTTTGCTACGGCTGCATCCATGGGTGCGCGTTTGGGGACACCTGAGGCCCTTGTATCCTAGGGCTCAAGTCTATACCACTTGGTCTTGCGACTGACACGTATGCACCCCTCTTTAACTTTAACTTCGCTGCGCCCAATATTGCGCCGAATCTCGCTATCGAATCATCGATGTACACACGGCTCCCTCATTATCGCCAATGGGACTAGTTGAGTAAGTAATGAGTTTACCTTTATAATAGTAAGACTCCAGCTTCAGTGTGGACACCGATCGGGAATTGTGGACAGTATTTATCAAGCACTTGGTGAGTTAGCCACTACAACTTTGTTTAATTCTGTTTTCAATGATATCGCGGAAGATGTGTACCAGTCGTAATTGATTATACACTTTTCCTTTCAGAAACCCTGTCGAGTAAAAGCAGCTTCCTGAAACTGAGAACTGGGTTGACCACACATTACGTTTGTACCGATGCAACCAATAAATAGAAACATGATTTATTAAAGGTGGTTGTGTATTTTTTAGGCATTGGGTTGGCAGACGGACGACATGTGTGGATATGAAGGACCGCCGTTGGTCCTTGGATTAGTCTATTGTGTATAGTTGGGGCATTATAGTCAGCTGGGAGCATGTGTACGGGCCCGGCAGTTACAATAAGTAGCCACGGTAAGCGACATCGAGTACAGTTATGAGTATGACGGGCTGTCGTTGGCCGTTAGATTAGGATACCATGCATAGTTGAGGCCTAATAATCAGCGTCGCATATAGGCACTCGCCTACCAGTTACAAAACGTAGCCAAAGCGATATCGCGTACAGTTATGAGTATGACATTCGCCGTTAAATTAGGTTTGTGTGCATAGTTGAGGCCTCGTATTCATTGGTTCGCATAAATACTGGCCTGGTGTTTATCATGAGTATGACGGATTGGATTACGGCACATAATCAACGCCGCACATGGACATGGACCTAGCAGGTACAATAAGTAGCCAAGTTAGGTGACATCGAGCACAGTTATGAGTATGACAGGCCGTCAGATTAGGCTATCACTCATAGTCGAGGCCTTATTTTTACCGGCTCGCATAGATACTGGCCTGGTGTTTACTAAAAGTAGCAAAGATAAGCGGCATCGCGTACAGTTATGAGTGTGACGTCCGTCGTTCGCCGTTAGATTACGTTTGTGGGCATAGTTGGCCATTGAATTAGGTTGCCGTGCATAGGTGAGGCCTCATAATCAGCGTCGCAAATAGACATGAGCCTAGCAGTTACGATAAGTAGCCGAAGTGAGTGAAAAGGGCCTTCGTTATCATGGTCACCGGCAATGGATGCCCTTAGTTGCCACCATTATATTTGCGCTTTGTGACGTATTTCACCTATGGAACGTAATATTTCTAATACGAATGATATCACTGTGTTGGTAATTTACCTGCAGCCATCTTGTGACGCTGCATTTTCCACAGGCTGGCTATGCATATCTGGGAAAAGGGATCATCCACAGAGATGCCCCTCGCATTGGCACTGCACAATTCATGCAGTTGTCTAACAGCGTCCTACTTACTGGAAGCTGAGCTCCATGGAAAAATGTGTCGTGACGAAGTTCGCTGAACCAAATCATCTCATTTGTTAAATCTGAGGAGTATAAAGCAAAAATGACCGATTTTTCAGGGCGGAATTTGCATTGGATATTCTGCAGATGTTATTTCGTTCTTAAAGAACACCAAAGAATGCCAAAATAGGCTGAAGTGTGATTTCGTGTTTTATCTCTCGTAAACCGGCAACAAAATGCGAGTCAGTGATGGCCCATGACCGTGAACTTTCGCTCACTTAAACAAAATGCTGAGTGAAATATCACCGAAAGGTGCAAATGGATTAGACTAACTCCCCGTTAAAGCCACAACTGCGAAAACCCTATAGTTTCTGCAAAAATAATTTGGGTGTGCTAGTCAGTGGCATGAAATAAGATATCGTGACTTCATTTACCACCACTACTCCCCCAAATTAGCTAGCTCCAAGACACACCCTGGGCGATGTTACCAACTGTTCAACTAAAACGACTGGCTTGTTATTGAAACTACCAACAGTTTAAAAAATATTCATAGAAAATTGAAAATAAGGCAGCTTTTATCGAAAGCCTGTGTCGTTGGCATAAGCATGCTCCGGTTGTAGGAAGTAGCATCGGTAATCATCCTATAAATCCAAAACATCGGCTACAGCGGAGTAAAATACTGTGACTCGTGTGTAATTTGACAGAGACCCACAAAATGCCAGCAGCAAGATGCCTTTGACGCAATTCGTTTTCCAAAGCTTCGACCCTTTTCCCTATGTTGTAAATGCACCATGCTGCGGTCATGTCGTCCTTCAAACGTGAAAAACGACCATGCACCTCACGTTTCTCTCTGCTCGCTTGTCCATGTATGCTTTGAACTACTACTTCCAGGAATGGTCAGCACTTCTCTCCGCGCAGCACCTAATATCAGAAAGCAATCCATATCCCTGGTCGGTATGCTACTGTGGCCGTGACCCCCAACCGGCAACATGTCTTTCTTTGTAGCTCCATAGCCCACTTTCTGAATGGGCTTTGTTTAGCCATTCTAAAAACTCTCTGTGATGGTTTTTTACCCCATTTTCTCCATAGCAAGTCAAAGGATGATAACCCTATCCGCCAGAAACTGGCCAGCTAACAGCTCGGTAACCCAAGGTAGCTGCGATGGCCTGAACCACAGTTTCGGGAACCATCAATTAACACGTCTTCATTTCCAACCCAACTTCATGGAGGATTACATAACTAGCTATAAACTTGGTGGCTTAAGGTTTAGCTAATGAACGCTCCCCATTTTCGCACTTGGCCATACCGGTCTGCATCGGCCGGCCAGGGGTGTTACATGCGTCCAAAGAACCTTTTAATTCCGCTGAACTAGTTACACATCTTTGAAATACTGGCCCGCTTATTGTACTCTCTACTTTCGCTGCACATAAACCCGCTAAATTCTCCATGGTGCTCCTAAGAAGTCAATATGCCTGGGAAGATAAAACCTTGTCATACGCCTAGTACGGTGCGTGCTGACTAGCATAAAATGATCAACCAGCCCTACTAACTGCGATGAACCTCTTGATTTTGTTAAATGGGACAACTGGTTCAACAACAGGTAACCTTTTCTTACACTGGTGGCAAGTGACCACCACACTTTGGGTTTGCACGGACAAAGACGTAAACCTTGTTCATCCATTCTTTCATGCCATTTTGGAATCCATAAAAGACAACACGGTTAGGGAGCCAAAATTTTCCATAACTTTTCCCAGAATCTTCGCAGGGACATCTCACCAAGACGTGGCAGCCAGTAAAACTATGAATTCCGAGCACAAAGTAGACCTTGAGTACGCTTAAACCAATTTTAGTGAGAGTGCGACCATTTAGGGAGGTGTTAAGACTTCAAATGCTGAAAATTTATGTAAAAGTTTCTTTTGTTCAAGCTGTAGTTTCAGAGAAATTTGGGGTGTCTAAGGATCGGCAGCCTTTAACGTCGTTTGTAATGGCTTGTTTCCGCAGGATATTCTTACTCCTTTGCTCCTCCTTCGTTCCCAACCTTTTCCGTCAAATGGCACTATTGTTATTATCTGATGTAAACTCTTGTGATCAAAGCCGGCTTGCCAAACAAACCTTCATTCCCCTGAACCAAAAACACACATAGTCATATCAGATACAGGCGGAGACCAGTAAGCTTTCAACGCCAGTGTTTGTGTCTAAGGCGCCTACAGCATATCAGCCCTCGGCTAAATCTTGTCTTCGGTGTTTACTCATCAGCATCGGCCTTCCCAGTAATTTCATCGGGTAAACGCTTTGTAAAGAATGGCTCAGCCAAGCAAAAAAATTTTCAGCAACACAGGAACACCAGCAAGCCAGTAACGATGCCTTGGTCATTCGCGCAACCAGAGAAAACTCTCAGAAAGTGATGAAATCTCCATATCTTTGCGTTGACTTTGCGGCATCCCTGAAGTGGCCGGTCAGAATTTGGACCCCCAGATTCAGCAGAAAACAATACTAATAGAATTATCCCGATTTGGGACAACTTGTTGCGACACAACCGTATCATTAAACTGACGAAACAATGTTGGACGCAAGGGTAGCAGATGTTAAAAAAGATCAAATTCGTGAAAAACGATCCGGTTTTTCGCGATGGCGTTTGATGTTTCTACCGACAACACAACCTTGCTTCGTAAAATCTGGCCGAAAATCTAAAACCGTTTTCATTGCCAGTGACGCCTTCTACCTCTTGCTTCTATTCAGACGGCTTCCCTGGTACCACTTAAAACAGGCACAGTGTAGATTAAGACTTTAGGTTTTGGGGCATTCGACATGAACCTCGCAGAGATATTAAAGGACTTTGGCAATCCTGTCAAATCACACTGCTGGTCGGTCTCACTCATGCGCTGCTGGTACTCCAAGTTGGGTGGATGCGGGTGGGTCCTTATCGAGCCAGGACACCGATAATGACCTTCAGGAACTAGCCGATGAAAGCACACTGTTATTTCGTTCTACATTTTCTAACCTGGGGTCTCTGAGGCCTCATCCGACCTCTTCTTTGATGACCACTTGTTTTTACGGCCTAGAGACTCACAGTTTTCCCCGTCTTGCGATTTCACCGCTCGTTACCCCTTTTTGAGTCGCATCCATTTTTTATCCGGCCATTCCTGGAACATGGCAGTCCTCACTAGCCGGAGCGTTGCAACAATGCACAGCAGTGCTGCAGGGGGAGTCTAAAACGCCATCGCTTTACACCTGTAACATTCTTTGCCTAAAGAAGCTCTCACGCTGTCAGTCAGTCAGATAACCAGCTATAAACCATACTTGAAGCATACGTTGCTTCATGCTGCTACAGCTTTGGTCTCCGGAAGTGTGACAGCAGTAGAGGTTTAGCCAAGCATGGGATGCACTGTGATAAACAGTAATTTTGTATTGGTTATTTCAGTCCCAGAGCTCCCGTGGAGGTAGCAGCTGTCAACCCAGCTGAGATTACTGGCTAGCGTGCCCAGAATTTGATACCAGTTTATAAGCTGTCCACTTCCCGGTTGCTTCTACTCAATACAGGGGCAAGAAGAAAGAGCCCTGCGAAGCACACATATCTCAGATACATGTACAGGGCGTACATGTACAGGGTGTCAAATACATGTACTAACCAGCGTAACATATGAAGCGTCAATAGCCCATATTTCGTGGGGGTTTCGTTTTCCTAAAGTTATTTGATATACCTCAGCATTGCTAATCAAACGTTCCCACCGGTCCCAACCAGTACACTGGAGCCACCAATGGTCAAACACTGACAGCTTCTGTATTGACTCTGTGGGTAGAGGTAACGTTTCTCATCCATAAAGCACAATGGATCACTGATGCTGTGTAAACTGTGCCATCAATAGACAGACTGCCGTCACACCGTCGCCGTAAGTGTTGACGGACCTCCTCGACTTCCCCGACTGGAAGGGTGATCGCGTCTCCACTCAGTCCGTCGGAACCTATGCAACAGCCCAGGTAGATAAATTTCTCTGACGCGCCCATTGGCTTGTCCGCAAGCATGAAGTTTGAGTCTGCGCCCACCTAGTCTTATAGTGGCACTTGAAACTGCAGGTAGTGAGCGCATCCAAAACCGTGCGGCAGACTCAGTTAGGTTGCCTAAAACAGTTGGCAACTTTAAATTATCTGAACCAGGTCGTCTGTATCTTTTGGCAAACTTTCCGGTAGAGTGTCGACCCCTGCGGCAGGCAGAGAAAGTTCAGGCAACGCACCAAGAACAAAACTGTAGAGCAGTGTTAAGAGGGACCAGCCTGCTCTTATGTCGCATGAAGTATTTAATTCGGGCAAAAGTTTGCTGCATACAACCCAGTTAGCACGCGTCAGTAGCTGTACTCACCCTGCCTCCTGGCACTTCTCCCAATTTATTCGGCTCCGTTGACGCCCAAACTAGCCACTACCAGTCCCACGAGGCCTTTCTCAAAGAATACACCACCCATTCCTAACCTCACTCCCCTTTTGCTCCCAGATACTCACCCCCATAGCTCACAAAAAATAAGCCGTACCCACCATAATTTGCAACCATCCCAAATTTAACCACATTAGCAACCTTGCACAAACTGGTAGCTTCCTTTTTAGACACCGCATCCCAGCCCTTGCGCTTACGTTTGTTAGCAGACTCTGTTGTGATCCTTCACTATCCGGCTGGAGTCTTTTTTATAAAAGAACCTCCAAACCTGAAGTCCGTGTGCACCTGATGAGTTAAAACCCTTTCCTGTACCCTATTTTTCCCAGTCTGCCGTACAGGTTTGTATCTCATCCACCTCATCGTTCTTGTCGGCGAGTTGCCACCAATCTTCGCTTCCACAGTTCCATTTAAATTTTCCAATCACTTTGGTGTTCAAGGTTGAAGCTGAGGTGCTCCTCATGCAGTCTAACTGGTAACTAAGTTTTACTCCCTCTCACCGCCTCATCCTTCAACCTAAATCGAACCGGTACGCGCCACCGCTCCCATCTTCATTTAGTCGGGTGTTGCACCCCGAGTCCCCATCATCCTTCCCCGCATTGTGTCCAAAGAAACACCTGGCATCCAAGAGACCCAGCTCTCAACCCCATCACCCTTCAAAGCCGGTCAATAAAACGCTCTGATTAACTTCAAGCTGTTTGGTAGTACTAATCGACATCTCTTCTGCCCCACTCAGCAGCCCTCTTCCCTCCGCCTTGATAGAAGGACCTCGGCTTCACAAAGACCTGGCAAATCTCGTAGCCCATGTGCTAAGATGGAAGGTGGACCAGCTTCCTCTGGAAGCATACGGCCAATTACGTGACTTCTAACTCTTCATGCAACATGCGATCCGTGAAATCTTCAAAAAGCATCAATTTGACACACTCGCCTGGAAAATTTTTCAGCGTACACGAAGCCGTCCTAATGCACAATGCCCCTGATTTCATCTCGCTCGATTTAACAACAACTACTATCTCGACAGCATGAAGAATGCTCGGCATCGTCCACACAGCTCGATGGCCCCATAGTGACGCGACTCTCTAGCTAGGACCCCTAAAAGCTGCCAAACGGACCTCCCTTCCTTTTACAAGTCTGCACTAATCGGTAGTCTCGGCGTGAATCAACCGCAGGCTTCTTGTGCGAACACCCTCTTGGACAACTACGCAAGCCGAATCGCCGCTGATGCACGTGTGCTTGGCAGCCGAGTAAACCCAGCTTCAAACAAGCTTAATGAGTCTGCCAAATGTCCAGCCTCCTATCAGGTGGAACCAAATTCTGTTGGGTCAGTAACCGTTTCCGACATCACTGAAGCCAGTTCTAAGCCGGCCGGCAGCCAGCCGCCCCCAATAATGCTGGTGTTAACATGTTATCCCAAAATGCTCAGTAGTCCGGCATCGATCCTTTCCCAAATACTAATTACCTTGGGTTTATTTCTTGTTTAAGCTAGCCATACTGTGGCGCTGACTTGTGTCTTAGCACCACGCAAACCTGGCTGTCGAATTCAAGCCCCGCACCCCCTACTCACGACCACGAGCGCTGCACTTCCACCTTTTGGGCACGCCTATGCTATCTCTCAACTCGATCGCGCCAACAAGATGGACGGCTGATGTACCAGAATCGATATCTCATCACCCCGGCTTGAGGCTTTAGCCGAAGATGACAGCACAGGTTCTTAAACTAGACCCCCTGACCTAATGACAGTCCAAAACGGTTCCTTGGACTCAAGCACCTGCTGTCAAATCATGGTATCGTCGCGTCCTCCCTCAAACTAACTTTCGAGTTCCTACTCTTTGCATTTCGTCTACAAACCCGATCATACCCCGAATTCTACACGGATAAACCTGTGGCCTCTCAAGCCGTGCGCGACAAGTCCCCGGCAGGATCCCTAAACCTCAACTACCACTATCTAATCTAATTCCCTACAACGTTCCCCTGCAAGGACCGCCCGCATACTATTTATCTGAGCTCCATCTTCGGCAGTTACCTACCCCTTCACAGACCCCACCTCATCCAAAGCCACGTGCAGCTCCGCTTCCCCTCACCATTCCAAAGCGCCCTACACTTCAGCTGCCAACGCATAGGATGCCTGTTTACCCCAGGGGTGCCCGCTCCTCTCCACAAAATGGTTGATTACACCGCTAGTTTCTTCGCTGCACCCTGTCCCCTCTCCTTATCTTGCATCTCGTACAAGCCCTTATATCATCTCCTCCCATCAATCCAGTTTGTTTATCCATGAACCCACTCCGCACCATTCGGTGCTGAAATCATTACAAACATACCCTCCTACCCCATTAGTGCCCCGCCATTCCCCAATCTCTATTTACTTAGACACCTCACCGACCAGTCCATCTCGCGCGATTCAAATCCCGTTATTTCTCTTCCATCGTGAAACATGTGAAACAGAGAATGGCTCTGACGTCGTTTATATGGCTGTTATGAAGGGTTACTAAGTCCGGCCTGTAATTCGCGAGGCTCGGCATTCGCAAAATGGAAGTGGTTTCTCGAAAGCTACGACGATTTCAAGATTACCGCTTCATAGTTTGGAATGTGTATAGCAAATTACTCTGAAAATTATCTACATGGGTGAGCTGTTTAAACGAGCGAATTTTCAAGGCCATCAGTCACCGCCGACTGTTAATATGTTGCCTAATGTGAAAAGAAAGCGCGAATTGTGGTGAAAGGTGAATCGCTCACAATGAACGGAAGTTGCCGATAGTTCTGCAACTGAAACAGTTCATTGAACTTTCTAGAAACTACATGGCTCTTGTGGTTGCAAAATATGCGGAGGTGCCACTCCCCTAAATAATTTTTGCCATTCGCATCTGCCTCACTGGTCGAATACCAAAGTGTGTGTACAGAGACCTCAATACTTGCTATTCCGAGTTAAAATAGCAGAAGCCGCATTTGCTATTGTCAGATGAATCTTGCCAGGTGGGAAGAACTGTAGGTTTGCTGATGTTGCAGAACTTTGTCCCTAAACAGCAGGGCATTCCATTGAAACTTGCAAAGTATGCCAGGATGACCATTTCGTCAGTTATACCGGACAGCCAAACAAACCTAGCTGACGCACACGACTAACATGCTGCTAGGGGTTCACGATGCCCAATCAACTAGCCACATGTAAACTACATCGATCATAGCGGACAGCTGAACGAACCTAGCGCCCATCCATTCGTACCGAGAAAAAGTCGAAGGTCCAAATTGTACGACATGAAAATTTGAATTATATTGATCGTTTTGATTAGTACGCGCGTTCTGCCGTGAAGCGTATGGCTTTATTGGTGCTGGTTGCTCACTGAGCCAATGACGTCCTTAACTCAGAGGATTAATACAAGTTAGGTTATGGAAATATCACTATGAGTCAGTCGGCTGACAGAGAGAGAGGATGTACATTCACCAGCTTGAACTCTATGGCGTTAAATCACAAGTGACACAATTACCCTTCCAAGTGTTCTTGTCCATAACTAACCATGGTATCTATCTCTTATGCAGGCGTTTTCCTCCTGGGACTACATCTGCGCCTGCTCTCTCAAGCGTTGTTGTTTTGCAGAGAGTGTCTATCGCCCGCCTTCGTAATTGTTTTCACACCCGTCTCCACTGACCTCGTTGCGTCCCCTTGCCTCCGGCCTTAAGCTTCTGTGCCCGGCCAACTTATTCCTAGTTCTTTCAAGCCTTCCCCCACACCTGAATAACTCTGTCAGCTCTATTTAATGTCTGATGCTTTGCTTTGACTAGATTTAACGAACCTTAGCCAAACCAAAGCCTTATTTCCTCACTGTTCAGAACTATCCCGCATCTTCTGACAACGCGGGGTGCAGGCACATCACATAGTGGGTCTGATGATGAACAATGAATGAATTACTTGTTTGGTTTCACAGCCCACTCATTCACACATACACATAACACTGCGGTGCGCCTCTACTTGACATGGCGGTTCACATCTGTGTTTCGTTGTCGTTTGGCCATAGTATGCAGGCCTTAACATCTCCATTCTACTCCCATGGCCCAAAAGGTATCTGCCATTTCATTTGCCTCCACGACTTGCCTCTTCCAGTGGTTGTATGTTGTTTGCTTGTTCAAAATGACTGAGCTGTTTTATTGGCCTAGCTTTCCCCCGACCGGATAAAATATCTGGTAGCTGGAGTTACTTATTAATGCACAAACCGCAATTACGACTGCTCGGTGGCTTGTCACCCCGCAGATCTGGTAACATGCACGAGGGATGAAAAACTTGTGTGGTGGACGGGTACGTCCTGCAGGGAGAGTCGCCCTTTTACGTTGCACCATGGTGCGTTCGTATACCCGCCACCCCTCCAGCAGCACGGGTGCATCGCCCATCGCCGGTGGTTTTGAACCTGGCCTTTAATTCCGGAAAACCATACAAGAGCACCGTTGTTGTTTGTCTGTAGCTGGATTGGACTTGTCCGGGCTGTCACTTTTCTGGCACCGCCAAGGAATACAAGCGAATGACAGGTGTCCTTCCGTAGCCTGAAGGTACTGTGCGAGGCCCACGGCTAACATTGACGTTCAAGGGGTTGCCACCTTCGTCTTAGTAGGGTTGCACCACCTCAAGTCTGCTTCATCATCCAGACATAACACACACGTTCTTCCGTCTTGTTCTCTGAAGCAATCATATACGCATAAGAAGTAACTTCCTCGTTAATTCCGAATTACCAGCAGTCACAGCTGGCGCCTAATGGCTGTTTCTGCCATGCACCATTCGTTTCTTGGAGCTGACAGCAGTGACTCGGTGACCGGCGACCCAGTCTTTCCATCCTGTTAAGTTGACGCAGTAGATTTCAGTCAAACTACGGTTTTATCAATTATCTCGGAGGCTGTTGCCCAACCGCTCATTATTTGTCTGCTGTCCCTGTCTACATTAACGCCCCCTTTGCACAACAGAGACCTTATGGTTGGATTTTTTGCTGAGATAAAAACTACCGCCGTGTAATCGCCTGTTCCAACTAGTCTAACGGCTAGCCTCGCTGCTAGCTACCTCGGCGACTAAGTCTTTACCTTCCCAAAATTAGGCACCTACTCTGGCCCAGCTAGTACTTGGTTTCTGGGTCAGCCAACAACATCCACCCTTTCCTGGGTTCATTTAGCTTGCGTTCATCCAATTTTGGATTTTTCTCTATTGGACACCGTTTTATCTGATGGCTTCTGGCACTCACCAGAAGCTACTGCTCTCATCCTATTCCCTCCTCATTCGCCCTCTTCCCAAGCTTCAAACTTCGGCTGTGGTTGCCCGAATGCCCCGTACAACCGTTATTCATTCAATCTGGCTTGTCCGTGGTCCACACTCACATGGTCCTCCAAATGAATGGAAATCATCCGTGACTAGGCATCGGCCTGACTTTACCTGTGTCAATATCCTCGTCTGACCCAGATCCAGCTGCCACGGAAATGCGTATCCCCCGTCCGATTGCGGCAACCTTGACGACCGTTACGGGGCTGTCCAGAAACCGAAGTATGTCAGTGCAATCAGGCATGGCACTGCCTACAGTCTGATGGCAATCCCGCAACTATTTTCTTCAGAATCTCGACCGCAACATCTCGCCCACTCGAGCCCGTAATGGCAACTACAAACAACTTTTTCACCTGGTTCCAACAGCCTCGTTCTAAACCGCTGAAACTTTCGTTCGGACTTAAGCAACCTAGTTTCCTGCCGCAATTTTGGTTCGCCTCTTCCAAAAGTTCAATTTCATTTACGGTGTTCGATTGGCTCAATGCTTTCGCACCATCGCCCCATCAACACTAATCTAATCTAATTTGCTGACCGGTTCGGTGTGATGCAGACTTAACTATACATCCACCTTGTCATCACCAGCCGTGTCAATCCCATTGTCTAGCGAATCAAGAAGTTTCGCTACTATTACATGAGCCTTTGCGCCCCGGTACAGCGTTACCCAACCTTCCCCCTCCGTGTTTCCTTTACCCTGCACAAACCAAGCAACAGAACCCTCGCCTTTGCTTTGAGCCTGTTAGTCGACCGACGCTTGGTGGAAACCAGTGTAATCCCTTTGGTCGTTGATATCACCCCCAATGGTGTGAACGGAGAAGCATGGCCCAAGCAAAATTTAACCACCTAAGAAGTAGCTAACCGGTCCACGACCCAAGTTGTCAAGTACATTCCACAAGTGTCTGCAAGCATTTTGCAGCTGGACAGCATGACAATAGTGCATAAGCTGGTGAACACACTTTGGGAAGCATAGTAAAGCCAGAAGAAAAACAAAAAACAACGATCAGCATTTACACGTAATTCAGTTCACGGTCTGTGACCAACATTAAGTTAGATAAAAGAATAGACGAATATTTAGCGCACTTCAGAAGTACCAGCCGGTCGCTCGGCGACATAAACACTTCTCACCGTTCTCTGTGCAAGAACATCAGGAAGGATGCAGATTCAACCAGGCCAAGGTCTCTATGCTGGCCGCAGTAAGAACAAAGAATAAACGGGGGACTGCGAAGCTGTGGTTTTCAAACGGGAAAGCCAGGAATAAGCAAATAGGCGCCGACTGGATGCATAAACCATTCAAGTATAAAGACCTCCAGAACACTCAAACCAAAACCTACAAAAATTCAACGGAGAAGCCAGGCCACCAAATCAAAGCAACCAGAACAGACACCTAAGATGGACATGAACCAACAGGTCAGAAGACCTAACAACACAAATAGAAATTTGTGGTTGTGACAAACTTCTCATGCGGTTGCTGAAAGCTCATCAGCAGCCCAAGACTAGTTTTGCAGTTCTCAAGGCTCATTGGATGAACGGAATCCCCGAGTTTTCGTCAAACTCATGTTCTCCTTGGACCCATATTTGACGGAGGTCACCAAGTACTCGTACGGTGTTAACAGGACACCCAACGTAATCCAGCAAATTTCCCGATTACAATGGTCTCCTTAAACAACATACCGGAATTGCGTCAAACTGAGAGGCATTTTGTGAGCCGGCCAATAGCCACAACATGACCGAAATTTGGAGCGATCCAATCAATTCAAGGAAGTTAAATCAATAAAATTAAGAATGAGGTGAAGTCCAGCTGGAACGCAAAACACATGATAAGCACTCCCATCGGAGTACGAGAATCAAACTTGAAATGGAGTCCCTCACGGAGTCAGTTAGATGCAAGAAGATACAGAGCCCCGAAAGAACTAATCAAATAAGATACCATCCAACCTCCAGACATCATATCACGCTGCGGATGTTAACTACTCTTCAGAAACTGTACAGAAGCAAAAAGAACCGGAGGAATTGTTAATCTCCCCGTGCAATGCAGTCGTCTTCTTGTATGGTGGCAGTCCGGCTACCAAGATTAACGAACATATCAACATCCAGTGCCGAACAAACAAAAAAACCTACCTGCTGCTCCCAGGAGTGGAGGCATACAATATTCATATATATATATATATATATATATATATAATGAGACTCCAATCCCTCCACTATCAGCATGTGAGGC